>CM029019.1:149235624-149714142 GCA_016801055.1 Panax notoginseng | reverse complement strand
ATATATTTTCTTGTCTAGAAGCTCTTTGCGGGTGTACCATTAGTTCCTTCATCTCTACGGAGCCATTCTGTAAGGGGCCTTCGATATTGGAGCAGTTCTTGGTGCTAAATCAATCATGAACTCGATTTCTCTATCAGGCGGAAGTCCTGGCAAATCTTCCAGAAACACGTCTACAAAATCCTTAACTACTGGTATCTCCTCCAATTTCGTCTCCTTCTTCTTTTGAGTATCGACTATGTAGGCTAAATATCCTACACAGCCTTGACTCAACAACTTCTTGGCCTGCATAACCGTCAGACATCTCATTTGTCTAGGCGATTTTCTACCATAGAAAACTACCTTTGACGGAGTCATAAGGTTTACACACTTCTTTTGGCAATCAATTATCACTCCATAATTGAATAGTCAATCCATTCCCAAAGTAACATCGAACCTAACAAGAATTACTTCCTTATTCGCAATTTCTATGTTTAAAGGGAAATTCAGTTCTTCATTAGGTATTTCTAACTTCTTAGCAAATTCATCAGATATAAACGAGCAAGTAGCACCCGAATCAAATAATACATATGCATTTATATCATTGATTGGGATAATACCTGAAACGACATCTTTTGATTGCACCACGTCCTGCACCGTCATGTTAAAGGTTCTTGCCGCGGGCTTATTTGTTGACGTTGGTCCAGCAATAGTCAGTGTACCACTACTAGCATTTCTCTTGCTTCCATTTGCCTCACCAGATCTCTTCTTAGGGCATTCACGAGCAAAGTGATCCTTGGACCCTCACACGAAGCAAACGTTCTTCTTAGGTTGATTGCAATTTGGGGTGATGTGACCCTCCTGGCCATAGTTGAAGCATACTCATTTCCCCATCAAGCGCAAACCTGTGTGAAACTTTTTGCATGTAGCACATGCGTCAATCTTCTTCTTCTGCTGGTTACCTTGCTGATTTCCAGCTCCAACATTTGCATTCCACTTCCTCTTCAAATTACCATTTCCACGGTTACCACCGCCATTCTTAGCTTCGCCCTCATTCTTCTTCTTTCTCTGCTCTTGATTGTGCTTTGTTACAGCCTCGCCTCCACTCTCAGCGAGAATTGTCTTCTCCATTACGCTGCGAATGTCTTCAGCTGGAATAGGGAGACCCTACTGTACAACCAGGGCTTCAGTCCCTGTTCAAAATCTCTTCACCTTACGTTCATCTGTGCTGACTTGATATGGCACAAACCTCGCCAACTAGTTAAATTTTGTGGCATACTCAGACACCGTCATTGTTCCCTGCTTCAGTTCTAAAAACTGCACCTCTAGCTAACTCCTCGAACTCTCGGGGAAATTGGTCTCGAAGAATATCTCCTTAAACCTATCCCAAGTCATTACCCTTGACCTCCTCGAGTTTTATTGGCCTGCCACCAATAACTAGCCTCTGCTTTCAACATAAACGTTGCAAAATCAGTCTTCTGATTATCCCTTACCATAGCAACATCGAAAACCTTCTCTATCTCCATGATCCAGGTCTGTACCTCAACTGGATTCATGGACCCACGGAACTCTGGTGGCCCAACCGCCTTGAAGTCCTTAAATGTTACAACTTGATTCTGTGGCTGATTCTGTAATGCTCCCGTCAATAGCATTACGAATTGCTGAACTGAATTAGCCTCAGCATTGTTGTTATTGGTAGGTCCCTATCGTGGTGACGTCTTGGAGGCATTTTCTGTTAAAAATACACCCATTAAATTATTTCTCAACTCTTTTAAGTATTTTTTACTTAAGTTGCACATCATAAAAGATTATCAACACAAAACACATAACACTTGGAATAAAATAAAATAATGACTTTTATTCCTTCATAATCTTTTTGAAAACACCATAACAATAGCATCTCTGCTATTTACATTACTTTCCTGAATTACAAAAGTTTCAGGACAACATCATTATCATATCCCATAGGTTACATAACACTTGAGATTTACATATTATTTAACACCTTATTAATCTTATCACAGGCACATTCCCTACGATGTCCTACTAAGATACTCCGTAGCCTTTTGACGTTCTTCTTCCATAATTCGAAATATTGTTCGACGATCTAACACGAACGATGGCAGAGTCTCGAACTGAATCAGATAGCCCATGACCCGATCTTGAGCTCGATTAATCACAGTGGTGAATATGTTATTCATCTCCTCCATCTTTATCCTTTTTGCTTGCGCGTCTATTACTGCTATCCCGGCTCGTTGAAAAGCTTCTTCGTACGCATCTTCAGCTCTTGCCCTCTTAGTAGACTCTTCTCTCAGCTTGTTCTTCAGTTCTGTGATCTCCGCTGTCATTTGTTCCTCTCTTCTTCAGTGTGAACCAGCTTCTCTTCGACATTATTCAGACATTCCTCTCGATATAGGATCTCATCGTCCTTCTGTGCCATCGAGGTTTGTTGTTCAGCTACTATCTCTTGCAACTCGTCGACACTATCCTGAAGTTCCACATTGCGGTCGTAGACTTCATCGTACATACGAGCAGCTATCGAGTTCAGTGGAATCTCTTCCTCCTCGTCCTCGTCATTTCTTTCTCCTGTGGCAGCTCAACAGGATCCTCCTCATCCGTCCCTATCTCATCATCCTCATCTTCAACTACTGTGACCAACGGGGCTGACTCCCGTGGCAGTAGTTGTTCCCAAACCACCTGAATGTCATGAGACTCCTCCTCTCTAGGCATCCGGGATCCTTCCTCTCTAGCCTGACTGGAATCTCCTACATTAGCCATCCTGACAACAAAAATTTTAAGTTTTAATTACTAATCATTACTACTCGACACCCACGAGCACATAAGTTGTAATCACATAAGCACAAAAGTGTTTTATTACTTCTTCCTTAAAACTCGATAAGAGTTTATCACCACTATCTTTTCAAAGGTTATTTCCTAAGGCTTTTTCCCACCTAAGGTTCATAACCTAAAGCTTTGATACCAACCTATGACACCCCCAAATCTGGGTACTTCATTCCCCTAAGACTTGGTGTTCACTTTCCATACAGTCATACTATCTACCCAAAATAAAATAATATTTAAACCATAAATCCTCCCATTAAAGGGTTACATCATTAATCCAAAAAGTCTTCCCAGGTTGTCAAACCTTAAACATAAATCAAGTGCGGAAATAAAATAAATACATCACATCATTAAATATAAAATCCAACATTAGGACAATAAATGAAATTACAAGTCTTCATCACTTGTACATTTTTCCCTTTCCTTTGCTATTTGAAGGCTCGTCTACCTTCTCAACTTTAGCTGCAATAATCATTTTTATGCAAGAGTGAGCAAAACAAATGCTCACTAGATATAACAATGAATCAAACAAGATAATGATAACTGCCAATGAATAGGCTCATCAAAATTCAATAGTACTCTATCAATAATAACCAAAGACTGGAATCAAAATATAGAATATATATCTGAGGGTCATAAGACCACGAACTATGTCCGCAGTTGTAAGTAATCTTTCAACTTCAACTTTAACAGTTATAAGACTATAAGGACTCCTTGTACTTAGGGGGATCAGCCCTTCGTACGTATAATGTATTGTATACAAACATTTCAACGCTAAGCGTAAATTATCCCCTAATAATAGGGTTGTTCATCTCAGTATTTAGAGTACAAGTCCGCACCAAAGTAAGTTTGGTTTGGATACACTTCAAGGGTAATTTAGAATTCAACAGCCATTAACTAAGGATTAGTTGAATACAATATTGATAACGTCATGCTATGGAATAATCATAACTGAGTCAACATTGTAAATTAGGATCATGCTTTAGGAATAAACTAATAGCATAAACATTGAATAATCATAACGTGCCTTGCTTGAACAATATTAAGCCAAGGTTATTTAGAATTAAGTACTAAGCATGCATAACAAATAGTAATTTAAACGATAAAACTTGTTCAACATTAGTATATCAAAATATGTAAACTTGCATGCTAGATAACAAGTTAAAGACAAGAATAACTTGTTCAATATCAAAAATGGGATTTAGAAATCATAACCAACTAGATACAAGAACTTGCTCAATTGTAAAAGTAGAATTAGAGAGCTTGCTCAATGTAAAAAGATATGTTTAGAAACTTGCTCAATGAAAATGTAGAGTTAGAAAACTTTCCTCGAGCGTAAGCTATTGTATTAAACTCACGTTCACCTACACATAGTTTTAGAACCACCATCTATTAGATATACTAACATTCACGTTCCAACGTAACACGCATTTCTAGTTAGACTTGTTATTTCAGTACAAGTCTTACATTACCATTTACATTTCAGAAAATCGAAGTGTTGACTTCAGAACACTTGTCTAACATTCATTGTGTATACTAAGTTATCACATAACACGTTTGTAACTTACTAATTCCATTTACAATGTTGAACTCATAAACGACATGACACGATTCTGCTTTAACCTCTTCTTTACATGTTTGACACATTAACACATCACTAGACTAAGTTATAAGGGTATCCAAGGGTCTGCTACAGTAGTAGAAGCCACTGCCACAGATCAGTGTATGGCGCAGCTGCGCCATACACAGGCTTGGAACCGACGCAGCTGTGCAGTTTTTAGCCTTGGCACCAGCGCAACTGCGCTGGTGCACAGACAGACAGAAACAAACGGCGGCATGAACAGTAGCGTTTTTAGCCCAACTAATATGAATTTCACCCACAAAACAATGAAATTAACATATACAATTGATATAGAACTATTACAAACATGATTCCTCACATATTCATCAATATAGAACAATTTATCTACCATTTAACTAATTTAATTTCTAAAATTTCATGTTTTCATATAAAACTCAATTTTTTTTGACATCCTTCCCAAAAATCAACACTGTGATTTCAATTCTACACCGAATCACTTCATTCAAACTACATTTTCTTCGTTTCTTAATGAACTAGCATAAACAAGACCCAATTTACATATTAGCATACAAACTAGCCATTAAATTTAGTACTTTCATAAGCCAAAAGAAAAATATATACACTGTCATTATTTTTCTACTATTATACCAAATTAGCATGCAATTTCCTTGTTTAAACACAAACTCTAATCATCATAAACATATATACTCACAATTAATATCAAGGTGTTAAGAAATACCTTCAAATAGCTTGGAAATCCTCTTTGTTAAACACTGAAGTTGCTTAGATTTTCTCTTAATCTCTCAAGTTCTCTGTCAAGCTCTATCAAGTTCTCTCTGAACTCTCAGTACAACTAATATAGACTAACTAATGCGTAAAAGAAAACTGATATAATAATAATACGCATACTTATTGTTGTATCAGTTACAAAATAAAGGTATATATAATAATTATATTTTATTTATTATTTTAATTTATTTTATTTATATTATTATAATTTAAAATTTAAAAATCCAAAAGCCATAAGGCTTTGTTTGGCAAAACTAATTTAAACTCCTTTAAATTATTTTAATAATCAATTTAGTTTTTAATTTATAATCACTCATTATTTATTTGAATTTTCATATCCACATTAATCAAATAAATTAATTATAAAAATTCTACTTAAACAATTATCACAAAATTATAATTTTATTATAATTTTATTTAATAATTTAATATACCACTTTAAATTATTAAATTAAAGCAAAACAATATAACATCTCATGTTATATTACAACTATCTAAATTATAGATTAATTTGATTTTAGAATATTATCTAATAAATTTAAATTCATAATTATTTACTAAACAACCATCACATCAACAAAATATTTATTCAATAATTTCAACAATAAACACATCAAATAAATATTTATATAATTCCATAAATATTTAATATTACAATTTAAAATTTTGGATTGTTACAGATGAACTCCTTGGTGGAACCTCTGGTAACTTCTCCATAACCTTAGCTTTCTTCTTGGTTAGCTTTGCAGGGGTAGACATTGGAGGTGTAGAGTCATCAGATTGAGATGATTCACTTTTCATTATGGTTACCTTCCTTTTCTTTGTAGTACCCTTACTGCTGCTGCTGCCAGATGTCTTTAGTCTCTTATTCTCCATAGGGTTTTTCTTCCAATTGTCAAACAGCTTTGGAGACATCACTTTTTGAATATTAAAGGGTTTTCCCTCATCATCCCTTATCTTTCTCTTCAGTTTCTTCTCCAGGGTAATGCTTAAGAGTCTTCCATGAAAAACCTTTGTGAGGGGTTTATCTGTATACTTCTTCTCAGCCTTTCCTAGCCATTTAGACAACCAATCAATCAGTAAGGCCCTAAAATTCATCTGTTGCTTCATGACGATTGCAGTCATAACTCTCAGTTGCAGATCAATAATAGAATCGTGTGCAGTGTCTTTGCATAATATACATTTTCTTGTAATCTCAGCAAGGAATTTAAACTCCTCAGGAACTCCTTCTTCATATCTTTCATATTTGAATTCCTCTTGTAATGCATTAACTTCTTGCCTTCTTTAATATCAACTTCCTCGAGATTTATCATACTTTGGTTAGGAAACCCTAGACATTGGTTAATCTCTAATGCTCTTATCTTCAAACTTACTCCTTTGATTTTTGTAGATAGAATCCCAGAATCTATCATTGCATTTGAATAAAATTCCTTCACCAAATCAATATAAACTGGAGTATTGGCTTCTAAGCTTTCAAAAAACCCAGTGTTCTTTACAAGCTCAAGAATATATCTGAATTTCTTGTTTAATTTCTAGAACTTCTTAGAACTGAGTTGAATTCCAGTGATAGCACGTCAATTTTCCATTTTGAGGGTTCGAAGTGTATGGGTATTCGATTTTAGGGATTTTGTAGGAGATGATTAAAGGAAATTTGGGTATAGCTTAATGTTTAATGGATTTTGGCTTTGACAGTATTTAGGGTTTAAAAAGGGAGGAAGTCGATAGACTTAGATAACTATTTGGAAGTTTTAAAATTTGTCTTTATGATAGTTCCTTCTAATGCTGAAGAAATTGTGATGTGTCAGAAAGCCATTATTTGCACGATGCTCCAAAAAGAAACTGTAACTCTCCATAAACTGATCAGTTTTTCTATTTTAACTTTCCTTTTAAGAATATGAGCATTACTGCCTTTGGTTGACCGTTGACTTCTCCAGTTAGTAGAGTAGCTTGATAAGATAGCTATAGACTCTATGATTTTCTTTGTTAACTTAACAATCGTCTTCGGTGACCATGCTTCAGTAAATGATTCGTCATTAATCTCCAACTGGAAGTTGCATGGTTCATCAACAACTTGACCCCTTCTAAGGGATTTTCTATACATATACTTTGCATGAGTTCTTGCGATGAATTCTATTTCAGCTCTTCTTCTAGGTTAAGGAAGCTCAAAAAGGGCTGGCCTCTTAATATAAAACTTAGGGCTTGGTTTGTCTCTGAGGTGCTTATTAGAAGAGAAACTGTATAGACTTGGTGGTAAGAATGTCATCACGACAGGCCTTTTTGCCAATGTTCATTTACTAACTTTGGATGTACTTTGATATTAGCATTAATAGTAGTGGGAGAGTGTGAAGTGCTTTTAGCTATTTCATTTGTATGGTCAGGAGAGTGTATTGGAAAGGTACTGCAATCGTAGGGTTAGTATGCTTTACGATTAAGATGTTGATCGTAGAGACTTTACGATTGAGACAGTGAGGCTAGCTTGATTATCAGTCGTAAAGTTTAGGGACTCTATGATCGGGGATGAAAATTAATTTGGTTCATCAGCCACAGGGTTTTGGGATTCTGTCACTAGGAAAAGGATGTTTAGATAAAAAGAGTACCAGACCAAGGATCATTGAGGCTTTCCACAATACCTGAAGAATTGTAGGTGGGTAATTCATCATTTAGTATTGTTAAATGAAGTGCCTTTTGTCTTAAAAACTTAAGATTAATAGCTGATGGTCAGCTTCTGAGTATACTGGAGAATTTTTTTTGTTCAGTACTTTGCTGGTTCATACGAACTCTGATAGATGTGTATTGATGCTCTTTGAACTGATTATCAGAGATATGAGGGAGGATGGACTGTCTCCTGAGCTCATCTTTAAAGTTGGAAATGAATTCCACTTCGTCTTCTTCATCTTCTTTGTCGTGCAGCTTCATAATTTTCATGTCTACTCTTTCCTGAGTATCAGGGTCAGCTGCCTTCATAGTTTGAGAGATCTGTAAGATTCAACTTCAATGTGTTCCTTCCTCAATTTGAGGATTGCTAGGCTGAGCAGGTTATTGTTTCCTATAGTTGATACCTCCATCTTAGAAATAGATGGGCTAATCTTCTGTATATACATCTTTGTAAAGTTTCCATGTACTTTTCCTTCTAGATGGAATCTTCTGTGCTGGTGTGATATTTTTATGGTTGAATCAGCTTCATTGGATCGTAGAGAACTTACTTTAAAGCTGATTACTCCACAATTTTCTTACTAAACACTACGAATGCAGGTTCTATCATTTAGACTTTTAGCATCTTCCGTACTCGTAGAGTTTTCACTCTACAACTTATCCTTCCCTATCATTGTCAGATGGTCATGAATATGATCTTTCTTCTTGATCCCCGTGAGTATGGATGTTAGGATCCCATGATATGCTCATCAGACTTCTTTGACTTTAGAGACACACTGTCTTCAGAAGTAAGCTCTAGCCTTGAATGTTCTTTAAATGGAAGCATAGATGCGGGATATTGATGTTGCAGCTTGGTAGGAGCTTGGTAACTACGTTTCAGCCTTTCTTAGTTATGGTTAGATAACATCAGGTACCTGCAGGTTAAATGATTTTTTATTTTGGTACCCATTTCGATTTAGGTCCTGCTAGGTTAGTTTTGTCAAAAGCCCTAGTCATTCAGACTTTTTTTTTGGATTTCCACTATGTATGGAAATTTAGCATTAACAATCATGAAGCATGTATACATGTAAATGATAACAGTTATAAAATATGATTGTGAGTGTGTGTATGAATTAAGAAATCTTGATATGTTAAACTTTTTCTTTGGTTGAACCACTTTTTGCTTTTAATGTGTTTATAGATTTTAAACTTTCATAGAGTGAGGATTAGCTTTATAGTTTGCATCTTGTTGGTTCGTGGAGTTGATCAGTCTTCAGGAACCTTCGAGATACAACTGTAGTGTTGATCACACTCTATGTTTTATTAAAAACACAAAACATTGATTTGTACGAATTTCTTTATTTTCCTTTTTAAGGAAGAGAGTGATTTTTTGATAAAGCACTGTT
Source organism: Panax notoginseng (assembly GCA_016801055.1). Taxonomy (NCBI): domain Eukaryota; kingdom Viridiplantae; phylum Streptophyta; class Magnoliopsida; order Apiales; family Araliaceae; genus Panax; species Panax notoginseng. Next base: position 149,704,917 of record CM029019.1, on the reverse strand, counting down.
ATAGAACTTAAGGTGATGCAATATGATGTATGTATATTGATGAGGATACATACCTTGCCACTATCAGTCTCTTAACAATTAGTTGTCCTGTTTATTTGCACAATGATATGAGGCATTGTTGTGCACATCTTTGTATTGTCAATACTGACAACAATTGTTGCTCAATGTGGCTTTAGATAAATCAAGCAGAGTCTTTGAATTATGATTAGATGAAAGTCTTGACATCTCAAATTCTTTAAAGCTCTTGAACTTCAAGATTCGGATTCATGCATCTTGACAATAGTACATTTAAAGAATTTCTCTAATTCCTTTATTGGAGATGCAGACCATTGATTGACTGCACAAACAATTTTCAACTTCTGAGCTCATCTTTACTCATGAGTGACTTACAACTAATAATAAGCTTAGAACTTATGAGTGCCATGGATCAAACTCAAATCGTTAGCTTTTGAATACAACGTGAGAACCTGCTCTTATACCAATTGTTAGTTCCTGGGGGCACATAATAGATCTATAAGGGGGGGTTGAATAGATCCTTTAAAACTTTCTTTTCTCTTTTGTCTAGTTAAGTGATAACCAGATAATGAATTGAAGAATCAATCTATGCACAGCGGAAAATGTAAGACCCCGAATTTTATGAAATAAAAGTATTCAATTTTTCTTATAATTACTATTCAGTAAATGGTTAAATTGATAAAAGTTAAAGTTAATGGTGATATATGAAATTTTTTTCAAAATACGTAAGTGGTTATAAAATATTCATTGTTGTCGGGGAATATTCGTTTAGTCGTGGAGTATTCTTTCTGTCGGGATATATTCGTACGACGGTGCAGCCATTTGTGGGCCCCATAACAGAATAACTGTCGGATGAAGAAAACGACAAATTTGAGTTTTTATAAATAACGGCATAGTTGTTACCGTTAACACTGTTGGAATACCTGGTGGTTAAAATATAGTAATACGCGTAGTTGCACAGTAGCACACGGTATTGCACAGTATTTTTTTCAATTATTGATTCTTACGTGAGAAGGCACTACTCAATAATTGTTACAGTAATTTCTGTTCAATATTTTATTTTATTGAATCAATAATTGCTGCGTTGATATTTTATATTATTGTTGTTTCAATAATTGTCACTGCACAATATCTCCATTATCAGATCAATAATTCATATTATTTGAACAATATTATTAGATAGCATTATTGGCAATATCTAGAAAGTTCTGTCAAGGAAAGGTTTGGTCACCTAATTGTGCGCCAGTAAGGAGAAATTCTTATCGGAAAGCCCCCTCTTTTCTGGGAACTGCCTGGTTGTCATTATTGTGATTCTGTAATATTATTTGTGAATAATTAATTATTGATCTATATGATAATGAAATATTTATTTGATATGGATATAAATGATGGATTTATTTATGTGGTTATAAATGAAGGAATTAATATTGAGGTATTTTATCAGTATTTTGTCGGATTTGAGGTATTAAAAGATCAAATCAGTGTTCTTACGGCTTTATTGTGTGAGTTATAATTTTTAATCTGACCGTTGGATCGTTCTGATTTTTGGATATGTTATACATATATAAGTTGAGTATATGTTCACAAATTTTGAACCGTTAAAAACGAACGAATGATTTGTTATGAATTTTAAGAGGTGACTGATTCAGAAATTAGGTTTATAAATGATTTTGGTGGAAAATTCTAGAAATGGGTGGGCCCCACTTTTGGTTATTGGGGAAGATGGCTGATTTTTGGTGGGTGGAATAGTAGCAGGTAAATCCATCAGGTAGCATGTCAAGTCTGCTTCGGCGTGCTAACATTTTCCTATAAATAGAGGACTAAGTTAGAATTGAAAATCACACCAGAATTCATAAGTTTTCTCTCTTTTTCTCTCTAGATTATCGAGTGTATTTTGTGAGTATTTAGATACTTGGTGAGTTTCTATTCATCAGTGCAAGTTTCCTTCAGCTTCATATCCGATATCCAGTCAGAAGTGCTGCTCTTTTGAGGTAAGGGATAGTAAGGGATTTTAAGGGTTGTTATGTTTTTCAGTTTCGTAATTTTTCTGACCTTCAAAAATTCTAGAAAAATTTGAAATGATAATTTAATGATTTTTCTTGATTGTGTCCAAAAATGGCGATTTTTGGATGTATAGATTAAGAGTTGTGAATTTTATGAGAAAATACTATTTTAAAAGTAACCGCTTATAACTCCTTGTGGTTAACTCCAAAATTGGTAAAATTTTTATTGAGAGTATATGTATATGAAAGAAATATACTCTGTAAATTTCAGAATTTTTGGATAAAAGTACAATTTTTGATAAATATCTAAATATTCGGCTGTTTTGGCCATATGAAAAATAGTAAATGATTTTTAAAAATTCTGAGAAAAATATATGTTCAATATGAGACTATATTCTACTAAATCTCATAAAAGAAAATTTATTTGTACTGATTTGGTATTTTTTATGAAAATGGACTAGTTATGAATAAATAAATTAAATATGTTATGTGAAGTAAGAAAATTAAAAAATAAGATTTTATGGCTTGAGAATCCTATATGAGGTATATGCAGATTTTTGATGAGGGTTTTGGTTATTGGCGATGAGATCTTATGAGTTTGGAATTTTAGAATGATTAAATGCATTATTTAGTAAAGTGTAAACAATTAAAATAAATTGTTTATAAGTTTAAGAAATGTTATTTCAATATCATTATATCGAAATATTGGTATGAATTTTATTGTGGAATTTCTATTTTTTGTGTCGAATTTACTATTCATAAGTTACTATTCACAAGTTACTATTCATGAGTTACTATTTATGAAGTTATTATTCATGTGTTACTATTCACGAGTTACTATTCATGACAAAATTGGTTTTTTTTTAACCAAATTATAGTTGATTTATGAATATTACTCTTGAGATTAAATCTAGATGTTTTGATTATATTGATTTTACTATTATATATAACAATTTTATAACCCTAATGATGATATTTCTATTTGACTTGAGTGTAAAGATGGGTAGATTTTTGGTATGATCATGACTATGGGTTTCCTTTGGCCAGTAGTGCAAAGTTGAATTGTTGACTGGTATGATCATGACCATTGAATTTATAATTGAATATCTTTAGCTTAAGTGCAAAGGTGAAATGATTAACATGGTTATAATTATTGTTTATATAAATTCTGAAATGATTATATATTTATAATTGAAATGGTTATAATATGAACTGTTGATGAATATCTTTGGCCTGTAGTGCAAATATGAACTGTTGATGAATATATTTGGCATATATTTGGCCTGTAGTGCAAATATGAACTGTTGAGGAATATCTTTGGCCTGTAGTGCAAAGATAAATTGTTGATGAATATCTTTGGCCCGTAGTGCAAAGATGACCTGTTGTTGAATATCTTTGGCCATTAGTGCAAAGATGAACTGTTGACGAATATCGTTGGCCCGTAGTGCAAAGATGAATTAATTAGTATGATTATGAGCATGAACTGTGATTTGGTATAACCATAATTTTTGATATTTCAGGTAAAGACATGTGATGAAAATTATCTTCGTCCTAGGTGCGAAGAGGAATTTAGAATCACAATTATGATTATGAGTTATTCATATGATTGTGGAGCAGGACTGTTGATTGATGTTACATGGATAAAATATTGTTGATGAATTTTTAACATGGAGAAGATAATAGATTTTATGGTCTATTTGACTCTTCTAATGGATTGCTCATTCCGCTGCAACTATGGTTGAAAATTTTTACCATCTACCATATGTTCTAAATATCTGATTTATTACTGTTGAAAGCTATTGATAATTTATTTACCTTTAGTCATGATATTCTTTACTGTAACGATCCGAAATTTCAAATTGTAATATTAAATATTTATTAATATATAAATATTTATTTGATGCGCTTATTGTTGAAATTGATGAGAGAAATATTTTATTGATGTAATGGTTGTTAGTAAATATTTACTAATCTAAATTCATTAGATAATATTCTAAATTAAATTAATTTATAATTTAGAGAGTTATAATATAACATGAGATGTTATATTATTGTTTTAATTTAATAATTTAAGGTGGTATATTAAGTTATTAAATAAGATTATAATGAGATTATAATTTTGTGATATTTGGTCAAGTGGGAAATTTATTTAGTATGTGGTAATTAGTTTATTTAATTAAGATTGGATATAGAAATCCAAGTAAACAGTGCAGGACAATAAACTATATTATAAATAACTTATGAAAATAAATTAAAGAGTTTTAAATTTGGTTTTACCAAACAAAGCCTTAGAGCTTTTGAAATTTTAATTTTAATCTTGTTTTGCTAAACAAGGCTTAAAGAATGATTAAGTCATTATTTTAATAGGTTTTACCAAACAAGGCCTTATGGCTATTATGTTTAAAATAATAATAATAATAATAAAAAACAGATAAGTATTTAGTAGCCTTATTATATTATACGTCAGTTTTATTTTTATGTTAGCGTCAGTTTTAGTTTACGTGAAAAAGGGTTTGGCCTAAGCCTAAGAAGAAGAGAGAGTTACAAAGAAGTTGGAGAGAGACATATTCTTTGAGAAATTAAAAAAGAGGTTATTATGAGAATCAAAGAAGGGAGAGGAAGGATAATCAAGTCATTCTCATCATCTAATTAAGCTTAAGGAGAAATTAAAAGGTAATATTATATCCCTAGCTTTTAGTTATGTTTTATCAAAGTTTTTTTTCTCTTTAATTGGTTATGGTGCATGATTTGAGTAAAGAATTGGTTTATAAAGATTATTGAGTGTGTATAATCTGTTAACCATCATATATGATTGATACTTGTTTGTCAAATTCGTGAGAATTGGAATTGTTGGAAGAAATTATAAAAATTGTTTATATTTATATGTTACGGCTTAGAAAGTACGAAATTTCATGATCAATAATTGCTATAATCTGCAATTTGATAATAGATGTTGTTAGTATGTTGAAAAATGAAAACAACCCAAGTTGAATGAGTCAAAACGGATGTAAAACGAATTCACAGTGAAGAATTTCGCTATGAATGTCAAAAGAAGAAGAAAGAAGAGAAATAGTGAAATTAAAGGTTGTAATCTTTGATGTTTACGTTGTTTATATGGTTAGAAACGTGTTAGAAACATTAGATTATGTTTATGTAAACCTATTTACTCATTGGGTAGTTTGGTATGGTTGTTAGAAAGGAGTTTGGAGGCCTAATTTGGTTTTTTGTAGTGTTCTAGAGCTAAAATCGCATAATCGCAGCAGTGACCCCCACCCCGGCGGGCCCCCCTAGTGCAAAACCCCCGCCCCGGCGGGGGGGGGGGTGTTCTGTCAAGCCAAAATTTTGGAAAAAAAAACTGACCGGACGTAGTTTACTAAAATGAGTATAACTTTTTCATACGAACTCTGATTGATGCGATTCAAGATGATTCGGAACGAGGACGAATAGGCCTACAACTTTTATTCTTTAAGGTTTTCAATTTGAAATCTTTATGAAGGGTCAAAATGATCATCTTTAGGACTATTGTGTTTTCAAAGGCAATCAGAGGGCGTCAGACATGCACGTATGCTAGTGTAGTGCTCTTGACGATAAAAGAGTTATTCTAAGTTATAAAACATGAATGTTAGTAAATATAATGATGCTTAACATTAATATAATGATGTATTAGATAAGTTATAGAAGCATAGTAAGCATACACAAAAGATACAATCGGGCGTGTGACGAATAAACGTCGAAACGCCGTGATAATTGTTAATGAACGTAAACAGTGTTTTTAGTCAAATAAAATGGATATTATAAAGTATGAAATGGGTTTAATATAAAACCAATAATGATTCCTAGCAAAATTTGAACACTTTAATGAATTTCGAATATTACATAAGTCGAAAAGTTAACACAATCTAATTGAACATTGTATGTTAATTAATAGGAAAGATTATGAGATGTGGAGTAGAGTTTACATTACAATTACTATGTGTTTTTATGTGACTAATAGTTGATGTGTATGATTATATAATTATGTAGGGCACGTGAAGTGCAGATAACTGTAAGCTGTTAAACTGTTATTGGTAAACAACGATCAAGGCAAGTCTTTCGGTTCCTATTTGTTACGTGGACTTGATGAACTGTTTTAAATTGTATGGATTTTTGGGGTCGTTATAGTTGGTATCAAAGCTGTAGGTTATAAACCTTAGGTAGGAGTACCTTAGGCTATAACCTTAGAGAAGGAAGGTGAATATAATGAAAGAATAAGCTCAAATAGAGTTTGAACAATAAGAAGTAATGTAAGAAACGTATAAAGAAGGGATAAAACTTGCGTGAAATGATTCAAAGAAAAATCTCGCAGAGGTATAAGGAATATGAATGTGGGGTTACCCAACTCCAATAATAAGGATGTAAGGTGATAACAAATAGACAATGTCTATAAAAAGAGAATGATAAAGAAGTTTAGAATAGAGAGTTATATTTAAGTATGGTGCAATTGTACTATTTAGTAGTTGATGTATGGTATCTGGGCTAAACGATTCCTTCATAGAGCAGAGGTATATACGAACTAGTAACTCGGAACCTAGTTTGTTGGTTGTTTGTGGGAAACCACTCAGCGTACCATATTGAAACTGTTAGAGACTCGATGTGTACCAAGTATAGAAATGGACACGTATGATGAGAGTGTAGAACTTGAATGAAATTTTGAGCGATGTAAATAAAGTTGAAAATTCTTAAAGGAAGAATTGTTATATAAACAAGAAGATTCAAAGAAGAATCTAAGAGATATAAAGATAAGAAATGGGAGTTTCCTAACTCCAAAAGTCAAGATAACGAGTAATATAGTAAATGATGAAAAAGAGAAAGAAAGAGGATCGTAAAACAAAACGATCACGAGTTAAGAAATTTTTTTTAAGGGAGATGGTTATAGAATAAGATCACGACGTGGTCTAGATCTGTTTAAGTTATAAAAGAAAGATGGTCTATAATGTTTGAATAATTATAGCTTAATGCTATGAAGATGGAGTACTATGAAATAGTACGAGATAACTCATGAGGAGTTATAGATGATGTGATACGAGGAATTCGTATCGAGCAAAGAGCAAGTTATAAGCAAAATAGAGTTAGGTGGGATTTTAATTGAGGACTCATGTGATGGCTGAGTTGTACAAACCTTTGTATGGGCGAGGGTTTTGTGCTTGCACTCAGTTTATCACATTGATAATCATTGGAATGTTTGTGTCGCGCTATTTGCTATATGCCTGTTGAGAAGGTGATTCTTTTCTCATGTGTATAACAGATAGGTAGAGTATAGTTAGAGAATATTATAAGGTTAAGTGCGAGTTCTTAAAACTCATACTTATGGTAGGTTCATGACTCATAATTATATGGTATGTTTTTGAACCCCTCAGCGAATGGACGCCTATGGTCTGACTATGATAAGTTCTTAAACTCATATGATTGTGGCAAGTTCCTGAACTAATAACGTGTGGTAAGTTTGACGAACTAGGTGTAATTAAGTGTGAATAGAGTATTGAGGATGATAGGAATAGATAGACCTATTAAGCAATGGATCATTATAGAAAGTGGAGTTAATGGTGGAAGCATAGGTATTCTAAATCTACTAGCTATGCTAGACTTTCAAAATTTATTGACTTCGTGCTGATGTTTACACTTCTATTTTCTTGAAAAACATTGGATCAAATGATAGAACCAATGAGTTTTAACAACAATACTGTTATTCGTATGTCTATGCTAATTGCTTCGGCTAGACAAAAATGATTTGCAATATATCAAAATATATTTTATATCATTAATGCATCATGTAACCTGGTGCAAAGATGAAAAAAAAACGATGGAGTCATCAATGCAATATTACCTAGTGTTGGATGTGATCTAAGGATCGTCAGCCCACTATGGTATGATGTAGTATGATAAAATCAACAAATGACAGAATTCTCAACGGACTGTAAATACAGTGCGGTATCATGACGTTATAAAAAGATTTTTGAGATTTCTTTAAGATATGAGAATACATATGTATGTATGTATATGTATATTTCGATTGATGTTCGAATTGTTGTAGAGGTCTATGCTATTTGATTCAGCTAGACAAATATTGAAAGATGTTCATGAAATGCATGCGTTTCTTGAGAAGTTATGCCAAACCAAATTGTTTTGGTGCGGATTCAGATGTTGAAAAGCTGAGATGAACAACTCTTTTATAGGGGATTACGCGGAGGCGTTGAGATGTTTGTGCACAATACATCGTACGAAGGGCTTAACACCCTAAGTACGAGGAGTCTCTATAGTCTTATGACTGTTATAGTTTAAGTTGAAAGATTACTTATAACTATGGACATACGCATAGCGTTTAAATGTTTGTGCACAATACATCGTACGAAGGGCTTAACACCCTAAGTACGGGGGTCCTTATAGTCTTATGACTGTTAAAGTTGAAGTTGAAAGATTACTTGCAACTGTGGACATAGTTCGTGGTCTTATGACCCTCAGCATGATTTGGAATCTTTTAAATTCGTGTTATTCATATCGCTTCCCAATTATTGAGCAATTGTGGAAGATTCTTGATATTCTAAAAGGTGAATGTGGTAAGGATGATATTCCTTAGAAAGAAGTGAGTCGTAGAATGCGACACTAAATGATGAATATGTTGAATAAGTGAGAAAAGAGATTTTGAAGTGAGAACGATATGAGTTATCAAAGAATAATGTGAAACTTTTAATATAAAAGTTAATAGTTGTAGAATGATAATTGTGGAAAGGAAGTAGTTATAGAAACCAATGAATGAATGAAGTAGTGACGTAAAATCTATTTTGATAGATTGAATATTCATTGATAAAATTTCGAGGACAAAATTCTTAGAAGAATGGGTGAATGTAATATCCCGAGTATTCATGATAACGATCCTTAAAAAAAAGGAAATGAAAGGGTTAAAGAATATGTAATACTCAAATATAATTGAGTCTGAGTAAAGGTTATAAAATAAAACTTACAAGAATTTATTTTGAAGAATGGTGGGAGTAGGAAATATAAAACCTATATTAAGGTAATGTGTTGAAGTTATTCAACGAAGAGATTTGGTGAAAACCTGAGGAGGGTAGGGTTTCAGTGATTCCGAGGACGGAATCCTTATAAGGTGGGAAGAATGTAACAATCCAAAATTTTATTTATAATTTTAAATATTTATTGAATTAAATAAATATTTTTAATTGACGTGTTTGTTGTTTAGTAGATATTTATTGGATTATTTATTAGTAAGTAAATAATCCATGAGTTATAGAAATTAACTTAATTGAGATAAAAGAGTGAAGAATGTGACGATTTGATTATTTGAGTTGTGATTCTGGGGACAGAATCCTTATAAGGAGGGAAGGATGTAACGATCCGAAATTTCAAATTGTAATATTAAATATTTATTAATATATAAATATTTATTTGATGCACTTATTGTTGAAATTGATGAGAGAAATATTTTATTGATGTAATGGTTGCTAGTAAATATTTACTAATCTAAATTCATTAGATAATATTCTAAATTAAATTAATTTATAATTTAGAGAGTTATAATATAACATGAGATGTTATATTATTGTTTTAATTTAATAATTTAAGGTGGTATATTAAGTTATTAAATAAAATTATAATGAGATTATAATTTTGTGATATTTGGTCAAGTGGGAAATTTATTTAGTATGTGGTAATTAGTTTATTTAATTAAGATTGGATATGGAAATCCAAGTAAACAGTGCAGGACAATAAACTATATTATAAATAACTTATGAAAATAAATTAAAGGAGTTTTAAATTTGGTTTTACCAAACAAAGCCTTAGAGCTTTTGAAATTTTAATTTTAATCTTGTTTTGCTAAACAAGGCTTAAAGAATGATTAAGTCATTATTTTAATAGGTTTTACCAAACAAGACCTTATGGCTTTTATGTTTAAAATAATAATAATAAAAAAACTGATAAGTATTTAGTAGCCTTATTATATTATACGTCTGTTTTATTTTTATGTTAGCGTCAGTTTTAGTTTACGTGAAAAAGAGTTTGGCCTAAGCCTAAAAAGAAGAGAGAGTTACAAAGAAGTTTGAGAGACATATTCTCTGAGAAATTGAAAAAGAGGTTATTATGAGAATCAAAAAAGGGAGAGGAAGGATAATCAAGTCATTCTCATCATCTAATTAAGCTTAAGGAGAAATTAAAAGGTAATATTATAGCCCTAGCTTTTAGTTATGTTTTATCAAAGTTTTTTTTTCTCTTTAATTGGTTATGGTGCATGATTTGAGTAAAGAATTGGTTTATAAAGATTATTGAGTGTGTATAATCTGTTAACCATCATATATGATTGATACTTGTTTGTCAAATTCGTGAGAATTGAAATTGTTGGAAGAAATTATAAAACATTATTTATATTTATATGTTACGGCTTAGAAAGTACAAAATTTCATGATCAATAATTGCTATAATCTGCAATTTGATAATAGATGTTGTTAGTATGTTGAAAAACGAAAACAACCCAAGTTGAATGAGTCAAAACGGATGTAAAACGAATTCACAGTGAAGAATTTCGCTATGAATGTCAAAAGAAGAAGAAAGAAGAGAAATAGTAAAATTAAAGGTTGTAATCTTTGATGTTTACGTAGTTTATATGGTTAGAAACGTGTTAGAAACATTAGATTATGTTTATGTAAACCTATTTACTCATTGGGTAGTTTGGTATGGTTGTTAGAAAGGAGTTTGGAGGCCTAATTTGGCTTTTCGTAGTGTTCTAGAGCTAAAATCGCATAATCGCAGCAGTGACCCCCGTCCCGGCGGGCCCCCCCTAGTGCAAAAACCCCCGCCCCGGCGGGGGGTGTTCTGTCAAGCCAAAATTTTGAAAAAAAAACTGACCGGACATAGTTTACTAAAATGAGTATAACGTTTTCATACGAACTCTGATTGATGCGATTCAAGATGATTCGAAACGAGGACGAATAGGCCTACAACTTTTATTCTTTAAGGTTTTTAATTTGAAATCGTTATGAAGGGTCAAAATGATCATCTTTAGGACTATTGTGTTTTCAAAGCCAATCGGAGGGCGTCAGACATGCACGTATGCTAGTGTAGTGCTCTTGACGATAAAAGATGTTGTTCTAAGTTATAAAACATGAATGTTAGTAAATATAATGATGCTTAACATTAATATAATGATGTATTAGATAAGTTATAGAAGCATACACAAAAGATGCAATCGGGCGTGTGACGAATAAGCGTCGAAACGCCGTGATAATTGTTAATGAACGTATAAAGTGTTTTTAGTCAAATGAAATAGATATTATAAAGTATGAAATGGGTTTAATATAAAACCAATAATGATTCCTAGCAAAATTTGAACACTTTAATAAATTTCGAATATTACATAAGTCGAAAAGTTAACACAATCTAATTGAACATTGTATGTTAATTAATAGGAAAGATTATGAGATGTGAAGTAGAGTTTACATTACAATTACTATGTGTTGTTATGTGACTAATAGTTGATGTGTATGATTATATAATTGTGTAGGGCACGTGAAGTGCAGATAACTGTAACCTGTTAAACTGTTATTGGTAAACAACGATCAAGGCAAGTCTTTCAGTTCCTATTTGTTACGTGGACTTGATGAACTGTTTTAAATTATTTAGATTTTTGGGGTCGTTACATTTACTGGGCTAGTTGTGCTCACCCTTCTGTTTCACAATTCTTTTCAGGTAATAAGAGTGTAGCTGGGTCAAGCGAGGGTAACAGAGAAATAGAACGGTGGTCATCATTTAGTAGTTATATTTGATGAATCTAATAGGGTGAGGCGAACCCAATGTTAGAAGGGTGTTTTGCCACTATCATACAAGATGTCTAATGTCATACAACCTCGTGTCATTATAAGATAAGGTTGTGCACATCCACTTGCTGAGTATATCTACGAGCACTACCTATATAATCTTGGTGTTTGTTTGAAGTATAATTCACGATTAAAGACAGTGGAGATAATGATATGTCAAGAGAAGACTCACCATTGGAAAGAATATGATAGTAATCTTCTTATTTTTCTTTGGGGTCTATTAGGTCAACCAAAGATAATTCTGTGGACATATGATATCTATCATAACCTGGAAGCATGGCCTCCCATGTATGAAGGTTTCCTTGAGCACTTTCCAAAAAATTTAATTTCTAAAATAGTTTTTGACTATACGTTTATGTAAGGTGCCATTGTGACGTGTTATCCAAGGTTGGGATGAGAGTCACAGTTGGTATATATTTGTATCAAAACTCATAGCATATGTGTTGTTGTATTTTGCACGACAATTGTTGTAATTAAGTTGTAGTTGGTTTCTGTACCATGTATTTGGCGACTCAGAATAGGTTGGGTGAAATGGACCTATTTTGGGGTTGTCACAGAAAAGATCCCCTTCAAGAATATAACATTAAACACAGTTCTAATGATAGATTAGTTGCAAGCAAATATAACAGTTATAGCACTTAATGTAAATGATATAAAGTAAATAACACTAGAGGTTTTTAAGTGGCTCAGAGACTGAATGCTCCTAATCCACTCTTCTGCTTCAACAAGCAAAGATTTAACTAAGAATTTCATCAACTTTGAATCACTGAGAATCCTTCAAGACCAGCAGCCTTGGAACACTAGTTCACTACGAACTCTTCAAGACCAGCAGCCTTGGAAACTGTATACTAAGCCTGGCTGACTTAGAATCTCTTGTACCCTCTGGTACTCAGTAAGCCCAACAGACTTGACTTTTGTTTAGTCATTAAGATAATGACCCTGCAGGCCCTGGTTGCTTGGTTGTTTGTTTGTTGTTGAGCTACTAAGATGACATTCAACTCGTTCATCTTCTGGTACTTAGCAGCTTCTTGTGATTATTGAGCATTCAGCATTGGTGTTTGATCACATCTAATGGATTGCTAAGATGTATGTTTAGCTTGACATCTTGTTGGTGCTTAGCAGTCTGACTCATCCTTTGGTGCTATTGTTCTTTGTTATTGATTCTTGTCTTCATATGATATTCTGTATTGCACACCATCACTGTTGAGGTACTGCTAAGTCTTTGCATATCATCTTGACTTCTTCGGATACTTAGTAGTCCTTGAACACTGCTTGTCTTGGGGAAAGATTCGGTTCTGTATCTTCTTCTCTTTAGCTCAGTGTGTTCATTGTGAGACGTATAGTGGCTCAAGTATTCTACTTTCTGATCTGCCACTCAAGTTGTTGTCTTCTTGGCCTTCTGGCTTTCCGTATAGATGCCACTTCGTTGTTATACTCCTTTGTATAGAGTGAAGCTTTTTCATTGTAAGACTCTCATTAGTTGTGCTTCACTCTTCTGTGGTGGTCTTACTCTCACAGACCTTTTCTCTGTTAAGCTCTATATGACTTGCTTCGTCTCAAGTCAACAACACTTTCTTCTTTGAAGCTTCAACTTTTTATAGATTCATCTATTATCTTCCCGTTGGAACATAGCCGTTGGAAGTCTTTCGTTGAAGAGCTTTCTCTAGAGCATTTAATGCTACAGGGATTCTGAGAACTTTGATGTAGACATGCTTGTTGATGTGACAACACCTTTTTGACTTGACTGACACAGCAGTCTAATTTCTTACCTAACACTTCTGTGAAGTAACTTTCAGTTAGACCAGTTGAGAGTTACCTTTATGCTTCCTTTAGGTTCTTCGATTTAGATCAAGGATGTTGGTGAGAGTACATCGGGACTCTCAATCAGCAACATTCTCATGTCAGTCTTCATAGTTGGCTATTGCTAAGTCTTGATAACTAGACAGATGAGCTCTACGATCGCGATGATGACGTTCATTTACTCAATCGTAGTTTATCTTAGAACATCGATCTGTGTTTTGACAATGTTATATCATCTTGTACTTCGCTCTTGCAGTCTGTTCTACGATCATGCTTATCTTGCCTTGCTTCAAGAACTAATGAATTGGTTAACTGCCTAAGTCGTTTGGTCTGTGTGTCTCTTTTGATTAGTCATACTCAGCTTCCTTGGTTTTCTGCCCTATGATCTGTTGATCATTATTTATGGTGAGGCTGAGCATAGATAATCCTCTTCGTTTGTCCTCTGTATGTTTACCCTTGTCTCTGTAGGTGCTTCATTAGACTCTGCTGCTAATTTACAGACTCTACGATCGTTGTAGCCTATACTACGATCGTTGTCCTCTGATGAGAGTTGAGTTATTGGGTTGTGCTACTCAATTGCAGTTAAGCATACGTTCGAAAGAACGGAGTATCTGTGCTAGCTTTTCTTTCTTGATCGTAGAGTTTGGACGTTGAGTGTTCTTGAGCTTTTTCATTTTTACTTTCACTTTGAATTTCTGTCTAATTTTCCTGTGAAGGAGATTTCGAAATGTTTACATTGAAGGCATTTATTGTAGCATTTAATGCTTCAGACATTTCTAAGCACTGATGTTGATTTGCTTGTAAAGGAGCTTTCGAAATGTTTCAGTTGAAGGCATCCGTTGTAGCATTTAATGCTTCAGACATTTCTAAGCACTAATGTTGACTTCCTGGAAATTTGTTGTTCTGCCGTCTGGCCCGCTGACACAGCAGACTGCTATCTCACTTAACACCTGAAAAGGTGTTTTTAGCAAGCATGCAGTCCTCTCCTTAGGTTTTTCTATACGCTTTTTTGATACATACTAAGGATGAGTGTTGGATCATTGGGATTCCAGAAATATCAACGTCTATAAGCCATTCTTCATTTGTTATACTTCCTCCTTCATCAAATAGATGAAACTTGATGCTTCTGATGCTGACTAGAGAGACACCACGATTATTTTCTTTGTACCATGATCGTTGTGTCTTGTCATGCTCGTGCTTGATTCATCCTTGATTGAAAAGAACATTACGATTTCTCTTAAGCTCTGATAGACTACGATCTCTACTTGCTCGTTTCGCAGACTCCACGTTTCTGAGAGCTGACTGCGATTCTTGACTTGGCTCAGCATGCGCTCGGACCATCTCTACGATTTTGAGTGTGTCTTCCAAGACAGACTACGATTGTGAAGCAACTTCTTTGATACTTCACGATTCTGCCTTAGCTTCTACAATCTCTCAGGTGGCTCGTCAGACTACGATTCTGTTTGAGACCTATTTATTACATCTCAAAATAGATCAACCTAACAAGTTTGATCTTTCTATTCATAGTCCTTGAACATCATGATCTTTTGAAGGACTTTTACAAAACTATTCATTCATATTGGATCAACCTAATATATTTGATCATTTCAATCTAAGTCCTTGTCAATATTGTCTATCATCTATTAAGGACTTTACAACTTTTATCAATGCAGACATATTTGCATATTCATTCATTAACTTCATCATCAAATTATATGAATAAAGGAATAACATTCACATGTATATTCCTAACGGTAAACTCATCATGCTTAACCCTACTATCAAACTGCCAAGGTATACCCAATAACATATGACCCGCCTGCATAGGCACCACATCACACAAAATCTCTTTAACATATCGACCAATAGTAAATGGAGCTAACACCTGTTTGGTCATCTTAATTATCTTTGTCATGTTCATTTAATTGAATTACATAAACATGACAAAGAGAGACATCTGTAGACACCCAAAATTTTACTTTTCTATTACTAACCCTGTAGGAGGCTGTTTGTCTAATTCTATATAATAATTTCACGCAAGTATACACGATCGATTATGAAATACAGGGCAAGAAGAGTATCGTTCTCATGAAGAATAAACTAATAAATAAAATAACCAAGTACTAATCTTTAATCAATCCAATTTTATTTAAATAATGATTTAATCAATAAATAAGACTAAATATTAAATTAAATATAAAATGTATGAATTATCAAGATCAGAATTTCCCCCGATGAATTACCCAATGTCAATTACTTCACAAATCAATTAACTAACTATATTAAGTTGTTAACCAAGAATTCATAAATATTCGTCTAATCTATTCCAAATTAGACAAGTGTCTTTATTCTTAATCAATTCACTATATTCCTATATGAACAATTAACAACAAAGCAATAATTACCAATTCTTATTAAGCTCACGAGGTAATTAGGTATGGTCTTATCCCTATCACAAATTAGATATTCACTCCTAGAAAGAATAATCTAACACATGTATCATATTCCACACCCAATCTAGAATTAATATTCCAACATCATCTAGATCATAAGATTAGTTGTTGGCCACACAACTATTGCATACAAAATAAAATATGATAAACAACCAAATAATACTTGATTAATATCATATAAGAAAAAACTTAATTAAATAAATTCATCGGGTTCCATTGTAATCTTGATTAAAAAAAATTAGTTCATGATAATAAAAATAAACATAGGAAACATCAATTCCATCATCATAATCAAAATACAAATAATAAAGAAGTAAAGATGAAGAAATAATGTGGAATCCAGCTCTAAATTTTCAATTTTCAATCTCCTTCTCTTCAATTAAGATCTCCAAATGATGGTTGAAGTTCTCCTCTGTTGTATCTCTTTTTTTTTCACTTCCTCTTTATCTATATATTTCTTCTCCCATTTATTTACATCTCTCTTTTTAATTTAGGACTTAATAACTGAAGAAAATCCAACTTTACGCCGATTCCTCGCGTGCCCAGGACTTTTTCGAGCGTCGTGGCTTCCCTTAATTGTCGATCGAGGCTCAGACTCTATTTTTGCCATTTTTTCTGCTTCATTTGCTCGCCTTTTTAGCTTTCTTTCCTTGTTTTCTCCTAGATCTTAATCCCAAAGCACTTGCTTAACCTTATTAACTTGTAATAAAGCTAATTAGTACTTTACTTGATTCTTTGTTGCTTTCAAACATATTTTCCATTCCTACAATGAAACATTAAAATACATTAAATTCAATAATAATTGCTTAAGTACTCACAAAATAATTAAATAAATAACGTGTAATTCGTAGATATCAAATCTACTCATCAAATACCCCAAAACTTAAACTTTTGCTTGTCATCAAGCAAATGACCATATAAACAACTAATTTACCTATCCACAATGTAATAATGTTGATTGACGACTGACCTCAAACACATTCCTCGTACATTTCATAATTCAATGCATAATGACTTTAATAAATGTAATTGGATGACTTACATCACTTGTAATCACTTGCAAGTATATGTGATCGATCATAAACTCAATCAGTTAGGATTTAGATGAACTCATGCAATTGAGTGCTCCATATGAATCCTATATTCACTTTTGAACCAAAATTTCCCACATTAATGGACATAACAACACATAAATTTGGAGAGTCAATTTGACAATAATTATTCTTTTCTTGTCCATTGCATTATCTAAATCTCTTAGGCTTCCTAAGTTACCCATGTAACGAGCATTAGACCAACGACTCCTAAACCAGTTGGTTTTATGGCGCTAAGTGTAGAGACGCCTGTTGGTGTAAATTTAATTACGCACAACACGCAAGTATACGTGGTCAACAAGTAATAAAGTGATAAGTTGAGTATCGTTCCCACAGAGAATAACAAGAAATTAATCCTAATAATTACCAGTTTCGTATTAATCCAATTTTATTAAACTAATCAAAATCAATGATTATAACTAATAAATACTAGAAACTAAAAATATCAATAAATCAACACAACTTAAAAAAATGTAATTTCAAGCAAATAATGGAGAATTAAACTCGCAACTTCACTTTAAGTATCATTCCAATTATCACACCTTATTCCAGTTTAAATTCATTATCCCAGTTTATTAATCAAGAACACTCATGTAGAATTAGCCATTTCTCAATGTACTAAAACCATATTAACTTAAATCCACAAATTAGATAAAATTAAGCCAAACACACTAAATAACTAATCCACTATATCTCTAAGTGAATTACAATTAAGAAGAGTTTAATTCCAAGTTCTTATCAGATTACATGTGATGCCAGGTATATCTCTATCCTAACATAAATCAAGATTTCATTCAAACACAGAATTCAAGAACACATGTTATTATGACTAGATCTAGACTCATACATCATCTCTCGAATCCATATAAATCCACATAAAATTGGTGATCAAACAATTCATAAGTTAAGCATAAATCACAATAGATAAACTGAATTAATAATTTATTAACTTAAATCAAGGCATAATAATTGTCATTCAACATTAAAGATCCATTGCAAGCTTAAAAAGTAATTTAGTTCATACTTAATGAATTAAATACTGAATAAATAAAAGAAATCATCATCCCGATTACAAAAAATAAAATTAAAGAAGAATAGTAATACACCACCCTTCTCGTCCTTCAAATTTGCAATCTTCGTAAAATCACCTCCTTTCTCCGTTCCTCCAAGATTGTCCCTCCGTTCTTGCTCTCTAAGTGTATGCTTAATTATTGGATATTTCCAGCACTTTCTCTTCTTTTGCATAAATTCAATTCTAGTAGCTGAAAACACTTCAATTCTAATCCATCTCAAACTCATCCCATAGGAATTCTAATAAAAATCAAACTCCTAATTAAACCCAACGAGTTGTTAAACATAGAATCCCAATTAACATGTGAAGTTTTATCTATGTTCAAATGTGTGATATTTATATAAGGTGGTAGAATGTATAAGGTTTTGTGCCATAATTTTAACACTTTGGTGTTTCAATGAGATGAACTGTTCTGTGATTGAACTGTTCAATATGAAAATATTCTGTTTATACATGAACCATTATAGTAAAGTCTGTGCTAATGTTTCTAGCCAGACAAAACATGTATAAAAAAGGTAAAAGAATGAAAGTATGTGAAAGTATTGCAAAGTGAATGTGACTAATATTTTAAAATAATAGGAATCAGAAATTATTCCTATTATTCAAGCTTCTTCATAACCTTTGTTCGGTTATTGAAGTTCTAAAGAAATGTTTAAATTCTTGATGTTGTTTATTCAACTGCTTTGACTTGTTGAGAAATTGAATGCTCACACTTGCTTTAAATAAAAACATTTTCAGCGAACAATGTTAGAAATAACTTAAGGATCCAGTAAAGATCAAGATGACTGGTATCCAGACGAGGTGCCATTTAGTATATGAATGAGCATGAAGATTAAGCCAAGACTCGTGATGTAGAATAGTTTAATTAAACTATAGAATAGTTTAATGAACTTTAATGTATCATTGGTGGCGGATGAAAGTCACTCTTGTAAGATGTAAAAAATAATATAATTATCATTATTTATATTGAACGAGATTATAAGGTATTAGAACTTGGGATTTGAGAATGTGTGTTCTTATATTTAACTATATAATGATGTATGTTTGGCAAGAGATGTTTTCGTAATGTATGGAATCTGGGTGTGAGAACAGACCGGATTTCGGGTCATTACAAAGAACCAGGGATGTTTCGTATGTGGGTTAACTGCCCACATGGCAAAAAAACTATCCAAAGAAGGGGTCGAATAGTAATAAAGGAGCTAGTAGTAGTAAGTTAAGTATTAGTGGTCCAATACCACTGAGTAGACCAACGGCCCGCAATTTTAATATGACAGTCCATGATGCAGTCGCATTAGGAGATGTAGTTGCAGGTATTATCCCATTCAACGATATTAATGCTTATGTGTTGTTTGGTTCGGATGCTACTTGTTCTTTTATAGCATGTGAATTTGCTAGACGTTTAGGATTACTCCCCAAAAGAATAGAAATGCCTTTGAACATTAAGGTAGGAAACGAAGACACAATTCCTATTGAACATTTTTATAGGAGTTGTTGTGTAGATATAAGAGGTAACAAATTGTCAGTAGATTTAATTTCGATAAAATTGGGTGAATTTGATGTAATTCTTGGGATGAATTGGTTGTTTAACCATGGGGCAATTATCGATTGTCAAAAGAAAAGTGTAAACCTTCGGACTCTGAAGTAACCCAAGGTTGTATTTTATAGTAGTAAATCTCCGAGACGTTCTTGTTGTCTTACCATGACACAAGCCAGAAAGTTATTAAAGAAAGGATGTTTAGGTTATTTGTGTCATGTTTTTGATACCCAACGAGTGGGATCAACATTGGAATAACTATCTATAGTAAAAGAATTCGCGGATATATTTCCTGACGAGTTGTCAGATCTTTCGCCAGATAGGGAGATCGAATTTGTAATAGATGTTGTGCTAGGTATGACCCCAATTTTTAGGGCACTGTATCATATAGCGCTAGTGGAAATGAAGGAGTTAATGATTCAGTTGCAAGAACTATTGGACAAGAAGTACATTTAACTGAGTGTCTCTCCGTGGGGAGCGCCGGTATTATTTGTAAAGAAAAAGGACGGATCGTTTAGACTTTGTATCGACTATCGAGAGTTGAACAAGCTAAAGATAAAGAATAAATATCCATTACCAAGGATCGATGATCTATTTTATCAGTTGAAAGGGGTGAAGTATTTTTCTAAGATAGATATGAGAATGGGGTATCATCAGTTAAAAGTAAGGAAGGAGGATATACCTAAGATAGCGTGCAGGACTCGTTACGGCCATTATGTGTTTTTGGTAATATTGTTTGGCTTGACAAATGCACCAGCCGTATTCATGGATATGTTGAACAGAGTGTTAAAGCAGTACTTAGACAAGTTCGTAGTAGTGTTTATCGATGATATTCTAGTTTATACTAAGACGTCAGAAGATCACTCTGAACATTTAAGATTAGTGTTGGAGACACGAAGGAATGAGAAGTTGTATGTGAAATTCACTAAGTGTGAATTTTTGCTAGAAAGAATGCAGTTTCTAGGGAACGTTATTGATAAAGAAGAAATTTTTGTGGATCCAGCAAAGGTTGAAGCAATAATTAATTGGGAATAATCGAAAATGGCAACAGAGGTGCAGAGTTTCCTAGGGTTAGTGGGATATTATTGAAGATTCATCCATGATTTTTCCAAGATAGGTACTCTGTTGATGAATTTGACAAGAAAGACAGTGAAGTATGTATTGACAGAGAAGTGTGAAGACAGTTTTCAAGAACTGAAGAAAAGATTGAGTGAAGCACCTGTGTTATCTTTACCAGATGATGTGGGAAATTTTGTAGTATATAGTGATGCTTCGCATAGAGGACTAGGTTATGTTCTCATGCAGCATGGCAAGGTCATTACGTATGCAACACTACAATTAAAGGATTATGAGAAAGGTTATCATACTCTTGACCTAGAACTGGCATCGGTGGTTTTTGCCATGAAAATTTGGAGGCATTACCTATACGGGGAGAAATGTGAGATATACACGGACCATAAAAGTCTAAAATATATCTTCACACAGAAGGAGTTGAATATGAGGCAGAGAAGATGGTTGGAGTTGATAAAAGATTACGATTGTGATATCTTGTATCATCCAGGTAAGGCAAATATCGTGGATGGTGCTTTAAGTAAAAAGGTTAGGGGGAAATTATCTATGTTAACGACTCAAAATGAGTTAGTAACAGAGATGGCAAGAATGGAGTTAGAAGTAAGATTACCGAGTGAATCAAGGAAGAAATACTTTATAATGGAGACTCGTTCCACAATTGGTGAGAGAGTAAAAGAAGTAAAAGAATAGCAGATGGAGAAGAGACAAAGTATAGTCTTGATAACGAGAGGTTATTAAGATTTGAAGGAAGAATTTGGGTTCCGTGTAACACGAATTAAAAGAAGAAATATTGGAGGAGACTCATAGTTCGAGGAACTCAATTCATCTTTGTGAGACCCCGAATTTTATGAAATAAAAGTATTCAATTTTTCTATTTTGATAAATAGTTGAATTGATAAAAGTTTAAAGTTAAGGGTAATATGTGAAATTTTTTTTTTTTTGCAAAGTAAGCAAGTTGATATAAAATATTCATTGTGTCGGGGAATATCCGATTAGTCGGGGAATATTATTTTTATCGGGAAATATTCGTATGACGGTACAATCATTAGTGTACCCCACAACAGAATTATTGTCGGATTTAGAAAACGACAAACATATTTTTATGAAAATAACGGCAGAAGTTTTACCGTTAACTGTTGAAATACCTAGTGTTAAAAGTATAGTAATACGCGTGGCTGCATAGTAGCACACGGTATTGATTATTGATGCTTACGTGAGAAGTCACTCAGTTTTGTTTTATTAGTATTATTAATGTAATAAAACAGAAAATCTTTTTATATAAAACAGAATACTTTTATAAAGTTATTCGTTTTATTAGGCTAATAGTAAAATCTTTTTATATAAAACAGAATACTTTTATAAAGTTATCTGTTTTATTAGACAATAATTAGAATATATTATATTTTATTATGCATAGTATTTGCATAGTGCCTGCATAGCGTTTGCATAGTAAAATCTTTTATAAAGTTATTCATTTTATTAGATTATAAATAGAATATATTATATTTTTTTAAAAGATTTTACTTTAAATATGGACCGTCTGATTAAAAGTAAATCAAACCGTTCATGAATTAGTTACTATGCAGTCCATTCTTCTATAAATAGAAGCTCATTCCTTCATTATTTCTTACGAATTCACTGAAACTCTAGAGAGAGAAAACTATAGAGAGAAAGAAGAAAAGTGTCCTGCTACTTCACTACTTCTATATCCAGTACTCTTCTTTCTAAGGTAAGGGAAATTATTTGTTGTACTCGTAAGGGGTATTATTTCTTTTGTATTCATAAAGAGAACTTCTGTTATTCTATTATTTATTATTCTATTAGAATAACCTGTATACGCGAGCTACCCTATACTTGATGAAATTCTTCTGTTATTACATTTTTATTATTCT
Organism: Panax notoginseng; assembly: GCA_016801055.1. NCBI lineage: Eukaryota > Viridiplantae > Streptophyta > Magnoliopsida > Apiales > Araliaceae > Panax > Panax notoginseng. Next base: position 149,682,123 of record CM029019.1, on the reverse strand, counting down.
GTTAGAACATCCTGTCTGTGCTTTACGCCGGACCTGGTTCCATTATTTATTATTCTGTCAGAATATCCTGTCTGTGCTTTACGCCGGACCTGGTTCTATTATTTATTATTCTGTCGGAATATCCTGTCTGTGCGTTTACGCCAAACCTGGTTCTATTATTTATTATTCTGTCGAAATATCCTGTCGGTGCATTTACGCATGACCTGGTTCCACTATTTATTTTTCTATTGGAATAACCTGTCTGTGCGGTCTATCGCATGCCTGGTGATTTCTTTTGTTATTTCATTCTTTATTATACTCAGTTGGTTAAAGTTTTGGCTTTTATACTCTATGAAATTAGTGAAATATCCTTGATATTTGCGCTTCATCCAGTATCTTTTCATAGAAGTATTCTTCTGAGCATTTTTGAGTTTTACTCCACAAAGCAGTATCATATTGACAATTTGGACGTTATTGATTCCTGAATAAATTAATTCTTGAACTTGTTTTACTGAATTATTATGTCATTATCATCATCCTCATGTTTATATTATGTTGAAAGTCATCTGTGGCCTATAGTGCATAGATGGACTTTGTATGATTATGACCAGGGATTATTCGGTATAATCATGACCGTAGTGTTACAAATGATGTAGAAAAGTTCTCATTGGCCCGTAGTGCATTGATGGACAGTTTTTGGTATGATTATGGCTATGGATTCTCTTCGGGCAAGGGTGCAAAGATGAATTATTTTATGGCATGATCAGGACCGTTGATGAAAACACGATTATCTTTGCCCCGTAGTGCATGGATAATTCGTGGTCGTGATACTAATGAATATTCTTGGCCTGAAATGCAGGGATGATTCGATGATGTGGATTAATTATTGAGCTGAGTCTCAGCGATGAAATATTAATTCATGGATGTGATAATAATTAATATCTTTGGCCGTAGTGCATGGATAATTCATGGATGTGATACTAACGAATATCCTTGGCCGTAGTGCATGGATAATTCGAAGGTGTGGATTATTTATTAAGCTGAGTCTCAGCGATAAAATATTGGTTATACACTTTTAATTTGGAGAAGATAGTAGATATCATGCTCTACTTGACTCTTCTAAAATACAGTTGTATTTTTTTGGCCGTAGTGCAAAGATGAATTTATTAGTATGATTATGAACAAGAATTGTGATTTGGTATAACCATTATTTTTGATGTTTCAGGTGAATATAGGTGATGAAAATTATCTTCGTCCTGGGTGCGAAGAGGAATTTAGAATCACAATTATGATTATGAGTTATTCATATGATTGTGGACAGGAATGGTTGATTGATGTTACAGGGATAAAATATTATTGGTGGACTTTTAACATGGAGAAGATAATAGACCTAATGGTCTATTTGAATCTTCTAATGGATTGCTCGTTCCGCTGCAACTATGGTTAAAAAGTTTTATCAGCTACCATATGTTCTAAATCTCTGATTTATTAATGATGAAGGCTATTGATGATGTAAATTAGCTTTAATTATGATATTCTTTACTGGGCTAGTTGAGCTCACCCTTTTGCTTTCATTGTGATCTTCAGGAAGTGAGAACGCATCAGGGACTAGTAGAAGAACGAAGTGACGGTCTAGATGATATCATTAGTAGTCCTCACTATTCTATGACATAGTGTGATAGCTGTGGAGGTTCTCCCTAAACTGTATAGAAAAGTGTGTTGTATTCTATACATCATTTAGTAGTTATATTTGGTGAATCAAATAGGGTGAGGCGAACCCAACTTTGGAAGGTTATTTTGCCACTATCATACAAGATGTCTAATGACATACAACCTCGTGTTCTCATAAGACATAGTTGTGCACATCCACTTGCTGAATATATCTATGAGCACTATCTATACGATCTTGGAGTTTATTTGAAGTATAATTTTCACTTGGAGACAACAGAGATATTTATATGTAAAGAGAAGACTTACCATTGGAAAGAAGATGATAGTAATCTTCTTGTTTTTATTTGGGGACTTTTGGGTCAACCAAGGATAATTCTGTGGACATATGATATCTGTCATAACCTAGACGCATGGCCTCCCATGTACGAAGGTTTTCTTGAGCACTTCCCAAATATTTTAATTTTCAAAACAGTTTTTGACTATACTTTTATGTAAAGTATCATTGTAAGGTTGTGGTCGAGGTACCATGAGAGTTACATACAACTGTATTAAAACTCATAGTTAACTGTGGTCCTATTCTATACGACAGCTCAACAGTTGTATAAATGAAGATGTATTTGAATTTTGTACCATGTATCTGGTGACTCAGAATGGGTGATGTATACCTAATTTTGGGGGCGTCACAGTTGGTATCAGAGCTTAGGAATATGGTCGCTGGCGAAGATAAGAGTCTAGAACTAGGAGGGGAGAGATGAGTTATATACTTCGCTAGTGTGTGACTTATCTAAGCTGAAATTGTTTACTTGATAAGTTGACAAATTCTTATGTGTCAATTAACCTTTGCTTTGAAACTATATTCTAGAATAATATCTGAAATACAGAAGATGAGAAATGGGAAAATCATGATAGCGAGAAAATTACCGAGAAGGTATAATCTGAAAAAAAAGCAAGGTATTCTCATCTCTTCGAATATCAGGTACGTACGTAAATTTTGAGGGCAAAATTTCATAATGAGGGGTGATTGTGAGACCCCGAATTTTATGAAATAAAAATATTCAATTTTTCTATTTTAGTAAATAGTTAAATTGATAAAAATTTAAATTAAGGGTAATATGTGAATTTTTTTTTGTGCAAAGTAAGCAAGTTGATATAAAATATTCGTTGTGTCGGGGAATATTCGTACGACGGTACAATCATTGGTGGACCCCACAACGAAATTATTGTCGGATTGAGAAAATGACAAAAATATTTTTATGAAAATAACGGCAGAAGTGTTACCGTTAACTGTTGAAACACCCGGTGTTAAAAGTATAGTAATACGCGTGGTTGCATAGTAGCGCACGGTATTGATTATTGATACTTACGTGAGAAGTCACTCAGTTTTGTTTTATTAGTATTATTAATGTAATAAAACAGAAAAGCTTTTTATATAAAACAGAATACTTTTATAAAGTTATTCGTTTTATTAGGCTAATAGTAAAATCTTTTTATATAAAACAGAATATTTTTATAAAGTTATCTGTTTTATTAGACAATAATTAGAATATATTATATTTTATTATGCATAGTATTTGCATAGTGCCTGCATAGCGTTTGCATAGTAAAATCTTTTATAAAGTTATTCGTTTTATTAGATTATAAATAGAATATATATATATATATATATATATATATATATATATATATATATATATATATATTTTAAAGATTTTGCTTTAAATATGGACCGTCCGATTAAAAGTAAATCAATCTGGACCGTTCATGAATTAGTTACTATGCAGTCCATTCTTCTATAAATAGAAGCTCATTCCTTCATTATTTCTTACGAATTCACTGAAACTCTAGAGAGAGAAAACTATAGAGAGAAAGAAGAAAAGTGTTCGGCTACTTCACTACTTCTATATCCAGTACTCTTCTTTCTAAGGTAAGGGATATTATTTATTGTACTCGTAAGGGGTATTATTTCTTTTGTATTCATGAAGAGAACTTCTGTTATTCTATTATTTATTATTCTGTTGGAATAACCTGTATACGCGAGCTACCCTATACTTGGTGAAATTCTTCTGTTATTACATTTTTATTATTCTGTTGGAACATCTTGTATGTGCTTTACGCCGGATCTGGTTTCATTATTTATTATTCTGTCAGAATATCTTGTCTGTGCTTTACGCCGGACCTGGTTCCATTATTTATTATTCTGTCGGAATATCCTGTCTGTGCGTTTACGCCGGACCTGGTTCCATTATTTATTATTCTGTCGGAATATCCTGTCGGTGCATTTACGCATGACCTGGTTCCACTATTTATTTTTCTGTTGGAATAACCTGTCTGTGCGGTCTATCGCATGCCTGGTGATTTCTTTTATTATTCCATTCTTTATTACACTCAGTTGGTTAAAGTTTTGGCTTTTATACTCCATGAAATTAGTGGAATATCCTTGATATTTGCGCTTCATCCAATATCTTTTCATGGAAGTATTCTTCTGAGCATTTTTGAGTTTTACTCCACAAAGCAGTATCATGTTGACAATTTGGACGTTATTGATTCCTGAATAAATTAATTCTTGAACTTGTTTTATTGAATTATTATGTCATTGTCATCATCCTCATGTTTATATTATGTTGAAAGTCATCTGTGGCCTGTAGTGCATAGATGGACTTGGTATAATTATGACCAGGGATTATTCAGTATAATCATGACCGTAATGTTACAAATGATGTGGAAAAGTCCTCATTGGCCCGTAGTGCATTGATGGACAGTTTTTGGTATGATTATGGCCATGGATTCTCTTCGGCTAAGGGTGCAAAGATGAATTATTTTATGGAATGATCAAGACCGTTGATGAAAACACGATTATCTTTGGCCCGTAGTGCATGGATAATTTGTGGTTGTGATACTAATGAATATCATTGGTCTGTAGTTCAGGGATGATTCGATGATGTGGATTAATTATTGAGCTGAGTCTCAGCGATGAAATATTAATTTATGGATGTGATAATAATGAATATCTTTGGCCGTAGTGCATGGATAATTCATGGATGTGATACTTACAAATATCCTTGGCCGTAGTGCATGGATAATTCGAAGGTGTGGATTATTTATTAAGCTGAGTCTCAGCGATAAAATATTGGTTATACACTTTTAATTTGCAGAAGATAGTAGATATCATGCTCTACTTGACTCTTCTAAAATACAGTTGTATATCTTTGGCCGTAGTACAAAGATGAATTTATTAGTATGATTATGAACAAGAATTGTGATTTGGTATAACCATGATTTTTGATGTTTCAGGTGAATATAGGTGATGAAAATTATCTTTGTCCGGGGTGCGAAGAGGAATTTAGAATCACAATTATGATTATGAGTTATTCATATGATTGTGGACAGGAATAGTTGATTGATGTTATAGGGATAAAATATTATTGGTGGACTTTTAACATGGAGAAGATAATAGACCTAATGGTCTATTTGACTCTTCTACTGGATTGCTCATTCCGCTGCAACTATGGTTGAAAAGTTTTATCAGCTACCATATGTTCTAAATCTCTGATTTATTAATGATGAAGGCTATTCATGATATAAATTAGCTTTAATTATGATATTCTTTACTGGGCTAGTTGAGCTCACCCTTTTGCTTTCATTGTTCTCTTCAGGAAGTGAGAACGCAGCAGGGACTAGTCGGGAAACGGAGTGATAGTCCAGATGATACCATTAGTAGTCCTCACTATTCTATGACATAGTGTGATAGCTGTGGAGGTTCTCCCTAAACTGTATAGAAAAGTGTGTTGTATTCTATACATCATTTAGTAGTTATATTTGGTGAATCAAATAGGGTGAGGCGAACCCAACTTTGGAAGGTTATTTTGCCACTATCATACAAGATGTCTAATGACATACAACCTCGTGTTCTCATAAGACATAGTTGTGCACATCCACTTGCTGAATATATCTATGAGCACTATCTATACGATCTTGGAGTTTATTTGAAGTATAATTTTTACTTGGAGACAATAGAGATATTTATATGTCAAGAGAAGACTCACCATTGGAACGAAGATGATAGTAATCTTCTTGTTTTTATTTGGGGACTTTTGGGTCAACCAAGGATAATTCTGTGGACATATGATATCGATCATAACCTGGACGCATGGCCTCCCATGTACAAAGGTTTCCCTGAGCACTTCCCAAATATTTTAATTTTTAAAACAGTTTTTGACTATACTTTTATGTAAAGTATCATTGTAAGGTTGTGGTCGAGGTACCATGAGAGTTAGATACATTTGTATTGAAACTCATAGTTAACTGTGGTCGTATTCTATACGACAGCTCAACAGTTATATAAATGAAGTTGTATTTGAATTTTGTATTATGTAGCTGGCAACTCAGAATGGGTGATGTATACCTAATTTTGGGGGCGTCACACTCTTGGTAGTACTATGATATATCAAGACCTTTGACAGAACTTTTGGTGGCCGAGCATGAAGAAGGAAATAGTAGAGTGTGTTAGTAGGTGCTTAACTTGTCAAAAGGTTAAGGCCGAACACCAAAGACCAAGAGGATTTTTACAATCATTGGAAATTCCAGAATGAAAATGGGAGCATATCACGATGGGTTTTGAGGTAGGACTTCCAGCTAAGCAAAAAGGATACGACGTTATATTTGTAATAATGGATCGTTTGATGAAGTTGGCTCACTTTTTGTCGATAAGACTCAAGTTTAACCTGGAGCAGTTAGCTAAACTTTATGTTAAGGAGATTATTTCGAGACATGGGGTACCAGTTTTGATTATGTCAGATCGTGATCCACGGTTCACATCGAATTTCTGGAGAAGTTTGCAAGAACAAATGGGAACGCAGTTGAGGTTGAGTAAGGTGTATCATCCTCAGACGGATGGACAAAGTAACAATTCAGATGTTTGAAGATATGTTAAGATCTTACATTATGGATTTCAAAGGGAGCTGGGATGTTCATCTACCACTAGTAGAATTTACTTATAACAACAGTTATCACGCAATTATAGGTATGCTGCCTTACGAAGCTTATACGGAAGAAAGTGCAGAACACCACTATGTTGGGATGATGTAGGTGAGCGTCGAATGCTAGGACTTGAGATGGTGCAACAAACGAAGGATTTGATTAAGTTAATACGTACCCGGCTGGTAGCAGCTCAAGATAGACAAAAAAAGGATGCAGATCCGCATCTAAAGAAGAACGAGTTTGAAGTCAGTTCGTATGCATTCCTGAAAATATCTCCTTGGAAAGGAAAGATACGTTTTGGGAAGAAATAAACCTTTAGCCCGAGGTTTATTAGACCTTTTGAAGTACTGAAAAGGTAGGAGAGGTACCTTATATTATAGTATGACCTCCGGAGTTGGAGCATATACATAATGTGTTTCATGTATCAATATTAGGCCCTTATAGGCTAGATTATAAGTACGTAATAGAGCATGAAGCTACTTCAAAAGTAAACATTTTATTTAAATTGACGTAAGATTGAAAAGATTAAATTTCAAAACTTAGAGAGAGACACGGTCGCGTCCAATTTATACTTGGAAACGAATTCTGGCAGTAGGCTCGGTCTCGCTCCAAAATAGGCTTGGAGATACGCTGTAATGACTAAAAAAATCGAATTATAATGCAAATGAATTTTATTTGATTATATTGAATAAAATAATATTATGTGGATTTATTTTGAGTAAGGAAGTTAAAGGTCGTTCTATGACCTAGGATGAATAAATGTCGTTAGTATTCTGGTTGTGTGCTAGAATTAAATAGTATGAATTTCCAAGATAAAAATATAAGTTTTTTGAGAAATTTTCATAAAATCACTATTCATCCATATCTGCTCAGGAATTATTTTTGAGTTTCTGAGAAACGTGTAATGTTAGAATTATGAGAAAAGGATGGACTATCCAATAATAATTCAGTTATGGCAAACACAGTTTTTTGCCTACGTACTCAAATTCAAATGGTTAGGGAAATTGAATTTCTAGGAAAATGAATGATTAAGTATAATAAAAATGTTATTATACAGAAAGAATATGAGTATAATACAATATATTATACATGTATAATATGAAGAATAATACAACGTATAATAAAAACATAATACGAGGTCAATACGAAATGAATACAAGAATTATACGGTAAGAATACGTAAAGTCAAAATCTTGATCAACCAAAGTCAAGATTGACTATTTAATTAATGGACTTAGATTATGGCAAGCCCAAATGAATTAAGAAGGGGGTCCAATGACATATTAAATCAAGTCCCAATAGAAAGTAAATTCAAGCCCAAATTTAGGCCCGAATTGAATTAAATATAAGCCCGAACAAAGAATCAAACCCACGAGTCGAACCGTTAATCAAGTGGGTGGGTAAAAAACCATAGAGGAACCCATGTGTGCCCCCATGGGGTGATGTAGCCGGCCAAAGGAGGTGTCCAAGCTTCCTTGGGAAACTTGGTGTGATATTTAAAGAATAAGGAGATGGGAGTAGTGTCTTTTGGCCTAAATGACCATTTTGCCCTCACTCTTGCAAATCTTATATAAACCATGATTTAATTCATTTCTTTCTTTCACAAAATCACCAACACTTTGAGCAAAGCATATTGAGAGAGAGAGAGAGAGAGAGAGAGAGAATTCAAAATTGGTAAGAGAAGAGGAGGAACAAGCTAGCTAATCCATCTTACAAACCAAGAACATCAAGAACAACAAGAGGTAATCGCTTTAAACCACAAATCTTCATCTATTTTAATTTTTTGATTAATAGAGAGGTGTTTATTATTTGTTGGTGGTATATATATCATCCGAGGATATAAGGATGGATATTAGTAGACTAAAAACACTAATGAATGTCTAATAAGTGAAATCATAATGATTGATAAATTTAATGAAGAAAAGCATGAAAACATAGATCTTGTTATTGATGGACAAGTTTAAAACTATCGCGTATAATGTCAGTGTTATATGCTTGGTTAGGATGATAGATGATGGAATGATGGATTTATTCCATTTGGAACAGAGTAAAAAATTCGTAATAACGAAGTTATGGCGAAATTTTCAGTAAAAAGACGTTAACCGTAGGAATCGTAGTTAACTATTATTTTCGGATGAAAATGGAATATTGATAATGAACCTAAAAAACTTAGGTTTCATTAGAATATTGAATAACACAATTTTTAAGAGTCTTAGGCTCAAGAATGGACGAATTTGGACATCGGATGAATGAATTACGAACTAACAAACGAAGAATGTTAAAGAACGTATAACGAACAAACCATGAAATGTAAGCTAAGTGAAAGCCTCATTAATGGATACAAAAAAATATTCTATCTGGGGGAAATTGAATTACATAAGATAAGTAAGCAAATGGTTTAGGAACGAACCAATTTTGAGTTATAACGAACAAGTTACGAGTTTGGGAAGTAAGCGATTTGAAACATTTTAACACTTTAGAAAAAATTTCAAACAAACTGGTCTGGCTCCGTAGCGCCGTCCAAGGCTTGAAATGGGGCACCGCAGCGCCGGTTTGGGGGAGGAGTTGCTGGAAATATGCGCCGCAGTGCCTCTTTAACAAAGGATCACGGCGCCGCAGCGTCGGTCCTATGATTTTGATAGTGAGCTTTTTAAAGTATAAGAGGTTAGGGATGTTTAAGGATTGATTATGAACTTTAATTAGACATAAAATAATATTCTAAATGATGATTAAAACCTTAATTTTAACAATTAAATGTTAATTCAAGATTATAAAATTATGAACGCAAAGTACGTAAACGATATTCATGGATCGTATTCACGTCGAACGAACATCTGAGGTTTACATTAGGATGTAATACCTAGATGTTAAAAAAAGTTGGTATCGTATAACATTTAAATGTTATAAAATCATAATGATTGATAAATAGCCTAACGAAATGATTCGAATAGATTATAATGTAAAGAATGAGAAGATAGGTTAATGATAATATGTAACAATTGTTATGTGACCTAATTATGTGTTAATCTGATCATATCATGTAGATATATAAAGATTGACTAAAAGTAAAAGATAGAAGACGCTTAAGGCAAGTTTTCTAAACTCTTGTCTATACTTTGTGTTAAACGAGCTTTGTGAATTTGCATAGTTTGCACTCAGGATTGCTGCGGTGGCTCTTTGTGACCTTATCCATAGTTAGACGACTGTTGTTTATGTTGTGTTATCAACATTATGTCTTTTGCCTCCTGGGATTGTCTCCGGGGTTGATGTGATTGTGGTTGTCCCTCAGGTTGTCTCCAGGGTTAAAGTTGTGATGTTGTCTTCCCTCGGGGTTGTCTCTGAGGATAAAGTTGTAGTGTTGTCTTCCTCGAGGTTGTCTCCAGGGTGGAATCATGATGATATTTTCCCTTGGGGTTGTCTCCGGGGTGCGAAAATATGTTTTTGCCCTTCTACATAATTAGTAACATGAAAACAAAATTTTGAGTGTCTATAGATGCGCCTCTTTGTCATGTTTATATAATGTAATGAAATGAACATGACAAATATCACTAGACACTTGAAATATGACAATAGTATGTCTAATGATGCGATGTTATGTAAAAGATGATATGATGTCATAAATGTTAGATGCCTTCGTTGGGATTGGCTCCAACAGCTTACACCATCGGACATTCTCGATGCCTTCGTTGGGGCTGACACCAACGGTTTATACCACCGGACATTTTTGATGTCTTCTATAAAGGTAGTTTTCAACGGTTTACACCACTGGACCTTTTCGATGCCTACGTTGGGCTTGACACCAATGATTTATACCATCAGACATTCCTGACGTCTTCGCTGAAAATATTTTTTCAACAGCTTACGCCACCGGTTTATACCATCAGACCTTCCCAATGTCTTCGCTGAAGAATATTTTCAACGGCTTACACCATCGGGCATTCCTGATGCCTACGCTGGGGCTGACACCAACGTTTTATACCACCGTACCTTCCTGATGTCTTGGATAAAAATAGTTTTCAACTACTTACACCACCATACATTCTCGATGCTTACGCTAGGGGTGACACCAACGGTTTATACAACCGGAGCATCCCGATATCTTCGCTGATGATAGTTTTCAATGGCTTACACCACCAGACCTTCTCGATGACTATGATGGGGCTAACACCAACGGTTTATACCATCGGGCCTTCCCGATGTCTTTGTTGAAGATATTTTTCAATGGCTTACACCACTGGACCTTCCCGATGTCTTCGCTGAAAATATTTTTTCAACGGCTTACGCCAACAGACCTTCCTGATGCCTACACTGAGGCTGATACGAACAGTTTATACACCCAGACATTCCCAATGTCCTTGTTAAAGATAGATTTTAACGGCTTACACCATCGGACCTTCCCTGATGCCTACGCTGGGGCTGACACCAACAGTTTATACCACTGAACCTTCCCGATGTCCTCGCTGAAGATATTTTTCAACGCCTTACACCATCGGACATTCTCGATGCCTACGCTGGGGCTAACACCAACAGTTTATACCACCAGACCATCCCGATGTCTTCGCAAAAGATAGTTTTCAATGGTTTACACCACCGAACCTTCCCAATGTTTACATTGGGGCTGACACCAACGATTTATACCACCAGACCTTCCAGATGTCTTCGCTGAAGTTATTTTTCAATGGCTTACACCATCGAACATTTCTGATGCCTGTGCTGGGGCTGAAACCAACGTTTTATACCACCAGACCTTCCCGATGTCTTCGTTGAAGATGGTTTTTAACGGCATACACCACCGGACCTTCCTGATGCCTACGCTGGGGCTGACACCAATGGTTTAATGCTTTATGAGTTTGTTACCATATTTTTTGTGACGCCCCTAAATCTGGGTATCTTCCAACCCGACAGATGGTGCTACATGGTACTCATAAAAATGCATTCATTCCATTAAAACAACATCAAAATGAGTGTATTAACTACATTTTTATTATAATAATAATAAATCCTTTCCTAGGTTCGGAAATCGAATACATTCTTCATTGTTCATAAGTATAATATGTAAGATGTAAGACCCCAACTTATTAATGAATAAAATCAAATTTTCTCTAAATATTATTGTGAATAATAAGGGGTTAATTTGATATAATACTTTGGTTATGGGTGAAATGTGCAAATTTTGCAAAATAAGCAAGTGGTTATAAAATATTTATTTTTGGTCGGTGAATATTCGGTTGGTCGTGGAATATTCTTGCTGTCGGGGAATATTCGTACGACGACGCAGCCTTGTGTGGGCCCCATAACGAAAAGCGATTGGATGAAGAAAACGACAAGTATAAGTTGTTTATAAATAACGGCGTAGTTGTTACCGTTAATACTGTTGGAATACCCGGTGGTTAAAATACAGTAGCACACGGTATTGCACCAATTATTGATTCTTACGTAAGAAGGCACTACTCAATAATTGTTACAGTAGTTATTATTCAATATTTTATTTTATTGATTCAATAATTGTTGCGTTGATATTTTATATTATTGTTGTTTCAATAATTGTTGCTGCACAGTATTTTCATTTATCAGATCAATAATTCATATTATTTGAATAATATTATTAGATAACATTATTGGCAATGTCTAGAAAGTTCTGTCTAAGGAGAGGTTTGGTCATCTAATTGCGCGCCAGTAAGGAGAAATCCTTATTGGAAAGCCCCCTCTTTCCTGGGAACGGCCTGGTTGTCATAAATGTGATTCTGTAATATTATTTGTGAATAATTAATTATTGATTCATATGATAAGGAAATATTTATTTTATGTGGATATAAATGAGGGATATATTTTTGTGGTTAAAAATGAAGGAGTTAATGTTGAGGTTTTTATCAGTATTTTTGTCGGAATGGAGGTATTAAAAATCAGGGTTTTTGAGATAGTTTGCGGGGGTTATAATTTTTAATCCGACCGTTGGATCGTGGTAATTTTTGGATATGTTATACATATATAAGTTGAGTATATGTCCACAAATTTTGAACCGTTAAAAATGAACGTATGATTTATTACGAATTTTACAAGATGACTGGTTCAGAAATTGTTGAATTTTCGGAGTTTATCATTTTGGTGGAAAATTCTAGAATTGGTGGGCCCCACTTGTGGTTGGTGAAGAAATGTGCTGAATTATATTTCAAATGTGGTGGGTGGGAATAGTAGCAGGTAAAGCCATCAGGTTGCAGGTCAAACCTACCAAAATTTTCCTATAAATAGAGGGCTAAGTTAGAATTGAAAATCACACCAGAAACAAGTTTTCTCTCTTTCTCTCTCTAGATTATTGAGTGTATTTTGTGAGTATTTAGATACTTTGAGAGTTTCTATTCATCAGAGCAAGTTTCTTTCAGCCTTATACCGGTATTCCGACCAGAAGTACTGATATTTTGAGGTAAGGGATATTATTTTCTTCTTAATGATATTATTTTCTTCAATATCATTATGCTGAAATATTGATATGAGTTTTTATCAAATTTGGAACTTTTTGTGTCGGGGTTACTATTCACGTATACGGCACTATTCACGTATACGGCACTATTCACGAATACGGCACTATTCACCGAAAAATAAAATTTTTCCTTTTTGTCCAAGATGTCTATTATGGTTACTATCTTTGATTGTATCCATGTTTTGATCTTTATTTTTGAATTCTGCTTCACAATTGATTATTATGAAGTATTATTGATCTTGGATAAACTGTTATACGAATCCCTACTATTTGTCCTTCTGTCTCATTGGATTCGTTCTCTTTAAGATATTTTTCATCATCCTCAGTCCTAAATGATGATATTACTGAATATCTTTGGCCTGTAGTGCAAAGATGTATAATTACTTGATGAATATCTTTGGCCTGTAGTGCAAAGATGAACAGGTGTTGAGATGAACATGACCGACTGATGATACAAATGAATATCTTTGGCCTGTAGTGCAAAGATGAATATTTGGTTAAAGATGATTATTAATTGATGTTACAGGGATAAAATATTGATGATGGACTTTTAAATCTTAGAAGATAGTAGAATTCTTTCTCTACTTGACTCTTCTAATGGTTTGCTGTTTCCGCTGCAGTTGTTGATCTAAAACTTGTTGTCGATTATATTTTATCAGATTTTTCCCTGTTGAAGACTAACGATAATTTGTTGTATATTATCTTAGTCATAATATTCTTTACTGGGCTAGTTGAGCTCACCCTTTTCCTTTTTGTTCCATTTTTCTTCTCAGGAGGTGAGAACATAGCAGGATCTAGTCGGGGTATGGAGTGATGGTTCTAGAAAGATGTTTTAGCAGTCCTCACTATTTCTGTAAAATAGTGTTTGAATAATTGTAATGAGGATTTATTTGAGTGTGGATATTGTCTAGAAGACAATATTTGTATTTAAACTCACAGTATGTGTTGTCGTATTTTGCACGACAATTGTATTATTGAAGTTGTAGTTTGCTTTCTGTACCATGTATTTGGCGACTCAGAATGGGTGTTGTATACCTATTTTGGGGGCGTCACAGTTGGTATCAGAGCTTAGGGATATGATCCCTGGCTGAGATGTGAGACAAGAACTAGGAGGGGAGAGACGGGGAATTCCTTCGCTAGTATGACCTGACTAAGTTTATTTGGTGTTTATTTGGTCGGTCAGAGTATAGGGATAATATATGACATGACTATTAACCCTTGTTTTATGGCAGTATTTAAGAATGGCAGCTGAGAACGTTAATAATGGAGTAAATCAGACCGTGGAGACACCTTTGATCACTACCCAGGGGAACGTGCAACAGGAAGGCAATATTCCTCCTGTAAACAACGTTACCGAGCAAACGATGAATGATGGAATGTTTAGGAGCTTTTTGCAGTTCATGCAAAATCAGACGAGGGAGACTCGTGTGCAGAATACGGGTGGAAATGATAACAACGCGCGGTTTGTCACAGCTAAGCAGTTCAAAGAATTGGGACCACCAGAATTTAAGGGAAAGCCGGATCCGATCATGGCGGAAACGTGGGTCAAGCAAATTACCAAGATATTTGATGTCTTGGGATGCACGGAGGAACAGAAGGTTCCATTCGCCACATTTATGTTCCGCGGTGAGGCAGACTACTGGTGGGAGTCTGTGAAGCGTACCCAGCCTGACGCACTCAACATGTCCTGGGAAACATTTCAAAAACTGTTCAATGACAAGTACTTTCCTGAAAGTATTCGTCATATGAAGGAGGTTGAGTTTATTAGACTGGAACAAAACAACATGACGGTGTCCCAGTACGAGGCGAAGTTTGCAGAGTTATCCAGGTTTGCACCTCATTTGGTCGAAAATGAGGAACGAATGACAAGGATGTTTCTGAGAGGTCTAAAACCCGAGATTCGGCAATATCTTATCTCTCATAAATTTTCTTTATATTCAGATGTTGTAAACAGGGCTCAATTATTAGAGCGAGATAATGAGTATGTGCAACCGAGGGACCACAACCAGGGTCATACCGGTGGCGGCAGTCATCGAAGCAATGAAAACCAGCAGGGAGGAAAACATTCGGACAAAAGCGGTAACCACTCTGGTGGTAATCGTGGTCGTGATAATAGAAGGAGCGAGTCGGGAGGAGATTTCAAGAAGAGAAGGTACAACAATGATAACGTGAAGACGTCAGCACAAACATCAACTGTTTCTAGGGGAGGAGAACGACCACCGGTCGTATGTTACAAATGTGGGAAAGAGGGACATATCAGCCCAAACTGCCCACAACAATCCAAGGTATGTTATAACTGTGGAAAGGAAGGTCATATAGCTCGAGAGTGTTCTGTAGCAAAACCAAGTTCAGCGGGGATGGTGACTCCAAAAGTTATCCCGGATAAGTCGAAATCAGCGGTTCCTGGAAGGGCGTTTGTCGTTACTGGCCAAAACGCGAGAAACCCGAACGAGGTGATCACGGGTAAGCTAATCTTGAATTCTTGCGAAGTTTATACTTTACTAGATACCGGTTCTACCCATTCTTTTATCTCTCCTGCTTGTGCTCAACGTTTAAACTTGACTCCGGAGAAATTGGACTTTAACTTATCTGTTGAAACTCCGTTGGGTGAAACCTTCGTTACATCTACAGTTTATAAATCTTGCATGATCCAAGTTGGCACTATCACATTACCTGTTGATCTTATCTCTTTAAAGATACTTGCTTTTGATGTGATTTTAGGAATTGATTGGTTAACCACTCATCATGCTAAAATTGATTGTTTTCGTAAGGTTGTTAGTTTTCATATTCCTAACCAACCTGTCATACGAATTCAAACTACTAAACCACTAAAATCAGTCACTGTCATATCAAGCCACAAAGCTATTCGTTTATTGAAAAACGGATGTCAAGCTTTCTTAGCCCATGTTATGGATTTGAACAAAGACAAGTCAGATTTGAATAATATTTCTATTGTTAGAGAATTTTCCGATGTATTTCCTGAAGAACTTCCCGGTCTACCCCCGGAACGAGAAATTGAATTCTTTATTGACCTTGAACCCGGTACAAAGCCCATTTCTAAAACCCCATATCGAATGGCTCCTATTGAACTTCAGGAGTTAAAAGTCCAACTACAGGAGTTGTTGGACATCGGTTTTATTCGTCCTAGTACGTCTCCTTGGGGTGCTCCTGTTTTATTCGTAAAGAAGAAAGACGGGAGTATGCGACTTTGTATTGACTATCGAGAATTGAACCATGTCACCATCAAGAATAGGTATCCGCTACCTCGCATTGATGACCTGTTTGACCAGTTGCAAGGAGCACAATTCTTTTCAAAGATCGATCTTCGTTCTGGATATCATCAGCTGAAGATTAAAACTGAGGATATTCCAAAGACTGCCTTCAGAACTCGGTACGGGCATTATGAATTCTTAGTAATGTCTTTTGGATTGACTAATGCTCCTGCTGCCTTCATGGATATGATGAACCGTGTATTCAAAGAATATTTGGATCAGTTCGTTGTTGTCTTTATTGATGACATCCTCATCTATTCCAAAAGCCGTGAAGATCATGAGCGCCATTTGAAGCTGGTACTGCAAAGGCTTCGTGAAAACAAGCTATATGCCAAACTGAAGAAATGCGAGTTCTGGCTTGAGGAAGTAGCATTCCTTGGGCACGTGGTGTCAAAACATGGAGTATCTGTCGACCCGGCGAAGATTGAAGCCATACAAAGTTGGGAGCAACCGAAGTCGGTAACCGAAGTACGTAGCTTTCTGGGCTTAGCTGGTTATTATCGGAGATTTGTGGAAGGATTTTCTCGAATCGCTACTCCGTTAACTCAGCTGACTCGGAAAGATACAAAATTCGTATGGAGTGAGGAATGCGAGAAGAGTTTCCAAGAACTCAAGAGGAGACTCATTTCGGCACCTGTTTTGACAATACCATCTGGTTCGGATGGATTTGTTATCTACAGCGATGCTTCAGGCAAAGGGTTAGGATGTGTTCTCATGCAACATGGGAAAGTCATAGCCTATGCCTCACGACAACTCAAAGAATATGAGAGGAATTATCCTACTCATGATTTGGAGTTGGCAGCAGTCGTTTTTGCGTTGAAGATCTGGAGACACTACCTGTATGGGGAGAAAGTGGAGATCTATACAGATCATAAAAGCCTCAAATATTTCTTCACCCAAAAGGAACTCAACATGCGGCAACGACGTTGGCTCGAGCTGTTGAAAGATTACGATCATACCATCCAATACCATCCTGGAAAAGCAAACGTAGTAGCTGACGCATTGAGTAGAAGATCATATGCGGGTACGAGTGCAATGTTTTTAACACAAAGGCCCATTTTGTATGACTTGCAAAGGATGGAGATAGAGATGAAGGCTCCAAGTACCCACATGATGATATCAAATATACGAGTAGAACCGACTTTAATCGATAAAGTTAAAGCTGCTCAAGCTACGGATATAGAGCTGATGCGTATGAAGAAGAAAGTGCAAGAAGGTGCTATTCCAGAAGCAAGAATCGATGAAGAAGGAATACTTCGAGTCAACTCCAGACTTTGTGTTCCTAACGATTTTGACTTGAAGCATAGAATAATGATGGAGGCACACAACACACCGTTTGCAATCCATCCTGGGAGTACCAAAATGTATCACGATCTTCGACATACATTTTGGTGGAGCAATATGAAAAGAGAGATCGCGGAGTTTATCTCGAGATGTTTAACTTGTCAACGTGTAAAAGCGGAGCATCAAGTACCAAAGGGTCCATTGCAACCACTTGAGATTCCGAAATGGAAGTGGGAACACATTACTATGGATTTTGTTACAGGTCTTCCCAAGGTTTCTCAAGGCATAGATGCGATTTGGGTTATTGTTGATAGATTAACCAAGTCCGCTCATTTCTTGCCGATACGTGAGACTTATTCCCTTGAACGTCTTGCTAGTATGTACGTGAACGAGATTGTGAGATTGCATGGCATGCCAGTATCCATAGTTTCGGATCGTGACCCAAGATTCACTTCACGATTTTGGGTTAGCTTGCAGAAAGCTATGGGCACGGATTTACGATTCAGTTCAGCATACCATCCTCAAACGGACGGACAATCAGAGAGGACTATTCAAACTCTTGAAGATCTATTAAGACTTTGTGTCTTAGATCTCAAAGGGAGTTGGGATAAGTACCTACCATTGGTGGAATTCTCCTACAACAACAGTTATCAGGCGAGCATAGGTATGGCTCCATTTGAGGCGTTGTATGGAAGAAAATGTCGTTCTCCAGTATGCTGGGACGAGGTGGGTGAAGCAACATTGTTGGGACCAGAATTGGTACGCATTACTACAGAGAAGATCCAAACGATTCGACAACGTATACAAACGGCACAGGATCGACAAAAGAGTTATGCGGATCTTCATCGGAAGGACGTGGAATTTAATATTGGGGATCATGTATTGTTACGTGTTGCACCATGGAAGGGAGTTACAAGATTTGGGAAGAGAGGAAAGCTCAATCCAAGATTTGTTGGTCCATTTGAGATTCTTGAGCGAATAGGAAATGTGGCATATAGACTCGCATTACCTCCAAGCATGTCTCGTGTTCATAATGTTTTTCACATATCTATGCTTCGTAAATATGTTAAAGACCCGAACCACATTATTGAGTTAGAACCAGACGAGATAGCTGAAGATTTAACGTACGAGGAGGTACCTGTTAAGATCTTGGATAGGAAAGAGCATGTCCTACGCACGAAGGTTATACCACAAGTTAAGGTTTTGTGGAGAAACCATGCTATTGAAGAAATGACCTGGGAGTTGGAATCAGAAATGAAAGCGAGGTATCCTCACCTTTTTGAAACATCAGGTACGTACGTCAATTTCGAGGACGAAATTTCATAAGGAGGGGAGGTTGTAAGACCCCAACTTATTAATGAATAAAATCAAATTTTCTCTAAATATTATTGTGAATAATAAGGGGTTAATTTGATATAATACTTTGGTTATGGGTGAAATGTGCAAATTTTGCAAAATAAGCAAGTGGTTATAAAATATTTATTTTTGGTCGGTGAATATTCGGTTGGTCGTGGAATATTCTTGCTGTCGGGGAATATTCGTACGACGACGCAGCCTTGTGTGGGCCCCATAACGGAAAGCGATTGGATGAAGAAAACGACAAGTATAAGTTGTTTATAAATAACGGCGTAGTTGTTACCGTTAATACTGTTGGAATACCCGGTGGTTAAAATACAGTAGCACACGGTATTGCACCAATTATTGATTCTTACGTAAGAAGGCACTACTCAATAATTGTTACAGTAGTTATTATTCAATATTTTATTTTATTGATTCAATAATTGCTGCGTTGATATTTTATATTATTGTTGTTTCAATAATTGTTGCTGCACAGTATTTTCATTTATCAGATCAATAATTCATATTATTTGAATAATATTATTAGATAACATTATTGGCAATGTCTAGAAAGTTCTGTCTAAGGAGAGGTTTGGTCATCTAATTGCGCGCCAGTAAGGAGAAATCCTTATTGGAAAGCCCCCTCTTTCCTGGGAACGGCCTGGTTGTCATAAATGTGATTCTGTAATATTATTTGTGAATAATTAATTATTGATTCATATGATAAGGAAATATTTATTTTATGTGGATATAAATGAGGGATATATTTTTGTGGTTAAAAATGAAGGAGTTAATGTTGAGGTTTTTATCAGTATTTTTGTCGGAATGGAGGTATTAAAAATCAGGGTTTTTGAGATAGTTTGCGGGGGTTATAATTTTTAATCCGACCGTTGGATCGTGGTAATTTTTGGATATGTTATACATATATAAGTTGAGTATATGTCCACAAATTTTGAACCGTTAAAAATGAACGTATGATTTATTACGAATTTTACAAGATGACTGGTTCAGAAATTGTTGAATTTTCGGAGTTTATCATTTTGGTGGAAAATTCTAGAATTGGTGGGCCCCACTTGTGGTTGGTGAAGAAATGTGCTGAATTATATTTCAAATGTGGTGGGTGGGAATAGTAGCAGGTAAAGCCATCAGGTTGCAGGTCAAACCTACCAAAATTTTCCTATAAATAGAGGGCTAAGTTAGAATTGAAAATCACACCAGAAACAAGTTTTCTCTCTTTCTCTCTCTAGATTATTGAGTGTATTTTGTGAGTATTTAGATACTTTGAGAGTTTCTATTCATCAGAGCAAGTTTCTTTCAGCCTTATACCGGTATTCCGACCAGAAGTACTGATATTTTGAGGTAAGGGATATTATTTTCTTCTTAATGATATTATTTTCTTCAATATCATTATGCTGAAATATTGATATGAGTTTTTATCAAATTTGGAACTTTTTGTGTCGGGGTTACTATTCACGTATACGGCACTATTCACGTATACGGCACTATTCACGAATACGGCACTATTCACCGAAAAATAAAATTTTCCTTTTTGTCCAAGATGTCTATTATGGTTACTATCTTTGATTGTATCCATGTTTTGATCTTTATTTTTGAATTCTGCTTCACAATTGATTATTATGAAGTATTATTGATCTTGGATAAACTGTTATACGAATCCCTACTATTTGTCCTTCTGTCTCATTGGATTCGTTCTCTTTAAGATATTTTTCATCATCCTCAGTCCTAAATGATGATATTACTGAATATCTTTGGCCTGTAGTGCAAAGATGTATAATTACTTGATGAATATCTTTGGCCTGTAGTGCAAAGATGAACAGGTGTTGAGATGAACATGACCGACTGATGATACAAATGAATATCTTTGGCCTGTAGTGCAAAGATGAATATTTGGTTAAAGATGATTATTAATTGATGTTACAGGGATAAAATATTGATGATGGACTTTTAAATCTTAGAAGATAGTAGAATTCTTTCTCTACTTGACTCTTCTAATGGTTTGCTGTTTCCGCTGCAGTTGTTGATCTAAAACTTGTTGTCGATTATATTCTATCAGATTTTTCCCTGTTGAAGACTAACGATAATTTGTTGTATATTATCTTAGTCATAATATTCTTTACTGGGCTAGTTGAGCTCACCCTTTTCCTTTTTGTTCCATTTTTCTTCTCAGGAGGTGAGAACATAGCAGGATCTAGTCGGGGTATGGAGTGATGGTTCTAGAAAGATGTATTAGCAGTCCTCACTATTTCTGTAAAATAGTGTTTGAATAATTGTAATGAGGATTTATTTGAGTGTGGATATTGTCTAGAAGACAATATTTGTATTTAAACTCACAGTATGTGTTGTCGTATTTTGCACGACATTTGTATTATTGAAGTTGTAGTTTGCTTTCTGTACCATGTATTTGGCGACTCAGAATGGGTGTTGTATACCTATTTTGGGGGCGTCACATAAGACCCCAACTTTTTATAAATAAAATTGAATTTCCTCTAATTATTATTTTGAATAATAAGGTGTTAATTTGATATAATACTTTGGTTATGGGTGAAATGTGCAAATTTTGCAAAATAAGTAAGTGGTTATAAAATATTCATTGTTGTCGGGGAATATTCATTTGGTCGTAGAATATTCTTGCTGTCGGAGAATATTCGTACGACGGCACAGCCATTTGTGGGCCCCATAACGAAAAACGGTCAGATGAAGAAAACGATGAGTTTGAGTTTTTACAAATAAACGGCGTAGTTGTTACCGTTAACACTGTTGGAATAATCGGTAGTTAAAATATAATAATACGCGTGGTTGCACAGTAGTACACGGTATTGCACAATATTTTTAAATTATTGATTCTTACGTAAGAAGGCATTACTCATTAATTGTTACAGTAATTACTGTTCAATATTTTATTTTATTGATTCAATAATTGTTGCGTTGATATTTTATATTTTTGTTGTTTCAATAATTGTCACTGCACAGTATTTCCCATTATCAGATTAATAATTCATATTATTTGAATAATATTATTAGATAGCATTATTGACAATGTCTAAGGAAGTTCTGTCTAGGAAAGAGGTTTGGTCACCTAATTACACGCCAATAAGGAGAAATCCTTATCGGAAAGCCCCCTCTTTCCTCGGAACGACCTGATTGTCATAATTGTGATTCTGTAATATTATTTGTGAATAATTAATTATTAATTTATATGATAAGAAAATATTTATTTTTATGTGGATATAAATGAAGGAATTATTATTGAGGTATTTTATTAGTATTTTGTCAGAATGGAGGTATTAAAAATCGTCCGTATGTGGAGATTTCGGGCATTTTCTGTTTGGAATTTGGAAAAACTTTCTTCTACAAAGTTGTAGAAAATTAAATTTCTTATGACATGGACATAAAATTCGTATTTTTCTGATAAAAGGGCTATTTATTATGAATTATTGAAGTTGCTGATTATTGTTAAATTTAAAATATTTTGGAAATTTTCTAGAATGGGTGGGCCCCACTTTTGGTTGGTGAAAAATGTGCTAAAATTTTATTTCAAAAGTGGTGTGTGTGAATAGTAGCAGGTAAAGCCATCAGATAGCAGGTTAGTCTGCTTTGGCGTTCTAGCATTTTTTTATAAATAGGGTGCTTAGTTAGAATTGAAAATGACACTAGAATCATAAGCTTTCTCTCTCTATATTATCTAGCGTATTTTTGTGAGTATTTAAATACTTTGAGAGTTGCTATTCAGTACAAGTTTCCTTCAGCCTTATACATGATATTTCAGCCAGGAGTATTGTTCTTTTGAGGTAAGGGATGCTATTTTTTCGTAAATAATATTTTTCTTTCAATATCATTATGCCGAAATATTGGTATGAATTTTATTGTGAAATTTTTACCTTTTTATGTCGAGATTACTATTCACGTATATAGTACTATTCACGTATACGACACTATTCACGAATACGTTACTATTCACGAGTACTATTCATGAAGTACGATTTTTCCTGTGAAATTTCTATCTTTTTGTGTCGGGATTACTATTCATGTATACGTCACTATTCACGAATACAACACTATTCACATAAAAATAAAATTTTCTCTTCTTTGTCCAAGATGTATATTATGGTTACTATCTTTGATTGTATCCATGTTTTGATCTTCATTCTCAAATGTTATTCAGTTATGGTTTATTATGGAGTATTTTTTAACTTGGATAAACCGAAGTACGAATCCCTAATCTTTGATCTTTTATCTCGCTGGATTCGTTTTCTTTAAAATATTTTTTATCATCCTCAGTTCTAAATGATGATATAATTGAATATCTTTGGCCTGTAGTGCAAAGATGAATGATTATCTGATGAATATCTTTGGCCCGTAGTGCAAAGATGGACAGGTGTTGAGATGAACATGACCAACTGATGATACAAATGAATATCTTTGGCATGTAGTGCAAAGATGAATATTTGATTCAAGATGTATATTGATTGATGTTACAGTGATAAAATATTGATTATGGACTTTTAAATTCATAGATGATAGTAGATTTTATTCTCTACTTAATTCTTCTAATGAATTGTTATTTCCGCTGCGAATATTGATCTAAAACTTGTTGTCCATTATATTTTATCTGATTTGTTGAAGGTTAACCATAATTTGTTCTATATTATCTTAGTCATAATATTCTTTACTGGGCTAGTTGAGCTCACCCTTTTTTCTTTTTGTTCTATTTTTCTTCTTAGGAGGTGAGAATATAGCGGGAACTAGTCGGGGTGTGGAGTGATGGGTCCAGATAGTTGTTTTAGCAGTCCTCACTATTTTGTAAAATAGTGTAATAATAATTATAATGAGGACTCCTTTAGAGTTTGAATAGTGTCTATTAGACAATATTTGTATTTAAACTCACAGTATATGTGTTGTCGTATTTTGCACGATAATTGTAGTAATGAAGTTTTAGGGCTTTTCTGTACCATGTATTTGGCGACTCAGAATGGGTTGTGTGGACCTATTTTGGGGGCGTCACAGTTTGTATTAGAGCTTAGGGTTATGGTCTCTAGCGGAGATCGGGAAATAGAACTAGGAGGGGAGAGATGAGTAAATCATTCGCTAGTGTGTCCTACCTAAGCTTATTTGGTAATTAATTGGTCGGTCAGAATATAGGGATAATATGTGGTATGTCAATTTCTTTAATTAACCCTTGTTTTATGGCATTATTTAAGAATGGCAGCTGAAAATGTTAACAATGGAGTGAATAAGACCGTGGAGATACCTTTAATCACCAACCAGGGGAATGTGCAACAGGAAGGCAATATTCCTCCTATAAACAACACTACCGAACAAACGATGAATGATGGGATGTTTAGAAGCTTTTTGCAGTTCATGCAAAATTAGACGAGAGAGACTCGTGTACAAAATACGAGTGGAAATGATAGCAGTGCACGGCTTGTCACAGCCAAGTAGTTCAAAGAGTTGGGACCACCAGAATTTATGGGAAAGTCAGATCCGATCAAGGCAGAAACGTGGGTTAAGCAAATTACCAAGATATTTGATGTCTTGGGATGCACAGAGGAACAGAAGGTTCTATTCGCCACCTTTATGTTCCGTGGTGAGGCAGATTACTGGTGGAAATCTGTGAAGCGTACCCAGCCAGCCGCACTCAACATGTCTTGGGAAACGTTTCAGAAACTGTTAAATGATAAGTACTTTTTTGAAAGTATTCGTCATATGAAGGAGGTAGAGTTTATTAGATTGGAACAGAACAACATGACTGTGTCCCAGTACGAGGCTAAGTTAGCAGAGTTCTCCAGGTTTGCACCTCATTTGGTAGAGAATGAGGAACGTATGACGTGAGTGTTTTTGTAATGCCCCCAAATTCAGGTACTTGAAATCCGAACTCGGTGCTTTACGATACCGTTTCTATGAGCGAAATAATACTAATAATAATAACAATAATATAAAAATCAAACTTAATTTACACTTATCAAAGTCTAATCCCAAGTACGCAACCTTTAATACATTCTTTACATGATATATAATACATATCATTATCTTAATACAGTTTAACTATTACAAAAGATATCATTAAACATATTCTGTTTGCTTTCCTTTTCACTTGCACTTGGCCAAACCTTCTAGCTGCTCCTACTTAGCTGAAAACATTTAAATTTAAAGCAAGAATGAGCATTTGGGTGCCCAACAAGTAATAACAATTATAAATATAATTAGCTGAAAGAATTAAATGTTTTCTCTATACATCATTTCTACAACGATTCAATAGTTGTGAAGTAAACTGAACGGCTAATAATAACATAACAAATCTATCTCAAATTTTTGAAACTACGTATTGACTATATATGGGGTTTAGTTGACATACTATGAACATTGTTTTTAATTTTTGTAGGTTTAGCAGAACTTCATCTGCAAAACGTCATAACTTACGGGCACGAGGGTGTACATCCCATGGACCCTGTATTGATCAATACTGCATGCAAGAACGATATTATCGTTCACTCTGTCCGCCTTGGGCGCATAAAAGTTTTCCCTTAATCGGGATGTTCATACGTAGTCTGGAATCCGAACCAAAACAATTTGATTAGATACAAAAAGGTTTTATCATATTCAACGATATTTCTAAATCTGTGTCTAGCTAGTCAAATAGCTTAGAGGTATATATATATATATATATATATATATATATATATATATATATATATATATATATATATATATCAACATGTGTTTAAATACAATGATTATCAACATGTGTTTAAATACAATGATTATCCAAGTGAGAACACTTGTATAACCATATTTCGAAATTATCGAACAGAATATATATATGAGTTATATAATATAATATCATGTTGATAAACAATGATCAGATATAATATAAACGACAATAGGGTTAATAATCTAGCACAATAATATTATAAATCTGAAATTTTCTTACTCATTTTCGTTGCATAAAGGAAATGCAAAGGTAGGATACTTTCTTGGTCTGCTGCTTACAATACGCAACTTAGTTTTATCTTTTATACTGAAACCTATCATCATTAAAATCATTCTATCGATTAGAATAATATATCATACCACATAATACTGCTTATTGCAGTCAACACATAACCTAATCACATTGTCGCACATATTCAACAATCATTAAATCACAAACAAACACATATACAGACCAATTACATAAGTCCAGATCAATTTCTGAAACATGTCGGTGTACCGACGACTTTATAGGGTAATTATCGAGTCTAAGACTCTGTCATGTAATTCAATATCTGTAAGTATCAGTCATATTATTTTTAAATGACTTATAATAATTTTTAAACATTTATTATAATTTATCACGAATTTTCAAACACCTTAATCATTATTAAATAATTTAAATATTACATAATTCTATTATCATTAACATTTAATTAATATTAAACTATTAATAAAACCACTGCCAAAATATTAAGTTATTTATATTAACTTAAAATATTTTTAAAGTATTAATATTACCCTTAAATAATTTTTAAAACATTTGAAATCACTTTTAAATAATTACCATTAATATTTAAATATTAATGCATTATCTATCAAAATATTAAAAGTCATTAATTATAACTTAAAATATTTTTAATTCATTAATATCCTTTTTAAATGATTTTTAAATAAATAAAACTATTTTTAAACTATTTATTTAATATAATTATTAAATAAACTTAATATCATTAATATTAAATTATTAATGAAATTATCCTTTAACTATTAAAAGTTATATTTTATAACTTAAAATATCATTAAACAATTTATTATCATTTAAAATAATTTTTATAATATTAAAATCATTTTTAAACTAATTTATTTAATATAATTATTAAATAATTCTAATATCATTAATAGAAAATAATTAATGAAATTTACCTTTAAATATAGAAAGTTATATTTTATAACTTAAAATATTATTAAACTCTTTATTTTCATTTAAATTGATTTTTCTAATATTAAAATCATTTTTAAACTTAATTGTTTAATGTAAACATTAAATAAATCTAACATCATTAATATTAAATTATTAATGAGAATTCTCCAAAAATATTAAAAATTATATATTATAATTCAAATTATTTTCTAACACTTTATTCTCATTTAAAATAATTTTTAAATCAATAAAATTATTTTTAACTTATTTATTTAATTTAACAATTAAATAAATCTAATATAATTAATATTAAAATTTTAATATTTTTCATAACAAAATATTAAAAGTTACTCTTATAACTCAAAAAAAAAATTAAACACTTTAATCTTATTTAAAATAATTTTTATAACATTAAAATTATTTTTCTTTAATTTATTTAATACACTAAATAAATAAATTAAATATCATTTATATTCGAATAATTATAAATATTAATGAAAAAAATATCCCAAATAATTAAAAGTTATTTTTCA
The DNA here is from genome assembly GCA_016801055.1 of Panax notoginseng. NCBI lineage: Eukaryota > Viridiplantae > Streptophyta > Magnoliopsida > Apiales > Araliaceae > Panax > Panax notoginseng. Next base: position 149,654,679 of record CM029019.1, on the reverse strand, counting down.
TAATTTAAAATAATTTTTTAAATAATTTTTGTAATTTTTATAATTTATGTCATATTTTTAATCAATTTTCAGAAATTCATAAAAATAAAATAAAAGAAACAGTCGCTATTGGCCTTTAGCGACACTAAGCGTCGCTGTTGGTGTTCTTGAGCTCAAGAACACTGACAGCTTCGTGTTCGAGGTCCCTAGTTTGACCACTTGTTAAACTCGATTCTTGCATCTCCTGTCCCATATAAAACTTACATATTGTACTGTTAATGTTACTCTACAAGTTTCAATAATTAGTTTAATCATATAACAACTTAACAAGACGATCTATGCCATCAAAGTACCTGTCAGACGGTTTCTGGATTTTTCCAGAAACCCAGCAGTTCGTATAGGTACTTTCTAAGTCATTTTAAGCAAAGTTCGGTTCATGATTTTGATGGATTGATGGTTCAAACTAGTAGTATACATGACAAGGAACAACAACATATCAAGATCACATTTCAAAAACATCTAAATCACCAGCTACAGGTCGGTCAAAGGCTGTCAGAAATAAGGTTCTTCATGTTTTTGGAAATTTTCCAGAAAAGCAATTGTGATCATTCTAGCCACTTTGACCATCGACACAATCCATTATATTTATTTTATAAGTGACATAAAGGCATGAATTTATACTCCATCTAGCAGGCTACAATAATCATACAACAACATTAACAAAAAAAATAACATATCTGACAGATATAAGCCTTCAAAGATCTTGTCAGACGCTGAAAAAGCTTTCTGGGTTACCCAGATTCATACTCAGTCATGGTCGGTCAACAACATTTGACCATCAATAACTTTTGATCTAGACATTCAATAACAGTGATTCCATTTTCATATGAAAGACAACATGACATACTACAAGTATCAACTTTCAAACAGTAAAAATACCTAACATACAAAGATCTAGATGGTCTGACAATTGACTGTCATACACAAGAACAAAAATTTTAAGATTTTTAAAAACTTAAGTTTTGAGTACTTTGACGTTATGGATCTAACATGTACCAACCCAGATCACTTATAGACACTACATAGAACATATTACAACACACAAACATAACCTTTAACACATCATTCAAGATCAGATTGTAAGATTAGCTTTATACCTTTCCATGAGCAAATCTTGATTCTATGTTTATGATTTGTTATTGGTGATCGTGGGGCTGTATTAAGGGACTAATATACATATATATTTCGTAGGTTTTGAGTTGAGAGAGATTGGTTGGGTGTTTGAACAAAAATGGGCATAAAAGTGGCTTTCTCTCTCTCTTGAATCTATATATAATGTGTTGTAATGCATGTATCTCATAAAATAAGGCTGATTGTTGGCTGATATAAGTCACATGGGGCTGGTAAGAGTTGTTGAGCAACTCATATTTGGCTAGTCTTACAAGTTACTTCCAATAATGCAAGAGGGGTATTTTTGTCATTTGGCTAACTAATTTAAGGGCAAACTAGTAACTTGTCAAACCCTTAAGATTTGACCCTTAGGGTTTAAGCCTAAGGTTTGGCACAAAGATGCTTTAGGAATTCTAAATAGGGCTTTATAAAAATAAAATAAAATTTTAGTTTCTAAATTATACAAAATTATGATTTCGTAATTAATTAAGTTTCCTCATTAGATAGACTTGAAAATTAGGTTTAGATTTTACTAATTATCATTAAGCGTGCCAAAATAACAATTAGGGTTTCATCTTAGCAAATTAGGGTTACTAATTTAGAAATTAGATTTACTAATTTAGAAATTAGGGTTTCCAAAAATTAAGATTTCTAAATATTAATTAGAGTTTCGCTAATTAACATTTAATTCTATAATACATAACCTTAAATATAATAACACACTTACACAATAATCTCAAACTCATAACTGAGTTTTTAAATTAGGGTTTCTAATTATTTTGGTCCATAAATATTATTTAGGTTTTATAATACCTAGGGTTTTCCTAGTTAGCATTAATAATTATTGTAAACATCAAGAATCACATAACACAATGACTTAACAGATTTTGACGCCTCGTTTAACTGCGAAACTAGGGTTTTTGAATACTGCACCATCATTGACCAATCATTAACAATATGTGCATACAGTACATATTTATAGCACTGAAAAATTAAAATATAATTAATATTATATTATTATTCTCATTCCTTGATCAAAATTCAAAATTAAGGTTTGGATTCCATATCTGATTTATCTGTCATATATAACATTATTAATTAAGTTAAAATAATTAACTTAACTATTCTGAATAAATTCACATATTAAAATAAAATAATCATTATAATAATTCTATAATCATATCATATATTATTTAAATAATATATAAACATATTTTCATGAAAAATAATTAATAAAAATATTTTTACTGTAAAATTAATTATTATAAGAATAATTTAAAATGATCAATAATTCTAAAATAAAATTATTTAAAATTATTCTTGCAATAAATAAATTCTATATTTATCACATAAATGCATACACGTTATTTGGCACATATTCTCGCCTTTAAAATAAATAAATAAAATTTATACGCAAAATTTTTGATTTAATTTTATAAAAAATATCGGGTTATTACATTCACCCTTCCTTATAAAGATTCCGTCCCCGGAATCACCATTTTAAAACCTATACATACCATGGTACATAACATACACAATCATTGTAATTAGATCTCGATCATAATTGATCGAATCGATCTTTAACTATTCAGCATAAAGCTTATCTATCTTCTTAAACAGAAATTTGATTTCTAAAAGAACTCAAATTCCTACTTCAAAATTTCTTTATAAAAATAATTTACTATATATATATATATATATATATATATATATATATATATATATATATATATATATATATATATATAAAAGAAATCATATATAGGAAAATAAAATTGGTTTGAATAATACCTAGAGTTGCATCCCCGACTGCTACCGAATCCTGAACAGTCATGTAGAAGACTCCGTCAGTTGATTTTGTTGGTTCGTTTGTTGAAGTTGGTCTCGTTGTTGCCAATGTTCTGCTACCTTTTTTTCGTATTTGCATTCCTTGCCTCCCTTCTCCTTCTTGGACAGTCGTTCTCCTTATGCTTCATTGATTCACAAATAAAACACCCACTATACATTCTTGGATTGGGGCCGTTAGGAGAGATATGTCTCTCCTGTCCACACTTATAGCACATAGACTTTCCATTTTAAACACATTCCCGGTTCATTTTCGGTATTATCGAAATTATCTCATTTTATTGTATAGGTGGCAAAAGTTGTCTTTTGCACCTTCGTTACCCTAGCTATCACTAACGCTTCTACAGGGTCAGTTGATCCTCTAAATCCTGGCAATACGACCTCCTTTAAGTCTTTGAAGTTCGCTAATCGATTATCTAGCTAATTTCCCGCGGCTGGTATTCCGTCCTGTATATCTTGAGCAACCATAATCGTAGAATTCTGTATCGGGTCTGGTTGTCTTTCAGCTTCGTTAATAGGTTCTTCTGTCCGTTGGTTTCGTCTTCGTTTTGGCGGCATTATCATAAATTATTCTTACATTCTAAGCCTTATCATATACGCTTAACATATAACGCGGAATTTTCTACTTGAATAATCATGTACTCAAAATATTAGATTTTGAAAACTCGGTTTACTGTATTAACCAGTATTCAGATAAATATCTACTATCTTTATACCAACTTATTCCATTAATCCAACATAGACTCATATTCATAGCACTTGACATACCATAGCACATATTGCTTTAAACATCCGCTATCCCTTTGTGACTCAAAAGTCAAAGTTAAGAATATTACCTTATACAAATATACCTATCATATACATATCATAGAATCATACATATTCAAGTAATACTAATACTACCTATTTCTTACACCTTTACTAAAGATCAATTGCTTAGAAATCTATCTATTCCCATTATCCTCGATAATCCATTCACACATAATTATACTAGTCCTCCTTGTAGCCATTTGGTACTCGTTTGATTATTGAGTTTCTAGAGGTCAAGAGTTCAAGGGCTGGTGAGGAAATGGAGTAGTAATTCAAGAATGATATAAGGTATTCTAAAATACTTTCCTTTTTCTTACCACACATTATGAGTTTAAGAACTCACCACAAGCATAAGAGTTTAAGAACTCGGGCTTAATCTTATATTCTTTAACTATACTCTAGCTATCAGTCATACTACCGTTTCTGGGTCTAATACTACATTTTCCAGTATAATCACCTCATTGAGGTAGCTTTCAATGTGAGCCTCTATTTTAGCTATTATCTTTGACATTGGCTCGGTTATGAGGGTTAAATCTTTCTTTACAATCTGAGGATATCCTAATCCTTTTCTATCTGACATCTAAACACATAAATTATCCTGATTAGCATATAATAAATACACACAACACATAATAGTTTTATATAAGTTATCTTTTATTTGATTTGACGATGAACTTATTCAATTCATCTTCTTTTAAACTCTATATGAGTTATTTATATTTTCAACGTTTCTCTTTGTTCTAAGGTTAGTCTAAACCACCTAAAGTTTTTAACCCTAAAGCTCTGATACCAACTTGTAACGCCCCCAAATTCAGGTACTTAAAACCCGAACTCGGTGCTTTACGATACCATTTCTATGAGCGGAATAATACTAATAATAATAACAATAATATAAAAATAAAACTTAATTTACACTTATCAGAGTCTAATCCCAAGTACGCAACCTTTAATACATTCTTTACATGATATATAATACATATCATTATCTTAATATAGTTTAACTATTACAAAAGATACCATTAAACATATTATGTTTGCTTTCCTTTTCACTTGCTCTTGGCCAAACCTTCTAGCTGTTCTCACTTAGCTGAAAATATTTAAATTTAAAGTAAGAATGAGCATTTAGGTGCCCAGCAAGTAATAACAATTATAAATATAATTAGCTGAAAGAATTAAATATTTTCTCTATACATCACTTTTATAACGATTCAATAGTTGTGAAGTAAACTGAACCGCTAATAATAACATAACAAATCTATCTCAAATATTTGAAACTACGTATTGACTATATATAGGGTTTAGTTGACATACTATGAACATTGTTTTCAATTTTTAAATAGGTTTAGCAAGACTTCATCTGCAAACCGTCATAACATACGGGCACGAGGGTGTACATCCCATGGACCCTGTATTGATCAATACTGCATGCAAGAACGATATTATCGTTCACTCTATCCGCCTTGGGCGCATAAAAGTTTTCCCTTGATCGGGATGTTCATACTTAGTCTGGAATCCGAACCAAAATAATTTGATTGGATACAAAAAGGTTTTATCATATTCAATGATATTTCTAAATTTATGTCTAGCCGATCAAATAGTTATATATATATATATATATATATATATATATATATATATATATATATATATATATATCAACATGTGTTTAAATACAATGATTATCCAAGTGAGGGAACTTGTATAACCATATTTCAAAATTATCGAACAGAATATATATATGTGTTATATAATATAATATCATGTTGATAAATAATGATCAGATATAACATATACGACAATAGGGTTAATAATCTAGCACAATAATATTATAAATCTGAAACTTTCTTACTCATGTCCATTGCATAAAGGAAATACAAAGGTAGGATACTTGCATGGTCTGCTGCTTACAATACGTAACTTAGTTTTATCTTTTATACCGAAACCTATTATCGTTAAAATCATTCTATCGATTAGAATAATATATCATACCACATAATACTGCTTATTGCAGTCAGCACATAACCTAATCACATTGTCGCACATATTCAACAGTCATTGAATCACAAACAAACACATATACAGAACAATTGCATAAGTCCATATCAATTTTTGAAATATGTCGGTGTACCGACGACTTTACCGGGTATTATCGAGTCTAAGACTCTATCATGTAATTCAATATCTGTAAGTATCAGTCATATTATTTCTAAATGACTTATAATAATTTTTAAACATTTATTATAATTTATCATGAATTTTCAAACACCAGAATCATTATTAAATGATTTAAATATTACATAATTCTATTATCATTAACATTTAATTAATATTAAACTATTAATGAAACCATTGCCCAAAATATTAAAGTTATTTATAATAACTTAAAATACTTTTAAAGTATTAATATTACCCTTAAATGATTTTTAAAACATTTGAAATCACTTTTAAATAATTACCATTAATATTTAAATATTAATGCATTATCTATCAAAATATTAAAAGTCATTAATTATAACTTAAAATATTTTCAATTCATTAATATCCTTTTTAAATGATTTTTAAATAAATAAAACTATTTTTAAACTATTTATTTAATATAATTATTAAATAAACTTAATATCATTAATATTAAATTTTTAATGAAATTATCCTTTAAATATTAAAAGTTATATTTTATAACTTAAAATATCATTAAACAATTTATTATCATTTAAAATGATTTTTATAATATTAAAACCATTTTTAAACTAATTTATTTAATATAATTATTAAATAATTCTAATATCATTAATAGTAAATAATTAATGAAATTTACCTTTAAAATATAGAAAGTTATATTTTATAACTTAAAATATTATTAAACTCTTTATTTTCATTTAAAATAATTTTTCTAATAATAAAATCATTTTTAAACTAAATTGTTTAATATAAACATTAAATAAATCTAACATCATTAATATTAAATTATTAATGAGAATTCTCCAAAAATATTAAAAATTATATATTATAGTTCAAATTATTTTTTAACACTTTATTCTCATTTAAAATAATTTTTAAATCAATAAAATTATTTTTAACTTATTTATTTAATTTAACAATTAAATAAATCTAATATCATTAATATTAAAATATTATTATTTTTCAAGAAAAAATATTAAAAGTTACTCTTATAACTCAAAAATATTTATAAACACTTTAATCTTATTTAAAATAATTTTTATAACATTAAAATCATTTATCTTTAATTTATTTAATACACTAAATAAATAAATTAAATATCATTAATATTCAAATAATTATAAATATTAATGAAAAAAATATCTCAAATAATTAAAAGTTATTTTTCATAATTTAAAATAATTTTTGTAATTTTTATAATTTATTTCCTATTTTTAATCAATTTTCAGAAATTCATAAAAATAAAAAAAAAGAAACCGTCGCTATTGGTGTGACGCCCCCAAAATAGGTATACATCACCTATTCTGAGTCGCCAAAAATATGGTACAAAATTCAAATACAACTTAATTATACAACTGTCGTGCAAACTACGACAACACATAAGCTGTGAGTTTAAATACAACACTCTCTTCTAAACAGGATTCAAACTCAAAATAAGTCCTCAATACAATTATTTTCACACTACTTCATAGAATAGTGATGACTACTAATACTATCATCTGAACCGTCACTCCGTTCCCCGACTAGTCCCCGCTACGTTCTCATTTTTAGAAGAGAACAATGAAAACAAAAGGGTGAGCTCAACTAGCCTAGTAAGAAATATTATGACTAAGATAATGCAGAATAAATTATCATTAGCCTTCAACAGTGTTAAACTGATAAAATATAACAAACATCAAGTTTAACTGCAGCGGAACAAGCAATCCATTAGAAGAGTCAAGTAGAGAATAAAATCTACTATCTTCTATGATTTAAAAGGTTTTTCATGACTTTTATAGCTGGGACTCAGCTTAATAAATAATTCACATCATCCATGCACTACGGCCAAGGATATTCATTAGTATCACAACCACAATTTATCCTTGCACTACGGGCCAATGATATTCGTGTATTCATCAATGGTCATGATCATGCCAACAACTGTCCATCAATGCACTATGGCCAATGAGGACTTTTACCATATTATTTGTAACATTACGGTCATAATTATACCGAATAATCCCTGATCATAATCATACCAAGTCCATCTATGCACTACAGGCCACAGATGACTTTCAACAATATAAACATGAGGATGATGACAATGATATAAGAATTTAATAAAACAAGTTCAAGAATTAATTTATCCAGGAACCAATAACATCCAAATTGTCAACATGATACTACTTTGTGGAGTAAAATTCAAGAATGCTCAGAAGAATATTTCAATGAAAAGATACTGGATGAAGTACAAATATTAAGGATATTCTACTAATTTCATGGAGTATAAAAGTCAAAACTTTAACCAGCTGAATATAATAATGAATGGAATAACAAAAGAAATCACCATGCATGCGATAGACCGCACAGACAGGTTATTCCAACAGAAAAATAAATAATGGAACTAGGTCATGCGTAAACGCACCGACAGGATATTCTGACAGAATAATAAATAATGGAACCAGGTCCGGCGTAAAGTACAGACAGGATATTCAGACAGAATAATAAATAATGAAACCAGGTCCGGCGCAAAGCACAGACATGATATTCCAAATAATAGAACCAGGTCCGGCGCAAAGCACAGACAGGATGTTCCAACAGAATAATAAAAATGTAATAACAGAAATTTTTTACCAAGTATAGGGTAGCCCGTGTGTACAGGTTATTCCAATAGAATAATAAAGAATGGAATAACAGAAGTTCTCTTTATGAATAAGAAAGAAAGAATACCCTTTACGAGTACAACAAATAATATCCCTTACCGTAAAAGAAACTTGATATCGGAGTAGTGAAGTAGCAGAATACTTTTCTTCTTTGTCTCTATAGTTTCTCTCTCTAGAGTTTCAGTGAATTCGTAAGAAAATAATGAAGGAATGAGCTTCTATTTATAGAAAAATGGAAAGGCACTGTGTAATTCACTGGCTGAAATCATACGCTAAATTTTTAAAAATCAATTTTTTTATAATATATAATATAATAAAACACATGCTATATTAGAAAATTCCACCACCCATGCATCATTTGTCAAGGTGCTGGCCAATTAGAAGGAAAAGAAAAACTAGTACACGCCAAGTTTGAGAAAATGGCTTAATGCATATGTTTGATAGCATTATTGGTTTGCTCAACCAATAAGGTGCAAGCTTGGAAATTATATCACATATCATGCCAAACTACATCTTCCACCACAACCCACTCACCCACATTTAATATATATAAACCTATTATTCACACACACCACACTTCACCACTCCCCCCATTTACGGTTAAAAAATTTCTCCATCCCAAAATCCTCCACTAGTGGCATCAACCAAATATATAAATATATATATATAATTTATAACTTCCTTCTGATAATTTTGAAAAATGAGTGAGTGAGAATCTAAATAATAAGTAACAAAATACCTCATAAAAATTACCTCAATATTTTTAACAACAGTTATCATCATTATTATAATTCATAATATTAATAACTTTGTCGTCTCAATTATTGATTTAATAATATATAAAATATTAACAATAATTGAATCAAATAACGTGAGATACTATGCAGCAATTACTGTAGCAATAATTGAACAAAACAGAGTGACTTCTCACGTAAGCATCAACAATCAATACCGTGTGCTACTGTGCAACTACGCGTATTACTGTACTTTTAACAACGGGTGTTTCAACTGTTAACGGTAAAACTTCTGCCGTTATTTTCATAAAGTATTTTTGTCGTTTTCTCAATCCGACAATAATTCTGTTGTGGGGTCCACCAATGATTGTGTCGTCGTACGAATATTCCCTGTTAAAATGAATATTCCCCGACCAATCGAATATTATATAGCAACTTGCATACTTTGCAAAATTTATAAATATTACCCACAACTATAACATTATATCAATTTCACTCCGTAATATTCAAAAATGATATTTATAGAAAATTCATCTTTATTTATAAAAGTTGAGGTCTTACAATCTCCCCTTCTTATGAAATTTCGCCCTCGAAATTAGGGTACGTACCTGGTATATCGAAGAGGTAAGGATTTCTTGACTTCATTTCAGATTCTAACTCCCAGGTCATTTCCTCAACATCGTGGTTTCTCCACAAAACTTTGACTTGAGGTATAACCTTGGAGGGTAGAATATGTTCCTTCTTATCCAAGATTTGAACAGGAACCTCTTCATACGTTAAATCTTCCGCTATTTCGTCCGGTTCTAACTCAATAATGTGGTTCGGGTCTTTCACATATTTACGTAACATGGATATGTGAAAAACGTTATGAACACGAGACATACTTGGTGGTAAAGCGAGTCTATAGGCCACAGTTCTTACTCGATCGAGGATTAAAAATGGGCCAACGAATCGAGAATTGAGCTTTCCTCTCTTTCCAAATCTCGTAACTCCTTTCCACGGAGCAACTCGTAACAACACATGATCTCCTATATCAAATTTCACGTCCTTTCGATGAAGCTCAGCATAACTCTTTTGTCGATCTTGTGAGGTTTTTATACATTGCCGGATCGTTTGAATCTTTTTCGTAGTCATACGTACCAACTCCGGTCCAAACAATATTGCTTCACCCACCTCATCCCAGCATACTGGAGAACGACACTTTCTTCCATACAACGCCTCGAATGGAGCCATACCAATACTTGCTTGATAACTGTTGTTGTAGGAAAACTCCACCAATGGTAAGAACTTATCCCAACTTCCCTTGAAGTCAAGGACACAGAGTCTTAATAAATCTTCAAGAGTTTGAATAGTCCTCTCTGATTGTCCGTCCGTCTGGGGATGATATGCCGAACTAAATCGTAAATCCATGCCCATAGCTTTTTGCAAACTAACCCAAAATCGTGAAGTGAATCTTGTGTCTCGATCAGAAACTATGGATACTGGCATACCATGCAGTCTTACAATCTCGTTTATGTACATACGAGCAAGACGTTCAAGTATATAAGTTTCTCGTATTGGTAAGAAATGAGCAGACTTGGTCAATCTATCAACAATGACCCAAATTGCATCAATGCCTTGAGAAACCTTGGGAAGACCAGTAACAAAATCCATAGTAATGTGCTCCCACTTCCATTCTAGAATTTCAAGTGGTTGCAATGGACCTTTTGGTACTTGATGCTCCGCTTTGACTCGTTGACAAGTTAGACACCTTGAGATAAACAGTGCTATCTCTCTCTTCATATTGCTCCACCAAAATGTATGACGAAGATCACGGTACATTTTGGTACTCCCAAGATGAATTGAAAACGGTGTGTTCTGCGCCTCCATCATGATTTTATACTTTAAATCAGGGTCGTTAGAAACACAAAGTCTGGAGTTGACTCGAAGTATTCCTTCTTCATCGATTCTTGCTTTCGGCATAGCACCTTCTTGCACTTTCTTCCTCATACGCATCAGCTCCAGGTCTGTAGCTTGAGCAGCTTTAACTTTATCAATTAAAGTCGGTTCTACTCGTATATTCGTCATCATCACATGGGTCCCTAGAGTCTTTATCTCTATCTCCATCCTTTACAAGTCACACAAAATAGGTCTTTGCGTTGACCATATCTCACTCGTACTTGCATATGATCTTCTACTCAATGCATCAGCTACCACGTTCGCTTTTCCAAGATAGTATTGGATGGTATGATCATAATCTTTCAACAGTTCCAGCCAACGTCGTTGTTGCATGTTGAGTTCCTTTTGAGTGAAGAAATATTTGAGGCTCTTATGATTCGTAAAGATCTCCACTTTTTCCCCATACAAGTAATCCCTCCAAATTTTAAGTGCGAAGACAACAGCTGCCAACTCTAGATCATGAGTAGGATAATTCCTCTCATATTCTTTGAGTTGTCTTGAGGCATAGGCTATGACTTTTCCATGTTGCATGAGAACACATCCCAAACCTTTGCCCGAAGCATCACTGTAGATGACAAATCCCTCCGAGCCAGATGGTATTGTCAGAACAGGTGCTGAAATGAGTCTCCTCTTGAGTTGTTGAAAACTCTTCTCACATTCTTCGCTCCAACCAAACTTTGTATCTTTTCGAGTCGGCTGAGTTAATGGAATAGCGATTCGAGAAAATCCTTCCACGAATCTCCGATAATAACCAGCTAAACCAAGAAAGCTACGTACTTCGGTCACTGATTTAGGTTGCTCCCAGCTTTGAATAGCTTCAATCTTTGCCGGGTCAACAGATATTCTATGACTTGATACTACGTGCCCAAAGAATGCTACTTCCTCAAGCCAGAACTTACATTCTTCAACTTGGCATAAAGCTTGTATTCACGAAGCTTTTGGAGTGTCAGCCTCAAGTGTTGTTCATGATCTTCACGGATTTTAGAATAAATAAGGATGTCATCAATAAAGACGATCACAAAGTAATCCAAATATTCCTTGAATACTCGATTCATCATATCCATGAAGGCAGCAGGAGCATTAGTCAATCCAAAGGACATGACTAGGAATTCATAATGCCCGTACCGAGTTCTAAAAGCCATCTTTGGAATGTCATCTGTTCTAATCTTCAATTGGTGATAACCGGAACGAAGATCAATCTTTGAAAAGAATTTGGATCCTTGCAACTGGTCAAACAGGTCATCAATACGTGGCAACGGGTACCTATTTTTGATGGCGACATGATTCAACTCCCGATAATCAATACAAAGTCGCATACTCCCATCTTTCTTCTTCACGAATAGAACAGGAGCACCCCAAGGAGAAGTACTAGGATGAATAAAGCCAATGTCTAACAATTCTTGCAGTTGGGTCTTTAACTCCTGAAGTTCAATAGGAGCTATTCGATATGGGGCTTTGGAAATGGGTTTTGTACCGGGTTCAAGGTCGATACAAAATTCAATTTCACGCTCTGGGGGTAGGCCAGGAAGTTCTTCAGGGAATACGTCAGGAAATTCATTAACAATAGAAATATCATTCAAAACTGAAGTATTTTTGTTTAGATCCGTAACATGAGCTAAGAAAGCTTGACATCCGTTTTTCAATAAACGAATAGCTTTATGGTTTGAGATGACAGTGATTGATTTTTATGGTTTGGTTGCTCAAATTCGTATAATAGGTTGGTTAGGAATATGAAAGCTAACAACCTTACGAAAACAATCAATTTTTGCATGATGAGTAGTTAACCAATCAATCCCTAGAATTACATCAAATGCAAGTATTTTTAATGAAATAAGATCGGCAGGTAATGTGAGGGTACCGATTTAAACCAAACAAGACTTATAAACCGTGGATGTAATGAAGGTTTCTCCCAATGGAGTTTCAACAGATAAGTCAAAGTCCAATTTCTCCAGAGTCAAATTTAAACGTTGAGCGCAAGTAGGAGAAATAAAAGAATGGGTAGAACCGGTATCAAATAAGATATAGACTTCGCTAGAGTTTATGATAAGCTTACCCGTGATGACCTCGTTTGGGTTCCTTGCTTTCTGGGAGGTCGCAACAAAAGCTCTCCTTTGCACTACCACTTTTAACTTTTCTGGGACGTCTTTTGGTGCCTCCATCCTAGCTGAACTTGTGTTCGGTGAACGATAAAATCGGGCTAGGTGACCTTCTCTTCCATAATTATAACATGCTTTGGACGGCATCGTGCAGTTTGGACTGATGTGTCCTTCCCCTCCGCATTTGAAGCATATGATAGGTGGTCGTTCTCCTTCCTTAACCACGGGTGCTAGTGCTGACGTCTTTCCATCATTGTTGAACCTCCTCTTCTTGAAATGTCCATTCTTATTGTTTTGGCCATGATAACCACCGAAGTGGTTGCCATTTTTGGCCTGCAGATTCCCTCCATGCTTGTTGTCACCGCTTCGATGACTGCTTTCACTGGTATTATCATTTTGCTGGTTGCTCTCTTTTGGTTGCGTTGACTCGTTATCGCGCTCCACTAACTGAGCCCTATTTACAACATCTGAATACAAACACAGTTTATGAGAAATAAGATATTGACGTATCTCCGGCTTCAAACCTCTTAAAAATATCCGCGTCATTCTCTCTTCATTATCCACCAAGTGGGACGCAAACCGGGACAGCTCGGCAAATTTAGCTTCGTACTATGACACGGTCATATTATTCTCCTCCAACTTGATGAATTCTACCTCCTTCACGTGACATATACTTTCGGGAAAGTACTTGTCATTGAATAGTTCCTGAAACTTCTCCCAAGACATCTTTAGTGCGGTAGGTTGAGTACGCTTTACCGATTCCCACCAGTAATCTGCCTCTCCTCGCAACATAAAGGTGGCAAAGGGAACCTTTTGCTCCTCGGCGCATCCCAAGACATCAAATATCTTGGTGATATGCTTTATCCACGTTTTCACCTTAAGTAGTTTTGGTTCTCCAATAAACTCCGGTGGTCCCAGCTCCTTGAACTGTTTAGCGGTGACCGTCTGAGAGTTTTCAGTGTTTCCACCTATATTTTGGATAGGAGCCGATCTCGCCTGTTGTTGCATGAATTGCATAAAGCCTCTGAACATTCCATCATTCATCATTTGGTCAGTGTTGTTATTTGCATGAGGATTATCGCCTTCCTGATGCACATTATCCTGATTATTGATATGTGGTGAATCAACGGTCGCATGTGCTCCATTGCTATTCTCAACATTCTCGGATGTCATTTTTAAATACTGCCACAAAACAAGGGTTAAATAACATATCACATATTATCTTTATACTCTGACCGACCAATTAAATACCAAATAAACTTAGGTAGGTCATACTAGTAAAGGAATTCCTCGTCTCTCCCCTCCTAGTTCTACTCTCACATCTTAGCCAGTGATCATATCCCTAAGCTTTGATACCAACTGTGACGCCCCCAAAATAGGTATACATCACTTATTCTGAGTAGCCAAAAATATGGTACAAAATTCAAATACAACTTAATTATACAACTGTCGTGCAAACTACGACAAAACATAAGCTGTGAGTTTAAATACAACACTCTCTTCTAAACAGGATTCAAACTCAAAATAAGTCCTCAATACATTTATTTTCACACTATTTCATAGAATAGTGAGGACTACTAATGTTATCATATGAACCGTCACTTCGTTCCCCGACTAGTTCCCACTACGTTCTCATTTCCTGAAGAGAACAATGAAAACAAAAGGGTGAGCTCAACTAGCCCAGTAAGAAATATTATGACTAAGATAATGCAGAATAAATTATCATTAGCCTTCAACAGTGTTAAACTGATAAAATATAACAAACATCAAGTTTAACTGCAGCGGAACAAGCAATCCATTAGAAGAGTCAAGTAGAGAATAAAATCTACTATCTTCTACGATTTAAAAGGTTTTTCATGACTTTTATCGCTGGGACTCAGCTTAATAAATAATTCACATCATCCCTGCACTACGGCTAAGGATATTCATTAGTATCACAACCACAATTTATCCATGCACTACGGGCCAATGATATTCGTGTATTCATCAATGGTCATGATCATGCCAACAACTGTCCATCAATGCACTATGGCCAACGAGGACTTTTACCATATCATTTGTAACATTACGGTCATGATTATACCGAATAATCCCTGGTCATAATCATACCAAGTCCATCTATACACTACAGGCCACAGATGACTTTCAACAATATAAACATGAGGATGATGACAATGACATAAGAATTTAATAAAACAAGTTCAAGAATTAATTTATCCAGGAACCAATAACATCCAAATTGTCAACATGATACTGCTTTGTGGAGTAAAATTCAAGAATGCTCAGAAGAATATTTTCATGAAAAGATATTGGATGAAGTGCAAATATTAAGGATATTCCACTAATTTCATTGAGTATAAAAGTCAAAACTTTAACCAGCTGAATATAATAATGAATGGAATAACAAAAGAAATCACCATGCATGCGATAGACCGCACAGACAGGTTATTCCAACAGAAAAATAAATAATGGAACTAGGTCATGCGTAAACGCACCGACAGGATATTTCGACAGAATAATAAATAATGGAACCAGGTCCGGCGTAAAGCACAGACAGGATATTCTGACAGAATAATAAATAATGGAACCAGGTCCTGCGCAAAGCACAGACATGATATTCCAATTAATAGAACCAGGTCCGGTGCAAAGCACAGACAGGATGTTCCAACAGAATAATAAAAATGTAATAACAGAAATTTTTTACCAAGTATAGGGTAGCCCGTGTGTACAGGTTATTCCAATAGAATAATAAAGAATGGAATAACAGAAGTTCTCTTCATGAATAAGAAAGAAAAAATACTATTTACGAGTACAACAAATAATATCCCTTACCGTAAAATAAACTTGATATCGGAGTAGTGAAGTAGCAGAATATTTTTCTTCTTTCTCTCTATAATTTCTCTCTCTAGAGTTTCAGTGAATTCGTAAGAAAATAATGAAGGAATGAGCTTCTATTTATAGAAAAATGGAAAGGCACTGTGTAATTCACTGGCTGAAATCATACGCTAGATTTTTAAAAATCAATTTTTTTATAATATATAATATAATATAACACATGTTATATTAGAAAATTCCACCACCCATGCATCATTTGTCAAGGTGCTGGCCAATTAGAAGGAAAAGAAAAACTAGTACACGCCAAGTTTGAGAAAATGGCTTAATGCATATGTTTGATAGCATTATTGGTTTGCTCAACCAATAAGGTGCAAGCTTGGAAATTATATCACATATCATGCCAAACTACATCTTCCACCACAACCCACTCACCCGCATTTAATATATATAAACCTATTATTCACACACACCACACTTCACCACTCCCCCCATTTACGGTTAAAAAATTTCTCCATCCCAAAATCCTCCACTAGTGGCCCCAACATATATATATATATATATATATATATATATATATATATATATATATATATATATATATATATATATATATATATACTTTATAACTTCCTTCTGATAATTTTGAAAAATGAGTGAGTGAGAATCTAAATAATAAGTAACAAAATACATCATAAAAATTACCTCAATATTTTTAACAACATTTATCATCATTATTATAATTCATAATATTAATAGCTTTGTCGTCTCAATTACTGATTTAATAATATATAAAATATTAACAATAATTGAATCAAATAACGTGAGATACTATGCAGCAATTACTGTAGCAATAATTGAACAAAAATGAGTGACTTCTCACGTAAGCATCAATAATCAGTACCGTGTGCTACTGTGCAACTACACGTATTACTGTACTTTTAACACCGGGTGTTTCAATAGTTAACGGTAAAACTTCTGCCGTTATTTTCATAAAGTATTTTTGTCATTTTCTCAATCCGACAATAATTCTGTTGTGGGGTCCACCAATGATTGTGTCGTCGTACGAATATTCCCTGTTAAAATGAATATTCCCCGACCAATCGAATATTATATAGCAACTTGCGTACTTTGCAAAATTTATAAATATTACCCACAACTATAACATTATATCAATTTCACTCCATCATATTCAAAAATGATATTTACAGAAAATTCATCTTTATTTATAAAAGTTGGGGTCTTAAAATTGGCCTTTGGCGACACTAAGCGTCGATGTCAGTGTTCTTGAGCTCAAGAACACTGACAGCTTCGTGTTCGAGGTCCCTAGTTTGACCACTTGTTAAACTCGATTCTTGCATCTCCTATTCCATATAAAACTTACATATTGTAGTGTTAATGTAACTCTACAAGTTTCAATAATTAGTTTGATCATATAACAACTTAACAAGACGATCTATGCCATCAAAGTACCTGTCAGACGGTTTTTGGGTTTTCCCAGAAACCCATCAGTTCGTATAGGTACTTTCTAAGTCATTTTAAGCAAAGTTCAGTTCATGATTTTGATGGATTGATGGTTCAAACTAGTAGTATACATGACAAGGAACAACAACATATCAAGATCACATTTCAAAAACATCTAAATCACCAGCTACAGGTCGGTCAAAGGCTGTCAGAAATAAGGTTCTTTATGTTTCTGGAAATTTCCCAGAAAAGCAATCGTGATCATTCTAGCCACTTTGACGATCGACACAATCCATTATATTTATTTTATAAGTGACATAAAGGCAAGAATTGATACTCTATCTAGCAGGCTACAATAATCATACAACAACATTAACAAAAAAATAACATATCTGACATATCTAGGCCTTCAAAGATCTTGTCAGACGCTGAAAAAGCTTTCTGGGTTACCCAGATTCATACTCAGTCATGGTCAGTCAACAACCTTTAACCATCAATAACATTCGATCTAGACATTCAATAACAGTGATTCCACTTTCATATGAAAGACAACATGACATACTACAAGTATCAACCTTCAAACAACAAAAATACCTAATATACAAAGATCTAGATGGTCTGACATTTGACTGTCATACACAAGAACAAAAATTTCTAGATTTTGAAAAACTTAAATTTTGAGCACTTTGATGTAATTGATCTAACATGTACCAGCCCAAATCACTTATAGACACTACATAGAACATATTACAACACACAAACATAACTTTTAACACATCATTCAAGATCAGATTGTAAGATTAGCTTTATACCTTTCCATGAGCAAATCTTGATTCTATGTTTTTGATTTGTTATTGGTGATCGTGGGGCTGTATTAAGGGACTAATTTTGAGTTGAGAGAGATTGGTTGGGTGTTTGGACAAAAATGGGCATAAAAGTGGCTTTCTCTCTCTCTTGAATCTATATATAATGTGTTGTAATGCATGTATCTCATAAAATAAGGCTGATTGCCGGCTGATATAAGTCACATGGGGCTGGTAAGAGTTGTTGAGCAACTCATATTTGGCTAGTCTTACAAGTTATGTCCAATAATGCAAGATGTGATGCCCCCAAAATAGGTATACAACACCCATTCTGAGTCGCCAAAATACATGGTACAGAAACAACTACATCTTTACTATTACAACATAAGAACTGTGAGTTTAAATACAAATATTATCATCTAGACAATATCCACACTCAAATAAGTCCTCATTATTGATACATTATTTCACAAAAATAGTGAGGACTACTAAAATAACTTCTAGAACCATCATTCTATACCCCGACTAGTACTCGTTACATTCTCGCCTCTTGAGAAAAATGGAACAAAAAGGAAAAGGGTGAGCTCAACTAGCCCAGTAAAGAACATTATGACTAAGATAACATAGAACAAATTATCGTTTGTCTTCAACAGGGAAAAATATAATAGAATACAATAGACAACAAGTTTTAAATCAATATTCGCAGCGAAAAATAATAATTCATAGAAGAGTTACGTAGAGAATGAAATCTACTATTATCTATGAATTTAAAAGTCCATCATCAATATTTTATCCCTGTAACATCAATCAATATTCATCTTTGCACTACAAGCCAAAGATATTCATCAGTTGGTTATGTTCATCTCAACACCTGTTCATCTTTGCACTACGGGCCAAAGAAATTCATCAGAAATCATTCATCTTTGCACTACAGGCCAAAGATATTCAGTTATATCATCATTTAGGACTGAGGATGATGAAAAATATTTTAAAAGAAATGAATCTAGTGAAACAAAATAACAAATATTAAGGATTCATATTTCGATTTATCCATGTCCAAAAATACCTTATAATCATAGTGAAGTAAAATCCAAGAATGATCAAAACATGGATACAATCAAAGCTAGTATCCAGGATAGAAATTTGGACGAAAAGAAGAAAATTTCATTTTTCGGTGAATAGTAACTCGTGAACAGTAACTCGTGAATAGTAACCCCGACATAAAAAGTTCCAAATTTGATAAAAATTTCCAACCAATATTTTAGCATAATGATATTGAAGAAATAATATCATTTTCGAATAAAATAGCATCCCTTACCTCGAAAGAATAGTACTTCTGGCTGGACTACTGGATATAGTGCTGAAAGAAACTTACACCGTATAACAGCACTCAAAGTATACTCACAAGAATACGCTCAATGTATCGAGAGAGAAAGAGAGAGAAGATTTTAGTTTCTGGTGTGATTTTCAATTCTAACCTAAGCACCCTATTTATAGGAAAATGCTTAGAACACCAAAGCAGAAAATTTAATATAATATTAATATATATATTAAAATTCTTACGCACACTTTTTATCAACTAAATTCAGCATTCAACACAAGTAGCCCACCTCACAAAACTTTTAAAAACGTTTTTCTTATTTAGCATAATTAAAACTTCTAAAAATCAATTATTTCGAAATTTCAAAACTTCAATAATTCATAATAAATATCCCTTTTATCAGAAAATTTAAATCTCGCGACTTTTATAGGAAATTCAATTCTCTACAATTTTGCAGAAGAAAGTTTTTCCAAATTCCAAATAGAAATTGACCGAAATCCATAAACAGACGATTTTACATGCTATAATCAAATTTCAGTCAATTATTAGGGTCCACCGACACACAAAACATGTGTTAATCATTTAATGCCATAAAATACTCTTCCTCCTCATATACTCATATATCTCACATTCATTGTAAAAATATCACCATTAATATATTATTAAAATAATATATTTAAATGAATTATTTTATCAGAAAAAGATAAATTATTAATTTTCAACAATTGTCACATTAAAAATTTTCTCCATCTATATCCACATAAAATCAATATTTTTCTCATCATATAAATCAATAATTAATTATTCACAAATAATATTACAGAATCACAATACTGACAACCAGGCAGTTCCTAGGAAAGAGGGGGCTTTCCAATAAGGATCTCTCTTTATTGGCGCGCAAATAGATGACCAAACCTCTCCTTAGACAGAACTTTCTAGACATTGCCAATAATGTTATCTAATAATATTATTCAGATAATATGAATTATTGCTCCGATAATAGAAAATACTATGTAGTGACAATTATTAAAACAACAGTAATATAAATTATCAACGCAACAATTATTGAATTAATAAAATAAAATATTGAACAGTAATTACTGTAACAATTATTGAGTAATGCCTTCTTACGTAAAAATCAATAATTGGTGCAATACCGTGTGCTACTGTGTAACAACGCGTATTACTGTGTTTTAACCACCGGGTATTCCAATAGTATTAACGGTAACAACTACGCCGTTATTTATAAACAACTTGTTTTTGTCGTTTTCTTCATCCAATCGCTTTTCGTTATGGTGCCCACACAAAGCTGCGTCGTCGTACGAATATTCTCCGACAGTAAGAATATTCCACGACCAAACGATTATTCTACGACAACAATGAATATTTTATAACCACCTGTTTATTTGAAATAGTTGCGCATTTTATCCATAACTAACCTCATTAATCAATTTAACCCTTACTATTTCAAAATAATAAATAGAGAAAATTAAATTTCATTTATTAATAATTTGGGGTCTTACACAAGAGGGATATTTTTGTTATTTGGCTAACCAATTTAAGGGCAAACTAGTAACTTGTCAAACCCTTAGGGTTTGACCCTTAGGTTTGGCACAAAGATGCTTTAGAATTTCTAAATAGGGCTTTGTAAAAATAAAATAAAATTTTAGTTTCTAAATTATACAAAATTAAGATTCTTTAATTAATTAAGTTTCCTCATTAGATAGACTTGAAAATTAGGTTTAGATTTTACTAATTATCATTAAGCGTGCCAAAATAACAATTAGGGTTTCATCTTAGCAAATTAGGGTCCGCATACCATGGAAATTTCATATTTATCCCAAATAGTTACTCATCTGAAAATGACTCATTAATTACACACTTGTCCTCTTCCTTTTTACCCTGATTTTTCAACCTTGACAAATGATCGGCAACTTGATTATCCGTCCCCTTTCTATCCTTAATTTCTAAATCAAACTCTTGTAAAAGGATAATCCATCTGATAAGGTGTGGCTTAGCATCCTTTTTCAAAATTAGGTACCGAATGGCCGAGTGATCTATATAAACTACTACCTTTGTCCCGATCAAGTATGCTCGAAATTTATCGAACGCATAAACCACTGCAAGTAATTCTTTCTCCGTAGTTGTGTAGTTCATTTGAGTCTCCGTGAGTGTCTTACTTGCATAATGGATAGCATGAAATATCTTCTCTCGGCGTTGACCCAAAACAGCCCCAACCGCATAGTCGCTTGCATCAAACATTAATTAAAATGGCATGGTCCAATCCGGTGCAACGATTACGGGAGCTGTGGTCAATTTCTTCTTCAACAACTCGAATGCCAATTTACACTCTTAATCAAAATTGAACATCGAATCCTTCTCTAAAAGACTGCACAAAGGTTTTGCAATTTTAGAGAAGTCCTTTATGAATCTTCTGTAGAACCCAGCATGTCCCAGAAAACTTCTAATTTCTTTAACTGAACTTGGTGGAGGAAGCTTTTCAATTGTTTCCAACTTCGCTTTATCAACCTCTAACCCTTGAGACGAGACCTTGTGCCCCAAAATTATGCCTTCTTCAACCATGAAGTGGCACTTTTCCTAGTTAAGTACCAGATTCGTGTGTTTGTGCATCTTTGTAACACCATAACCAAATTCTCCAGACAAGCATCAAAATCATCCCCATAGATAGAGAAGCCATCCATGAAGACTTCCACATTTTTCTCCACCATATCCGAGAAGATGGCCATCATACACCTCTAGAAGGTAGCGAGTGCATTATACAAGCCGAACGACATTCTCCTGAATGCGAATGTGCCGTATGGGCACGTGAATGTAGTCTTTTCTTGATCTTCAAGAGCGATGATGATCTGATTATAACCCGAATATCCATCCAATAAGCAGTAGTACTCATGTCCCGCTAATCTATCCAACATCTGATCGATAAAGGGTAAAGGAAAGTGATCTTTGCGGGTCGCCTTATTCAACTTCCTGTAATCCATGCAAACCCTCCAACCAGTCATTGTCCTTGTCAAAATTAGCTCATTGTCATTGTTCTGAACCACGGTCATTCCTCCCTTTTTTGACACACATTGCACCGGACTGACCCACTTACTGTCTGAAATCGGGTAAATGATACCCGTATCCAACCATTTCAAGATTTCTTTCTTCACTACTTCTTTCATGATTGGGTTGAGCCATCTCTGTTGCTCCACTGTCGGTCTTGTATTGTCTTCCATCATAATTTTATGCATGCAAAAGGATGGGTTGATTGCCTTGATATTCGCGATTTTCCATCCTATAGCCAATTTATGGTCCCTAAGCACTCTCAGCAACTTTTCTTCCTACAATTCGTTAAGTGCAGCAGAAATAATAACAGGTAAAGAATTAGAATAGCCTAAGTATGCATACCTGAGGTGTTTAGGGAGTGGCTTAAGTTCAAGAGTTGGTGGCTCCTTCAACGACGGTTTTATCCTTGTTGTGGATTTATCATCCATGTGCAATGGTTCAAATGGTGCTCTAAATCTGTTAACTCGTGACAGGGAGTCTAGCATCTGCAAGTAGTCCACAAATGTTGGATCATCTGATTCTTTATCTCCCAATAATGTTGTTTCCAATGGATCGTTAACCAAACTCTTGTCCATGTCTTTCCTGATTATCTGATCAATAATATCCATCCTGAAACACTCTTCTTCATCCGTAGGGAATTTTATGGCTTTGAAAACATTGAATTTTACTTCTTGATCTTGGACCCTCATTGTTAGTTCACCTTTTTGTACGTCGATGAGCGTCCTACCCGTAGCCAAAAATGGTCTCCCGAGGATGATTGGGATATTCTTATCTTCCTCAAAATCCAGAATAATGAAATCCGTAGGGAATATAAACTTGTCTACCTTAACCAATGTTTCCTCCACAATGCCTCTCGGGTACGTGACTGACATATCCGCCAATTGCAATGAGATGTTCATAGGCTTTGGAGTGGGCAAAACCAATTTTGTATATACTGATAACGGCATAAGGTTCACACTTGCCCCCAAATCACACAAGCACTTGTTGAATGACATGTTCCCAATCGTGCATGGAATGGTGAAACTCCCCGAATCTTTTAACTTTGGTGGCAACTTTCGCTGTAAAACTGCACTACACTCCTCTGTTAATGCCACTGTCTCGAAATCTTCCAATTTCTTTTTCCTATACAAAATCCCTTTCATGAACTTCGCATAACTTGACATCTGCTCTAGGGCTTCTGCGAACGGGATATTAATATGAAGTTTCTTAAAAACTTCTAAAAATTTTGCAAACTACTTGTCTAATTTCTGCTTTTATACTCTTTGCTGAAAAGGTGGGGGATGATAGACAACCGGTGCGTGAACTGGTGTACTATTTTCTACTTGCTTTTCTTCCCCCTTTCTGTCCTCAACCACTTTATTCTCACTATCTGTCTCAACTTTTTTTGCACCTAAATTTTCTATTTTCTAACTCTCAAGCTGTTTTCCACTTCCCAACATGATTGCCTGACATTGCTCGTGATTACCTTTCGGATTTTTCTCTGTATCACTTGGTAATGTTTCTTGAGGCTTGTTATTCAATGCCAATGCTATCTGTCCCATCTGATTTTCTAAATTCTTGATGGCTATTTCTTGTGATTTCATTGCCATTGCTTGATTTTTCATGGCTACCTCGTTGCTTATTATATACTTTGATAGTAACTCCTCTAAATTTGATTTCCTCTCTTGACGTTGAACTGGTTGTTGATTCTAAAATCCTTGGGGATACGATGGTCGTGGAAATTGCTGATTCTGATTATTATTCCACGACAAATTTGGATGATTCCTATTCCCCTGATTATATGCATTCTAGTACGTATTCTGTGGAATCCTATTGTAGCTACTCAGAAATTGTACTGATTCTGAGTTAATTGCTCATTGATCCGTAGGAAGTTAACCCGCGCACAATTCACAAATAACTGCAACTTGTTATGTTTGTTCCCCTGACCAAACGTCGAACTTCTTGGAGAGTGCTGAAATTTGCGCTGTTATTGCCGTCACTCCATCTACCTCTAACACTCCAGTGACTGTAGGTTGTGTCATTCTTGCCATGCGCCACTGATAGTTGTTAGCAGCCATTATCTCTATCAACTGATATGCCTCCTCATAGTTCTTTGCCATAAAAGCTCCCCCCGACGTTGCATCAATACTGGTCCTGACACCCCCATTGTACTTGAAAGTGTCGCATATTTCCAGAAATCTGATCAGATGCTCGTTAGGATCATCATTTGCTAATCCCCTAAACTGAATCGAGTTCTGGATCATCTGAATAGTCCCAGGCTTAATCTCGAATGTATTCGCAGCTATAGCAGGCCTGGTGATACTTGACTGCAGCTCAGTCAGCTTAGGTGTAGCAAAGTCCCTCAACGCTTTCTGGTCTTCAGCAACCATTGCTTCTTCTTTCTCAGAATTTTCAAAGTTGTCCCTTGTTTCCTTAATCCACTTGCTTAGCCTTTGAAAGCGTCTTTCAATGTCGTCCTCAAAAGGAAGAAAATCTGGATTTTTGGATCGAGTTTGCATAAACCAACTTCACAAACCTGAAATAAGACGAACAAAACAAAACAAAAAAATGTTTAAGTAAAACTGGACTAATTAAATTGATATTGCAAAATATTAAAATCTATACTAAAGTCCCCGGCAACGGCGCCAAAAACTTGTTGGATAAAATCTAGTTGCGCACAACACGCAAGTATACGTGGTCAACAAGTAATATAATAGTAAGTAGAGTATCGTTCTCTCAGAGACTGTAAATAGAATTTAAACCTCACAATTACCAATTTCCTATTAATCCTAATTTTATTAAACTAATCAATTTCCAGTTTATAATTAAAAGTATTAAGATTATTAAAATCACCAAACAATCAATAAACTCTAAAAACTGAAATTCCAAATAAATAATGGAGAATTAGGCTTCCGACTTCACTCGAAGCATCATTCTGATTATTATACCTTTATTATAATTTAATTCACTATCCTAGTTTATTAATCAAGAACACGTATGTAGTACTACCCACCTCTCGATGTACTAATACCATATTAACTTCAATCCACAATTAAGATAGAATCAAGTTAAACACCTTAATCAACTAACTAACTATATCTCTATGTGAATTATAATTAAAGAAGGTTTAAGCTCTAGTTCTTTATCTGATTACATGCGATGTCAAGCATATCTCTACCCTAAAATTCATCAAGATTCTGTTCATTCACATAAATCAAGAACACATGCTATATTAATTAAGTCTAGACTTGTATTTCATCTCTCGAGTTCATACAAGTCCACAAAGAATCGTTGATCAGGCAATTCATAAATTCAAGCTCAAATTAATATAGATAAACCGGATAATAGCTTATTAAACTGAAATCAACGATTACATAACCATCGTTCCACTTAAAAGATCCATCTTAAGCCTAAAAAGAAACTAGTTCATCATAAATGAAATAATCACTGAATAAATTAAAGATAACATCTTCTCAATTACAAAAATAAAACTAAAGAAGAAGAATAACGCAGAACACCCTTCACTTTAGCCTTGATCCGCAATCAATATGATTGTTCTTCAAAATCTTCACTCCAATGCTCGTTATCCAATTATGTCCTTAATCTCTGTTAATTGCTTTTCTTTTCCCTATTTCATTATTTGTAGCTCAATATATACCATCACATCATTTTTGGTCGAAGTCCCATGTCATTTAGAGTCCAAACGCTATCCAAGTCCATAAATCCACATCCCAGCAGAGTTAGAACCAAGCTAGGAGAGTCAGGCTTCAGCACCCCCCGCCTCGGCGGGGGTATTTGCATGTAAACGACCCGTCCCGGTGGGCATCTCTCCTGTCTCGCGAGTTGAAGACCCTTCACCCCGGCGGGGGTGTAAGGGTTAAATAGGCCAGCCCCGGTAGGCATGCCTTCTGCAAACTGACTTTGCTTGAACCACTTTTGTTTCTCAAATCTTGCTAAAATGCAACCTAACTCCATCCTTTTTAATCAAATGTAACACCACCACACCTACACAATGAAATAACACGAAACAAGTACAAACGAACATATAAACGCGAAGAATTTCATCGATTAAGCTTGGATTAGGATAAGATTCGCGGGTATAAAACCCACTTATCAAAATCCCCCAAACTTAAAATGTGCTAGTCCTCGAGCACATGCAATCAAACAAACTAACATGCTATGCAATGCAATGCAATGAAATGTAATGTATCTAACTATATGTCTATGAATCTAACAACGTCACAAACTCAAAAGTATTCCACCGGCCTCAGGAAGATCAAGCAAACATTTCAACACCTCATATCGAAACCACTCAATAGTTTCTTATCAATCCTCGAATCTTAGACCGTCATTACTGATATAGTGTCTGTGTATGTGTGCAACATCCATGACAACTGATACAGACTCAAATTAAATGCATAACCAACTTCTTAGAAGGAATCATACAGCGCACACTCAAAAATTTCAAAAACAGACGAGTTCCAACTAAAATTAAACAATTACCACTATCAAGGGTTCACATAGGGTACTTCAAAATTTCTAATTCGAAGCTTTGAAGCTTTTCAAATTTCCTCCTAAGTTCATTTTCTGGATTAAGGCTTGCATCACTACTTCAAAATTTTCTATTAAAGTTAACGGTGCCCTTTGTGGTTATTTCTAAGGGGCTAAAGGGCTTCAGCAAGGGGACCCTTTTTCCTCGTACCTTTTTGTCCTTGTAGTGGAAGTTTTCTCCATCTTGATTTTAAAAGAGACTGCTTCAACTGGGTTTATGTATCACTGGAAAACAAAATAGCTACGCCTTACTCATTTTTGATTTGCTGATGACCTTATCTTATTCTGCAGCTCAGTTAATGTACTGAAAGGATGTCTTAACATATTCTCTTTCATCCCTGGTTTGTAGCTTAATGCTTCCAAAAGCATGTGCTTCTTGTCAAATGTTCCCCCAGATCAAGGTGATTCCATCATTTCTGCATTGGGATTTTAGTTGGGTTCTTTCCCTACTAAATTCTTAAGGGTCCTTTAATTACAACAAAGTTAAGCCTTATGAACTGTACTCTTCTCTTAGAAAAGATTACAAATAGAATTGCCTCATAGACCAACAATTTCTTGTCATACTTTGGGAGGCTTCAGCTGATCAAATCTATGATATTTGTTGTACAATCCTATTGGTCCAACCATTTCATCTTGCCTGCTGTTGCTATGAAGGTTATCAAAAGCACTATTAGTCAGTTTTTATAAAAAGGCATGTCTCTTCTGAAATATGGAGCTAAAGTGGCATGGAGCAGACTTTCCCTTCCTTTCTCTGAAGGTGGTATGGGTATTAAACGTTTGGAAGATTGGAATCAAGCCTTAATTTTATTACACCTATGGAAAATTGTGAATATCTCCTCTCCATCTTTATGGGCTAATTGGGTTAGAACATTCTCACTAAAAGGGAAGCATTTTTTTGGTGTATGCTGGTCCCCAATGATTGTTCATGGATCTAGCAGAAAATTCTAAACTTATGACCTATTACTTTGCAGCACATTAAATATACAATTGGAAGAGAAAATATCTCTAAGCTGTGGTTTGATCATTGGCTCTCCTGTAAGCCTCTTGTTGATTCTTCCTTTTCCCCTTGATATCAAATTCTGATTTGGGGCCTGATGCTATGGTTAGTAGTATTATCTGCAACTCAGCTTGGCAGCTTCCGCCCTCTAACCATCATGCTGTTCTGGAATTTTAGAGGAGTTTCGACACCTCTAAGCATTCCAACTCTGATATTTCAAACACTATTATGTGGGATGGTGTCTAGGCTAATAAGGTAACTACTTCATCCATTTGGCTCTCACTTAGGCAGAGTGGACTGCATGTGACTTGGTATAAGTTGCTATGGCACAAATTTCTCACCCCAAGACTTTCTTTTATTCTCTAGCTTGCTTTTCAAAATGGAATGCTTACCATGGACAGGCTTCTCGCCTATGGTTTAAATGTTAACCCTGTTTGCACTCTTTGCAATGCCCATAATGAGTCTTTTAACCATCTATTTTTTTAATGCCAGTTTTCTTTTCAAATGCTTGTCTCTGTGCTTAGGAATTATGGATGAAAGGGCATTGCTAGGAACTGGTCTTCCATTACTAACTTCATGGTTTCCTGCTCTTCCTCCACTGTTCACCATGGTATTCTACACCTTGGATTTGCTAATATTCTCTACCATATCCGGCATGAACGCAACTCCCGTATCTATGCAAATAGGTCAACACCTGTTAGGACCATTGTTCAAAACATTATGCAGTTATTAAAGTGTCAACTCCATATTACAGTAAAGTTTCAAAAAGTTAAAGCTAGACCTTGGTTTAGCCATTTAACCATTAGTTAATGGAAGTGGGTTTCTATTGTGGTCGTGATTTTAGTTGCCCTTGATCTTCTTAATTTCGATTATGGCTTTATTGTTGTTTATTGCTAACATCTAGGGCGTGCTGCTGCTAGTTTTTTGGTTGTTTTGCCATTATGGGTGCTGTAGGGAGGATCTCTACTGTTGCTGCAGTATGCACCTTTGATGTATGCTGTTGTTTTTTGTTGCTCTAGTTGGTGTTTTGGCCTTTGTAAAGGGCTGGAGTCTGGGCTACGTGCTGCAGTCGGGGAGGTTGGCTTTGCTGATATACCTCCTTGTTGTTTGGTTGATTCTGTTTTCT
The DNA here is from genome assembly GCA_016801055.1 of Panax notoginseng. Classification (NCBI taxonomy): domain Eukaryota; kingdom Viridiplantae; phylum Streptophyta; class Magnoliopsida; order Apiales; family Araliaceae; genus Panax; species Panax notoginseng. The sequence goes on along the minus strand of CM029019.1, from coordinate 149,625,148 downwards.
GATGGGGTTATGCCTTAATTTTTTTTGGGACTCCTAGTGTTGTTGCTCCTACTACTTCAGTTTGGCTGCTGGGGAAGGGACCCAGTAAGTTGGAGTTTGGGTTTGATTTTTGGTTGTATGGGAACATTGCTGTGAGATTACTTCAAATGGGTTTCTTTTCTATTCTACAATGGAGTCTATGGTCCAAGTGTTTCTATGCTTGGTTCAAAGGGCTTTTTTTCGGTTATCCTGCTCCGAAATCTAGTTTAGTATGTATGCTATGGAAGCTACTGAGAGGTGTTTCTGCTGCTTTTAGGATTCCATTTTTGGTTCTATTTTAGGGTTGCTATGCTTTATGCTTATATGCGACTATTGTAGATGTTCTTTTAATTTAATGGATTAATGGCATGCTGTACTCTGTTGTTATGCCGCTGTTGCTATAGTCTAGGGGGTTCTGATGGGGTGATATTGCATATTGCTACTGCTGCAGATTTGTGATGCAGGCGGCTGCTGGTTTGAGAGAGGATGGTCATTATTGTCAAAGGGTGGCACCTGTGATGCCTCCAAATTCGGACCACTCGCGTCTCGAATTCGATTCGCCATGTGCTACATATCTAATGACTAAATAACATCTCACGTAACGAAAATAACAGAATAAATTACATTTATTTAATATAATCATTTACGTCACAAGGTTTCGTAACTTAAACATCTCTTACATACCTTAAACACACTTAAACAAAGCTTAGACATAATTAATACATAACACAAATTATGTCTTTACATTATCATAATATTCCCAAATAAATATGAAGCTACTCCATAGCTTTGCCCTTGCCCTTATCAGTGCCCGAGGGTCCGCCTTGCTCTGCCTTAACTGAAATGTGTTTAGGGAAAGCAAGAATGAGAAACAAGTTTGCTCCGTAAGTAATATAGCAATAAGGGTGTTCAATTTAGTTTTAAATTCTCAAGAATACAACAATAAATGATAGTTCAAGTATAGCAAGAAGTATCGATGGTCTCAACTATAGTCGCTAAGGACAGAAAGATATCAATAAGATTCAACGCTTAATTATTTTGAGATTTCAAAATAATGAATACTGAGCAGTCACTAAGGACTATGAACTTCTACTAGAATTAACAGTAATATGTTGATAATCCAACAAAAACAAGTACAGCAGGTGATCAGCCTAAACTACCCTACGTTATGCATAACATTTAATCATACTTATGTGCGCACGTCGGTCTCTCGACAATTATATAGTTTTCCCTTCAAGGAGGGTTATTCATCTCAGTAAATTATAAGAGTTCGCACTAATTCGATTGGTTTGGATAGCTTTCAAATTCATGATTTAGGTCTAGCCGAATCAAATGGCATAGACCGCTTTTTCAAAGTATATAAGAACAATTATAAGGTCAGCACCCGAAATCAAAGTTTTAAGAATGTAAACAACTTTATCTTAAACTACGAAGCATTAAGTCATAAGACATGAATCATACTTTCAATGGTTTACTTGTACGACTAATAATAGCACAAACTTAAGTAATGCTCCATAAAGAATAAGGTTAGGAACTTGCATCAAAGAGATAAGGTTTAGATACTTGCACAATATTCAAAGTCGTGTAAGTCAGAAAACTTGCCTTATGCGTAGTTTACCAAAGTATAGCTTGTCAACACTTTTTGAATCCTATTATAACATAGTTACGCGTATAGGATATTCATTAGTTACATATATTCAATACTCATACTTGATATGTAAGTTTAAACGTATACATAAGAGTCTAACTTAGTCGTATAATCCCATACGTACGTCATTACGTACCTTACATACACATAACAAAAAATCAGTTTGTAAGACACTATGAAATCAAATAACATAGTTCGTAATCATCTTTTAACTTATAGTTTGAAAGTTTATAAACACTTATCAAATATATGATTCTATCGTTAGCATGCTTATTGACACTTTGAATTCTGTACTGGACATGTATTACTGATTATGATAATAATTCAAGCGTGCATCAAATCTCAGATCACAAACAGAATAAGCATACTTCACTGTAGGGTGGCGCGGCCGCGCTGCTCCCAGTTCAAATCAGAGCTCAGAAATAGAAGCATAGCCAAACTTGCACACCCATATACTTATATGATGACACTTGCAGAACATACATGTCATGATGTTTATAACTAGGTTCGATCCTATATCTTGTCCTTAACATGGTTTGTTATCAATTGCCACCTAATCAAGGCTTTACGTGTTCATTTAACAAAGTCTCTTATGTTTAGTCATTATACACATACAACGAGGTCCAGAAGTCTCAACTATACATGCTTACATTATCTTAGTCATGCATTTCAAGTTGTATAGTTCTACTTCATTTAGACTTGCTCTAAACCATACTCAACTAGTTTACAATGCATATAACTAGTTAGGCATACATGTTAATCATGTCTACATGTATATTCATATCCTAACATAATAGTCAAAATCTCATAATACATGCAAGGTTGTTATCAACCAAATTAGTTTCCCAAATTCTTAAGTTTTCTTTTTGAAAATCTCATGTTAACCAATCAAGCATGCAAAACTACTTCACTTACTATACACCATGCTTTCATATCCACATAACTAGTCCACATAAGCATGTTTTTAAGTCCAGAATTTAGAGTGCACATAGTTCATTGAGTTTACACTTTAAAAACTCAAGTTTCCTTTGGAACCCAAGCTTCGGGAAGTGACTACATGAAAGGTCGTCTAAACTAGCATGTCAGGGACTTATTTATGCTTAATGACATTATACGAGTATGCTTCATAATCCAAAAAGCATAAAAATTGAATTTCTCCTCTGCAGAAGGGCGCGGCCGCGCCCTGTTTGTACTAGGGAGTGGTGCGGTCGCACCACTCCGGTTCCAGGCAGCCTGCTTTTTAGCTATTGCAAAGCTTCAAGCCAACTCTCGAATTAATTCGTGAAACAAGCTTACAAACAGCCGTATTATATCAATAACATGTATACAACTCTACCAACTTACAATCATTATGTTACATATCTAATTAACAAGAATTTATAAACATTCAAGCATCGATCAAACTTGAATTAAGAACACAATGTAATGTTATACCTTTGTGGTTTGAATTAGACAGAGGTTCCTCTAAATATTAAATTACTCCCTCAACACTCTCTATAGAAACTTAGCAAATAGTCTCAGCAACATTGAAATGAAAGGGAGTTGCAATAGTTGCCAACCACTCCCATCACCCACACCTTTCTTCATTAAGGCCATCATTTGCAAGCTAGATTGAGGAAATTGAGAGATGAATGGAATAGCTAGTCTTAGGCCAATGGTCATTCACGTGAGGGAGAAGAGAGGGACTCTCAATTTGGGACAAACTCTAACTCTCAGCATTTGACAATTGAACAATGCCACACTATATGTTTAATACACATATATGTACACCTTAGGTTAAACACACATATATGTATACTTAGGTTTTAAATCCAATTGGGTGCATACATGGATTTTAATGATATAACAATATTACGTTAGCAAATTGGGGTTATATATATATATATATATATATATATATATATATATATATATATATATTCATATAATATAATCCATATACATTTTGATAATACAGAATATAATCTAATTGGGTATTATCTAACCATATTATCATAAACTTTATTATTTCAATTATACTTACTTATTGAAATAATTATTAATTTGTAAATCATTTATTTATTCAAATTTAATATTATATAAAGTACATCTTTAATGTTCTCACACATACATGTTGTCACATAAGCATCATTTATGTAACTTATAAATCATTCAATTTTTACTATATAGTTTTATATATTATATAGTCACATTAAAGTGTCACACTACACTTCCTTTTTAATTGAATGTAGGTACTATATATAATACTATTAATTATCACATATCTTGCACACAATAATTAATTGAATAAATATAAATCTTATTATATTAATTATTTACTCATTAATATTCTACTATTCACAATAACAATTAATTAATAATATGATATTAATTAATCATTCACTTCTTATTTCATTCATTCTTTAATTTAATTAAACCATCATAATTTCCATTCTCGTGCCACACAAGGCATTTCACAGGTCTCATCACATTTCCCCACATTTTCTCAATTATCATAAATTCAATTTAATCTAATTGAGCTACTCATCTCATGGCACATAAATATTTATATAAAATAAATATTCACATTCTTATTAATATAAAATTTAAATTCAATTATCAGGCACACATGCTAGAGGATTTTACATACATGTATGACCATTCTCAGTTCATTTTTACACATCATGGTCTTAGTTTGGGATTTCTAATAAGTCAAGGCCATTTAAGGTCATGACTCATAAGGACTACTATGTTCATCATGTACACATATGAGATAGTCATGAAATCAGTTAGTATGCATGCTCACAAAGATTTTCATCATATGCACATATTTAGTCTTGTTCATCCTTTGAAAACTTGTATAAATCACGTTTAAACGATCTTATGTCATGTCATACTAGATGGATACACATATAGATCATGATTAGGGTATTAGCATGTAATCTTAGATGTGCAGAAACTGACCATGACAATGCCTAAAGTACTAGTTTGCAAAAAGTCTGAATCCATCTTTATACATCATTTTAAACTTAAACCATACATTCTAGTGATACCAAGACTTCTTATAATCATATCTCATGCATCCTTAGAGTATATCTACAAGTCCACAAAGTCAGAATTGAAATAGTACTACTTCATTCAAGTTTTTCTTTTAAAACTTTAAGTCCTCTCTAAGAACATATACTAAAGCAAGTTAAAGTTCTCATGATATACAAAGGGACTTAAGTTCATAAATCAGGTCTGTTTTTGTAATAACCCGATATTTTCTATAAAAATAAATAAGGAATTTTTGCATATGAAATTTTTTTTTTAGAATAAGTGTCAAGTAATGTGTACGATAAATGCAAATATATTTATTACTTGAAAAATTAGAAATAATTTTAGAATTATTAATTACTACAAATTATATTCTTATGGTAATTAATTTTTGTAAGCAGAAATATTTTTATTAATTATTTTCCATGAAAACATGATTGGATATTATTTAAATAATATATGAAGAGACAATTAGAATTATGATAATAAATATTTTATTATATGAATCTGTTCAGAATATTTAAGTTAATTATTATAACTTGATTATTGATGTTGTATACGATGGATAAGTCAGTTATGGAATCCAAACCCTAAATTGGATTTTTATCAAGAGATGAGAATAATAATATAATATTATATATATTTTGAATTTTCAGTGCTATATATATGTACTGTATATGTGTGGACAGATAATGATTGATTAATTATGGTAAATTTATATCATGACCCTTATATCGTATTTTTAAGCCTTAATTGTTAAACTCAGTTGTGAGTTCAAGACTGAGTAGAAATTGCGTTATATGAATTTTATTGTGTATATTAGAATTTCCGTAATTAGGAGAAACCCTAATTATTATTTAAATAACCCTAATTGGTTGAAATTAGAAATCGTAATTAATGTGTTAGTAAAATATACAGACAATTAGGAACCCCTAATGGTTAATTAGGAAACCCTAATTGTTAATATTAAGAAACCCTATTTTTCTAATTAAAAACCCTAAATTTTAAATTAACAGGTTTAATTAGAATTTAATTGTACAATTACTGTTAAATTGTCCAACGCTTGGAAATCATTTGGGAAATTATGAGAATTATAATTTAATGGTTTAATACTATATTTAATTATATCGGACGAAATTGCCCTTGAGATTTAAGGTGAAATTACCAAAATGCCCTTTAGTGTATTATTTGAGCATTGTTGCTAGAATCTCCAAATAGTTGGCCATCTAGAATTCACCTAGACACTATAACAATTACCAGCAATAATCAGCCACCAATTGAGCATCCAAAGCCTCTAAAATCATTCTATAAATAGATTGGAAGGGGAGAATTATTTTTGTACACTAACATTTTCAACTATACTCATCCTACACTCTCTCAAGCTCCTAGCTACGAAATTCTCTAGCAAATCAGTCCCTAAAATCAGCCCCACGACCAGCCATAACAAACAAAAGCCAGAAATCAGAAATTGATCAAAGAAAGGTATTAAATTCTATGTTAATTTCTGCCCATTTTTAATTTTTTGATGTTATGATTAAATGTTAGAATATGTGTTATAAGTTGTTTAATGATGATTTGGGTAGTATATGTTAGATCCATAACATCAAAGTGCACGAAATTTGAATTTTTAAAAATCTGGGAAGAACAGTTTTTGAAGTCTGACAAGCTTTTGCAAGCCTTTGATCTTGCAGTGGTGTTATGTTTTGGCCATGTTGTTGTTTTCAGATTGTAGCCTGACATTAGTACTACATGTTACAAGCTTAGTATCACCTAGATCATCAACAGGAACGAATCTATTAGTGGTCAAACTGAGTTGACCGTTCAGCCCGAAGAACAATCTGGAAAACCCAGATTGTTCATACTCTGTGATTTTGGTAGGACTTTGACCAGCTTAGATCTTGTGGTACTAACGTTTTTATTATGTTTTTATGTAATAAACCTCTAGAGTTACATGTTGGGTACACACTGAAACAATTATATCACAAAAAAAAAGTTCGCAGGTTGCAAGTTGCTGGCGATCAAAAGTGGTCAGTCAGTCTGTTCTTCAAATCTGGGCAACCCAGAAAATGAAGAACAGTCCTGACAGCCACTTTGGACGCTTATATCTGCTATATTATGATTGTTATGTTGTTGTTGTTTGTTATATCATGTAGTGATGCACTAATAATACAACTTTCATTTGAATTTCAAGTCCAGAAAACATCAAGAACACAGTTGAATTAATGGTCAAACGTGCACCCTTGAACACTGCCTTGTCAGTGTTCTTGAGCTCAAGAACACCTATAGCGATAGACAAGCGTCGCTATAGGCCTTTAGCGACAGACTTATTTTCCTATTTTCTGGAAATTGATTTAAAAATTAGAAAAATTAGTTTTTAATTATTAAAAATACCAAATAAATTCTGAAAAATAATTTTAAATTATAAAAAATAGTTTTTAATTATTTAGAGTATATTTCATAATTATTTAATATTTTTGGAATATAAAAAGTATTTATTTATTTAATAATTATATTAAATAAATTATTGAAAAATAGTTTTTAATTCATGAAAAATCATGAAAAATAATATTATTGTGTTAGAATATATTTGAGAATATCTGTGATGAATTTTAATATTTTGTTATAAAATTTCACTATTTAATTGATATTAATGGTGTTTAAATATTTATTTAATACATTAAATAAATTATGGAAAATAGAATAAATGATTTTAAAAATCATTTAATGTATTATAAAAATATTTTAAGTTATAAAATATAACTTTTGATATTTTGTCATAAAAAATATTATTAATTTAATATTAATGATATTAATGATATTTAGTTTATTTAATATTTATATTAAATAAATAGTTTTAAAATGATTTATTTATTTAAAAAAATCATTTAAAAGGGATATTTATGAATTAAAAATATTTTAAGTTATAATTAATAACTTTTAATATTTGGATAAATAGTGCATTAATACTTTAATATTAGTGATAATTACTTAAAAATGAATTTAAATGTTTTAAAAATCATTTAAGTGTATTATAAATGTTTTAAAAATATTTAGAGTTATTATAAATAACTTTTATATTTTGACAATGATTTTATTAATAGTTTAATATTAATTGAATATTAATGATAATAGAATTGATTGATGTTTAAATCATTTAATTATGATTCCGATTGCATGACAAATTATGATAAATGTTTTAAAATTATTTTAAGTCATTTAAAAATAATATGACTACTATGTATGGATATTGAGATACGGATTAGAGTCTTAGACTCAAGTATTACATGACTAAGCTGTCGATACACCGGTATGCCTCAGAATTTTACCCGAACTTAGATATTCTGACTGTGTTAAGGTTTATTTTGAATAAATGATTGTTAAACATATGTGATAACATGATTAGGTTATGTACTAACTGTAATAGACAGTGTTATGTGATATTATATACTGTTCTAATCGAACGAACGATCTCATTAATGATAGGTCGTGAGAAAAGCGATAAATCTTAATTACAAATCTGTAAGCAGCGTATCAGGCAAGTATCCTACCTTTGCATTTCCTTTATGCAATGGACATAAGTAAGAAGTTTCAGAATTAAATTATTATTATGCTATATTATCAACTCTACTGCGACATATTCTATATCCGCTCATTATTTATCAACATGTTAGTATATGGTAATTCAGATATATATTATGTTCGTCAATTTCTATAAAATGGTTATATAAGTGTCCCCACTTAGATAATCATTGTATTTAATCACATGTTGATATACCTTTGTCAATTACCCTTATATATATATATATATATATATATATATATATATATATATATATAGGTTGAATTATAGATTCTTGTTGAACAAGATAAAACCTTTGCTTTAGAACCCAGACAAGTATGAACATCCCTTACATAGGGAAAACTTTTATGCGCCCAAGGCGGAGAGAGTTCTTAAAATGTAGTATTGATCAATGCAGGACACAACGGGCTGATCACCCCCGTGTCCGTAAGTTATGACGGTTTGCAGATGAATTTCTGTTTAACCTTTTCACAAAAGAAAACAATGTTCATGATATGTCACTTAACCCTACTTATAGTCAATACGTAGTTTTAAAAATGTGAAAGAGAGTTGTTATATTATTATTATTCTTGGTACAGCTTACTTCAGAACTGTTGATTCGTTGTAGAAGTGTCGTTCAAAGAAAACATTTAATTCTTTCAGCTAATATATATTATTGTTATTACTTGTTGGGCACTCAAATGCTCATTCTTGCTTAATTTAAATGTTTTCAGTTAAGTTTGAAGAACCAGGAAGCTCGTGCAGAAACAAAGGAAAAGAAAAGCTAACTGAATAATATTTGTGGTAGTTGCTGTAATCGTTTATATTATTAAGACAATGATATATATATAAATAATATCATGTATTGTATGGAATGTACTTTAAGGTCTCGTACCTGGGGAGATAAACTCTGATAATTATGTAAATTAAGTTATTATTCATATTATTATTATTATTATTCGTAGAATTCCGCTCATAGAAATGGTATCGTGAAGCACCGAGTTCGGGTTTTAAGTACCCGAATTTGGGGGCGTCACAGGTTGGTATCAAAGCTTTAGGGTTAGAAACCTTAGGTGGGATCGACCTTAGGCTATAACCTTAGGACATGGGGAAATATTGAAAATACAAATAACTCATATAGAGTTTTAAAAGGAGATGAATTGAATAAATTCATCGTTGAACAAAATAAAAGATAACTCTTATAAAACTATTATTTGCTGTGTGTATATACTATATGTTAATCAGGATAATTTATGTGTGTAGATGTCTGGTGGAAAAGGATTGTTATGGGCTTATAACTTGAAGAAGAATCAGATCCACACACCCGAGCTAATATCGAAGCCAATAGCTGAAATAAAGGCTCACAATGAAACCAACTCGGACGAGGTGGTTATTGTGGAAAATGTAGTACCAGATCCGGAAATGATGGAACTGACAGATAGTGATACGGACACTAAAGTTGAAGCTGATCAAGCATCAACGGAGGTGCAGGATTTGAGGAACAAGGTTTCTTCTTTGAAAAAGCTGTGGGAAATAGAAAAACTGTTGAATATTCAACTGCGTCAGGCGTTAATAGAAACAATGAAAGAACATGATAAGCTTAAAATCCAAATTGATCAGATAGGAGCCTCAAGCAACACATCGTGTGCAGCTCCGAGAGATAATGGAAAAAGAAAGATAGAAGACCATGACTTAGAAAGACCCAGTAAGAAGAAAAGGAAAATGATATGTTATAATTGCGGACGTGAAGGACATACTTCTCCTTATTGTCCTTACCTTGAACCAGGTTCATGTTTTATTTGTGGGAGGAAAGGTCATCAAGCGAAAAGATGTCCAAGAAAAAGCTTTAGGTTATGTTGAGTAGGTATGTTTAATATAATATGTGTGTTGGTCAAGTTTGTAAATCCCGACTTTTGTAGTCACAAAGGGATAGCTGGTGTTTAAAGCAGTATGTGCTATGTTATGTAAAATATTCGATGAATGAATATGAATCTAAGTTTGAGAAATGAAACAAGTTTAATATATTAATCTTATGCAATAAGGTTTAGAATGTAAGTTAATAAAGTATAATTTATGGTTTAACTTAACCAGATAATGCCGCCAAGACGTCAAACTCAAAACCAAAGGGTAGAAGAATCTCTCAACAACACTGAGGAACAACAACAAGACCCGATACAAAACTTTGCAAACATGGTAGCTCAGGCTATGCAACAGGGAATACCAGCCGCAGGAAACCAGTCAGATAATCGCTTGGCAAAATTTAAAGACTTCAAAGCAGTAGGACCACCAGAATTCAGAGGATCAGCTGACCCTATAGAAGCCCAGACATGGGTTAATGAAATAGAAAAGGCGTTCGTAATTGCTAGGGTAGATGAGGGGCAAAAGACTATTTTTGCCACTTATATGATGAAAGGGGAAGCCAACTTTTGGTGGGAGGCAAATAAAACTAGGGCAGGAGAAGGAGTAGTTACTTGGGATAGGTTTAAGACTTTATTTTTCGAAAACTATCTCTCAGCTAGTATGCAAGCTAGGATGGAGGTGAAATTTCTGAATTTAAAACAGGAGAACATGACTGTTGCGGAGTATGTCGCAAAGTTTAATGAGTTGGCTAGGTTTGCTCCACATCAAGTTGATACGGAGGCTAGAAAGGCAAGGAGGTTTGAGCTGGGCTTAAAACCCTGGCTCTACAATAAGGTGGCAGTATTGCAAATCAATACTTTTGCCGCACTCATGGAGAAGGCTATCATAGCTGAGGAGGGGAGTGAGGCCATGAGCCTCTACAACAAGGAGAAGAAGAACAGAAGCAAGGCAGAAGGATCTTTGAAGGTGGAAGGAACTAGTGGAAATAGGGGTGAGAAAAGAAAGGAGAATTTTTCTGGGAATGTTCAGGTGAAACAGGAAGGTGTGAAGAAGCAGGTAGTGCAGTGCAAGAATTGCGGGAAGAATCACTCTGGTGAGTGCCTAAAGGGTAAGTTTGTATGTTACAAGTGCGGGCAGGAGGGTCATATCTCTCCCAACTGCCCCAACCCAAGGATGAACAGTGGGTGTTTTATATGTGGATCGACTGAACATAAGGTGAAGGATTGTCCAAAGAGGAGAATGGAGGCAGGAAATGTAACCACGGGAAAAGGCAGTGGGACTTTAGCAATCACAGGACCGACCTCAACCAATAACCCAACAAAAGCAACTCCGAGGGTCTTCAACATGACGGTCCAGGATACTGTGGCAGCTGAAAATAGAACTCCAGGTGTTATTCGAATAACTTATATATCTTATATGATTTTCTTATATATATAGTAAATTAATTTATAAAGAAATTTTGAATGAAGAATTTGAGTCCTTTTAAAAATCAAACTTCTGTTTAATCAGGTAGACAAGCGTTATGCTGAATAGTAAAAGATCAGTTCGATCAATTATGATCGAGGTCTACTTGCAATGATTATATATATGCTATGTACCCTTGTATATATGAGTTTTAAAACGATGATTCCGGGGACGGAATCCTTATAAGGGAGGGTGAATGTAATAACCCGATATTTTCTATAAAAATAAATAAGGAATTTTTGCATATGAAATTTTTTTTTTAGAATAAGTGTCAAGTAATGTGTACGATAAATGCAAATGTATTTATTACTTGAAAAATTAGAAATAATTTTAGAATTATTAATTACTACAAATTATATTCTTATGGTAATTAATTTCTGTAAGCAGAAATATTTTTATTAATTATTTTCCATGAAAACATGATTGGATATTATTTAAATAATATATGAAGAGACAATTAGAATTATGATAATAAATATTTTATTATATGAATCTGTTCAGAATATTTAAGTTAATTATTATAACTTGATTATTGATGTTGTATACGATGGATAAGTCAGTTATGGAATCCAAACCCTAAATTGGATTTTTATCAAGAGATGAGAATAATAATATAATATTATATATATATTTTGAATTTTCAGTGCTATATATATGTACTGTATATGTGTGGACAGATAATGATTGATTAATTATGGTAAATTTATATCATGACCCTTATATCGTATTTTTAAGCCTTAATTGTTAAACTCAGTTGTGAGTTCAAGACTGAGTAGAAATTGCGTTATATGAATTTTATTGTGTATATTAGAATTTCCGTAATTAGGAGAAACCCTAATTATTATTTAAATAACCCTAATTGGTTGAAATTAGAAATCGTAATTAATGTGTTAGTAAAATATACAGACAATTAGGAACCCCTAATGGTTAATTAGGAAACCCTAATTGTTAATATTAAGAAACCCTATTTTTCTAATTAAAAACCCTAAATTTTAAATTAACAGGTTTAATTAGAATTTAATTGTACAATTACTGTTAAATTGTCCAACGCTTGGAAATCATTTGGGAAATTATGAGAATTATAATTTAATGGTTTAATACTATATTTAATTATATCGGACGAAATTGCCCTTGAGATTTAAGGTGAAATTACCAAAATGCCCTTTAGTGTATTATTTGAGCATTGTTGCTAGAATCTCCAAATAGTTGGCCATCTAGAATTCACCTAGACACTATAACAATTACCAGCAATAATCAGCCACCAATTGAGCATCCAAAGCCTCTAAAATCATTCTATAAATAGATTGAAAGGGGAGAATTATTTTTGTACACTAACATTTTCAACTATACTCATCCTACACTCTCTCAAGCTCCTAGCTACGAAATTCTCTAGCAAATCAGTCCCTAAAATCAGCCCCACGACCAGCCATAACAAACAAAAGCCAGAAATCAGAAATTGATCAAAGAAAGGTATTAAATTCTATGTTAATTTCTGCCCATTTTTAATTTTTTGATGTTATGATTAAATGTTAGAATATGTGTTATAAGTTATTTAATGATGATTTGGGTAGTATATGTTAGATCCATAACATCAAAGTGCACGAAATTTGAATTTTTAAAAATCTGGGAAGAACAGTTTTTGAAGTCTGACAAGCTTTTGCAAGCCTTTGATCTTGCAGTGGTGTTATGTTTTGGCCATGTTGTTGTTTTCAGATTGTAGCCTGACATTAGTACTACATGTTACAAGCTTAGTATCACCTAGATCATCAACAGGAACGAATCTATTAGTGGTCAAACTGAGTTGACCGTTCAGCCCGAAGAACAATCTGGAAAACCCAGATTGTTCATACTCTGTGATTTTGGTAGGACTTTGACCAGCTTAGATCTTGTGGTACTAACGTTTTTATTATGTTTTTATGTAATAAACCTCTAGAGTTACATGTTGGGTACACACTGAAACAATTATATCACAAAAAAAAAGTTCGCAGGTTGCAAGTTGCTGGCGATCAAAAGTGGTCAGTCAGTCTGTTCTTCAAATCTGGGCAACCCAGAAAATGAAGAACAGTCCTGACAGCCACTTTGGACGCTTATATATGCTATATTATGATTGTTATGTTGTTGTTGTTTGTTATATCATGTAGTGATGCACTAATAATACAACTTTCATTTGAATTTCAAGTCCAGAAAACATCAAGAACACAGTTGAATTAATGGTCAAACGTGCACCCTTGAACACTGCCTTGTCAGTGTTCTTGAGCTCAAGAATACCTATAGCGACAGACAAGCGTCGCTATAGGCCTTTAGCGACAGACTTATTTTCCTATTTTCTGGAAATTGATTTAAAAATTAGAAAAATTAGTTTTTAATTATTAAAAATACCAAATAAATTCTGAAAAATAATTTTAAATTATGAAAAATAGTTTTTAATTATTTAGAGTATATTTCATAATTATTTAATATTTTTGGAATATAAAAAGTATTTATTTATTTAATAATTATATTAAATAAATTATTGAAAAATAGTTTTTAATTCATGAAAAATCATGAAAAATAATATTATTGTGTTAGAATATATTTGAGAATATCTGTGATGAATTTTAATATTTTGTTATAAAATTTCACTATTTAATTGATTTTAATGGTGTTTAAATATTTATTTAATACATTAAATAAATTATGGAAAATAGAATAAATGATTTTAAAAATCATTTAATGTATTATAAAAATATTTTAAGTTATAAAATATAACTTTTGATATTTTGTCATAAAAAATATTATTAATTTAATATTAATGATATTAATGATATTTAGTTTATTTAATATTTATATTAAATAAATAGTTTTAAAATGATTTATTTATTTAAAAAAAATCATTTAAAAGGGATATTTATGAATTAAAAATATTTTAAGTTATAATTAATAACTTTTAATATTTGGATAAATAGTGCATTAATACTTTAATATTAGTGATAATTACTTAAAAATGAATTTAAATGTTTTAAAAATCATTTAAGTGTATTATAAATGTTTTAAAAATATTTAGAGTTATTATAAATAACTTTTATATTTTGACAATGATTTTATTAATAGTTTAATATTAATTGAATATTAATGATAATAGAATTGATTGATGTTTAAATCATTTAATTATGATTCCGATTGCATGACAAAATATGATAAATGTTTTAAAATTATTTTAAGTCATTTAAAAATAATATGACTACTATGTATGGATATTGAGATACGGATTAGAGTCTTAGACTCAAGTATTACATGACTAAGCTGTCGATACACCGATATGCCTCAGAATTTTACCCGAACTTAGATTTTCTGACTGTGTTAAGGTTTATTTTGAATAAATGATTGTTAAACATATGTGATAACATGATTAGGTTATGTACTAACTGTAATAGACAGTGTTATGTGATATTATATACTGTTCTAATCGAACGAACGATCTCATTAATGATAGGTCGTGAGAAAAGCGATAAATCTTAATTACAAATCTGTAAGCAGCGTATCAGGCAAGTATCCTACCTTTGCATTTCCTTTATGCAATGGACATAAGTAAGAAGTTTCAGAATTAAATTATTATTATGCTATATTATCAACTCTACTGCGACATATTCTATATCCGCTCATTATTTATCAACATGTTAGTATATGGTAATTCAGATATATATTATGTTCGTCAATTTCTATAAAATGGTTATATAAGTGTCCCCACTTAGATAATCATTGTATTTAATCACATGTTGATATACCTTTGTCAATTACCCTTATATATATATATATATATATATATATATATATATAGGTTGAATTATAGATTCTTGTTGAACAAGATAAAACCTTTGCTTTAGAACCCAGACAAGTATGAACATCCCTTACATAGGGAAAACTTTTATGCGCCCAAGGCGGAGAGAGTTCTTAAAATGTAGTATTGATCAATGCAGGACACAACGGGCTGATCACCCCCGTGTCCGTAAGTTATGACGGTTTGCAGATGAATTTCTGTTTAACCTTTTCACAAAAGAAAACAATGTTCATGATATGTCACTTAACGCTACTTATAGTCAATACGTAGTTTTAAAAATGTGAAAGAGAGTTGTTATATTATTATTATTCTTGGTACAGCTTACTTCAGAACTGTTGATTCGTTGTAGAAGTGTCGCTCAAATGCTCATTCTTGCTTAATTTAAATGTTTTCAGTTAAGTTTGAAGAACCAGAAAGCTCGTGCAGAAACAAAGGAAAAGAAAAGCTAACTGAATAATATTTGTGGTAGTTGCTGTAATCGTTTATATTATTAAGACAATGATATATATATAAATAATATCATGTATTGTATGGAATGTACTTTAAGGTCTCGTACCTGGGGAGATAAACTCTGATAATTATGTAAATTAAGTTGTTATTCATATTATTATTATTATTATTCGTAGAATTCCGCTCATAGAAATGGTATCGTGAAGCACCGAGTTCGGGTTTCAAGTACCCGAATTTGGGGGCGTCACAGTTTTCATGTATATCTAAGCCAAACTTGCATGCTAGAAACATCACAGCACAATAGAAGCCAGAATATGGTTTTGGGGACTGGCTCAGCTGCGCTGCACCCTAGTACAAACTGGGCACAGTTGCGCCCTTCCTAGACAGAACCAGAAAAGAGCTATGTTCTGCAGAGTATCAAACCCAACTTCGATTTCTTCATTCTAAACATGCTTAAACCTATTCTCTTAGGTTCCATACATACATATAAATTTTATAAACACTTTGGTAGCAATTTCCAATTCAAGTTTACAAGAATTGAGTAGAATTTCTATGATTTCCCAAGTTTGGAATTAAGAACAAGAATTTTACCTTCTATGAAGTTTAGTTAGCTTAGTTCCTTCCTTCTGCAAATCCTAGACTTCTCCTTTAACAACAAGAAACTCGCACTCTAAATCTTGGAATTTAACAGACAATTCTCAACAATGGGAAATGGAAATGAAGTTGCCTTTTTATAGAAGAATGGTTGACTGGTTAATGGGTTTACACTAAGGTTGGAATCCATGGTGTAGAAGTAGAAGACAGTGGATATTAATGAGTTGCTCAACCACCACTCCTCAGCCATTTTCGTAGACATCATCACCTAAGTTCATAGCCACTGTTCAAAGCTCGGCAGTTTACGCAAAGGGGATATAACACTGTTTGGGCCAACTGAATTGGGACAACTCTTTTAATCCTCGTCATTTGGTTTCAAATGTAGTTAATTTAATTCCCTTTTTGGTTCCCTCATGTGATTTTAATGCATTAATGTTACTACAAAATAAAAAGTTAGGGATTATATATGTACCCATATCATATAATTCATGTACATTGGGTTTACATAATTTAATATTTAATGCAAATAAAATAAGGCAGTTAGGTATTATTAACAGGGTATTCTCCATAGATATTATTAATACTCACACATCAACATTATAACAATATTCAATGTTAAATGTTTATTTTACAACATTTAATTCCTTTCCGAAATTTCTGAGATGCACAGTTAATTAATTATTTTTGTATTAAAATGTCACACATGATTTTATTGTGCTACTTAATACTTCATACCATTAAATGTACTCCTATCATATGATTTTAATAATGTTACACATTACAATAATGTTCCATACAATTCCTGCAGTAATAACCAACTTTCCTAACTCTGGCCACTGGCGCAGCTGCGCCAGTTTGTACTGCTGGAAGGGCGCAACTGCGCCGATCCCTGGCAGTGCCAAACTGGTTTAGCTTCATGCCAGTTCCGACCTCTAGCATCATACTAGTTTCACATAGCATGAATTAAATCCCAAAACGATAATACTATTAGTTAAAGATCATATTCATTTCATGCCTAGAGTTATACAATTACACATAATGAATCTTTCTCTTATTAAACTGTTTCTCTTTTAATTCACTTAGTAAATTTCTTTGTCCCTCATTATGCCACACTAAGCAATTCTGATAAACTTTACGTTAAGATCTTCACCAGTCTCATCACAATGCCTTGCTATCACATAGATCTCAATACTTCACTTAATTGATTCAAGTTTCTATAACTCATGCTATAACAATATTTAATTATTTTCAAATAAATATTTGACTTTCATTAATTTATTCATTAATAATATTCAAAAATTCTCGGGTATTACAGTTATCGTTCAACCAAGTCTGCAATCTCCTAGTTCAATCCTGCCGAGAACCTAGCCATCGCTGTTTCATTTCCTCAATCAAATTAGCCCGATCCTTCAACATTTCCATTTCCTTGTAATATTTATCCACACTCCAACTTCCTTGTTTAAGAGTTTGAAAACTACGAATGATCTCCCGTTGATAGTATGTTGATACAAACCTCTTCTTCATGATAGCTTTCATTTCCACCCAAGTTGTAATCGGTCACTCTTCACACCTTCTCTGATTAGCTGTCAACTGATCCCACCATATCAATGCATATCTAAAAAATTCTGTAACGACCAGTTTGACTTTCTTAAGTTCTAAATAGTTGTGACAGTCAAAGATTCGCTCAATCTTGGTTACCCAATCTAAATAAGCCTCATGATCACTCGTGCCTTAGAAAGCAAGAATTTTCATTTCTATGCTATCTAAATTGCCATCTTCTCTGTCTCGACCTCCTCTTTCCCTAGCACCTCCATGTCTTTGATGTAGGAAATTAGATCCATGATCTTCGGCTGCACTACTGTCCTCACAGTAAGGGTCTTCCTTTCTTGCGTCAGTTTGTTGTGCTCTCTGATGAGTAGGTTTTATACCTATGAATCCGATATTATTAAACTTAATTATTGATATCTTTAATTTTTTTTAGTATCTTTTTATGTGTTTTGTGTTTATTTCTTGTAGGTTGGAGCTGGAGGGACAAATTGGTCATTTAGGAGAAGAAAAAGGTCAAAAATCATTAAAATTAGAGTTGAGTGGCATTTTTGTAATTACGCGATCCTGGTCAAGCACCTAGGCGCTTGGAAATGGCCTGGGTTGAGCGCCTAGACACTCATGTGGGGCTAAAGAAAGATTTTTCTACAGCTAAGTGGGTTTTTGAAGCCAAAAAGGAATCTGAATGAGGGAGGAGACCAATACAAATAGGAGAAGACTTTAGAAAAGACGCATTACTTAATTTTTCAAGAGATTGGAAGAGAGGACAACAAAGAAAAATACGAAGGAGAATTGCATGGGTTGAAGATCAAAGAGAGAGTATTGGAGCAAATTCAGAGTTTCTTCTTCTCTTCTCTAGTTTTTTCTTTTGTAATTATCTGGGATGTTTAGATTATTAATCTAGATGATGTTTTTCTTTAATATTATTATGAAATAAAATTTCATTAAGATTGCAACGAAACTTGGTATGTAGTTTAAATTAAATCTTTCCATTGAATGAAAGTTGGTTTTTATTGAATTGTTTATTATATCTTTTACTTATTGATTAATTGTTTGACCAACAATTACTATGATAATCTATATAAAATTAGAAGATGGAGTATAGATTGAGATTTGGATATGATAACATTTGTTCATATAATCTGATTAGGATTAATATGATTAGCATGTAGGATAGGAATATACCTATGTGTCTTTTGTATCCATTAAAAGAATTTGTGCGTAAAACCCTAATTAACTTGATTCACATAGGAATATAGTGAGTTGATTAACTGCGGTGTTCCTTGTAATTCTGCGTCTTAAAGATCGAAATTAGGAGGATTTGTTCATGTGTCTTTGGAAGAAGTGCGTGAATTTTATAAAGCATTCTTGGATAATGATTCATATTAATTAATTGATTTAAATGGGAAGTAAATTGGTTTAAATAAAATACTAAGGGAAGTTGTAATCTTAACATGTTAAATCTGTAGGTACTCTTGTGAAATTTTGATTTTAATTATTAGTTTTGTTAAGTTTATTTTTCAAATCACAAGCAATATTTTGTAGTTTAAAATAGGATTAATTGCATTGGAATTAGTGATTGATAAATATTAGTCTATTTCCTCGTGGGAACGATATCCTTGCTTGCTGAATATTACAATTGAACGCGTATACTTGCGTGTTAAAGTGTTATTAAAAAATTAGGCAACAAGTTTTTGGCGCCATTGCCGGGAAAATTAGTTTAATATTTTGTCATTATTGATTTTGATAGAGTTAATCTTAATTTAAACTTTTTCTTTTTTGTTCTATTCAGGTGTTCTTGACTAGTGTATGCAAACGCGATCGAAGAAGACAGATTTATTGCCTTACGAGGACGACATAAAAAAGGTTTTAGCTGTTGCGTAAGTGGGTTAAAGAAACTAAAGAGGCACTTGATAAGAAAGATACTATGGCTGAAGCAGAACAAAAAGCACTGCGGGATTATGCTACGCCGCTGGTTACTGAAATTCAGTTGAGTATTACGAGGCCTGCCATTACTGCTACAAGTTTTGAGATAAAACCGGGGATAATATAGATGATTCAAAATTCATGTTAGTTTGGAGGGTTGCCGAATGATGGTCCGAACGATCACATAGTCAGCTTTATAGAAATCTGCGATACTTTCAAGTACAATAATATGTCAGAGGATGCAATAAGGCTAAGGCTATTTCCATTTACTCTCAGAGATAAGGCTAAGAGTTGGCTCCATTCACTACCACCAGGCTCGATTACTACATGGAATGACCTAGCCCAAAAATTTCTTGCAAAGTTTTTCCCGCCTACAAAAACAGCAAAGTTGCAAAACGATATCTTCTTTTTCGTTCAGCATGATTCAGAATCACTATATGAAGCATGGGAGAGATTTAAAGACTCATTGCGAAAATGTCCACACCATGGGATTCCTAAATGGCTTCAGGTACAAACTTTTTATAACGGTTTATTCAGCACAGTGAGATCGAGTATAGATGCTGCAGCGGGAGTAGCTATTATGGCCAAGAATTATGATGAGGGGTATCAGTTGCTTGAAACCATGGCAGCTAATAATTATCAGTGGCCAACAGCAAGAACGACTCAGCCAAGGACAGTAGGGGTTTATGAAGTGGATGCGATGACAGAATTATCAGCTCAAGTGACAGCTCAGATTTCTGCTCTTACAAAGAAGATAGATGCACTTGGGGTACAACCAGTTCAAAAAATGGAAACGATTTGTGAAATATGTGCGGGTAGCCACTCAAGTGATCAATGTGCAATAAATCCTGAGTCAGTCCAGTTTGTTTCCAGTTATAACAGGCAACATGGCAATTATCCAAACAGTTACAATCTAGGAGTCAGAAACCACTCGAATTTTTCTTGGAGTAATAATCAGTCACATGCTCAAGCACAAGCTCCAAGGCAATCATATCCACCTGGATTTCAGCCACATCAACAATCTCAACAACACCCACAACCTCATCAAATTGATAAGTTATCACAAATGGAAGAATTGTTGGTAAGATTGGCGACTTAGTTTGAAGCCACAACGAAAAACCAATCAGCTACAATAAAGAACCTTGAGAACCAAATTGGGCAGATAGCTAGTGCTTTGAATACTAGAACTCCAGGTTCCTTACCTAGTGATACGGAGAAAAATCCAAGAAATAATGGAAATGAACAATGTAATGCAGTTACACTCAGAAGTGGGAAGGAGTTGACTACAGATTTAGACGGACAAAAGAAAATAATTTCTGCTAAGGATGGTGAAAAAGAGAGTGGAAATTCGGAAAGTATATCTAAGGAAAAAGTTGTGAAAAAACAACAAGAAGATAAGCAAACAGCAGTTGTACCACCTATGCCATTTCCTCAAAGATTGCAAAAGTAGAAATTAGATAGACAGTTTTCAAAATTTTTAGAAGTGTTTAAAAAGCTGCAAATCAACATTCCATTCGCAGATGCTTTAGAACAAATGCCTAGCTATGTGAAATTCATGAAAGATATTTTAGCAAAAAAGAGGAAGCTAGGGGAGTTCGAAACTATAGCGTTGACAGAAGAATGTAGCGCAATTCTGTAAAGAAAGTTACCACCGAAGCTGAAGGATCCGGGTAGCTTCACCATACCGTGCACGATTGGACCCTAGTTCTTTAACAGATGTTTGTGTGATTTGGGTGCGAGTATTAACTTGATGCCGCTTTCGATCTACACTCAGTTGGGATTACCAGCACCAAAGCCAACAACTATCTCTTTACAGCTTTCAGATAGATCATTGACATACCCTAGGGGCATTATGGAAGACATATTAGTGATGGTGGACAAATTCATATTTCCAGCCTACTTCATTATGTTGGACTATGAAGAGGATAAAGACATACCCATTATCCTTGGAAGACCATTTTTAGCCACTGGAAGGACATTAATTGATGTACAAAAGGGAGAGTTAACAATGAGAGTCTAAGATGAAGAAGTAACTTTTAATGTTTTCAAGGCTATAAAATTTTCGAAGGGAGAGGAAGAGTGCTTTAGAGTTGATCTGATTGAAGAAGCAACTAGAAAGGTATTTAGTAAATATGTGAATGAAGACCCTCTTGAAACCGTATTGGTCAGTAAAAATTTATTTGATGATTCAACTATGCTAGAATGGATTCAAATGTTAGATTCAACTCCGAAGTTTACACGATGTTTGCAAAAATTTGAACCTTTGGATTATTGGGGAAGGCCAGTTGAAAAGGTGAAATCATCCTTAGAAGAACCGCCCACCTTGGAACTTAAGACATTGCCTAACCATCTACGGTATGCCTACCTTGGTTCTTCTTCTACATTTCCAGTTATTATTTCTACATCACTTGATGAGGTTCAAATAGAAAAGTTACTAAGGGTACTTCGGCAATACAAGACTTCTATTGGTTGGACTCTTGCGGATATCAAGGGGATAAGCCCATCAATTTGCATGCATAAGATTCTATTGGAAGATGAAGTGAAACCGACTATTGAACAACAACGAAGACTCAATCCCATCATGAAGGAAGTTATAAAAAAGGAAATCATTAAATGGTTGGATGCGAAAATTGTCTACCCTATCTCAGATAGCTCATGGGTAAGTCCGGTTCAATGTGTGCCAAAGAAAGGGGGAATGACAGTAGTCACAAATGAGCATAATGAATTGATCCTGACTCGAACAGTTACGGGTTGGCGCGTGTGTATGGATTACAGAAAGTTGAACAAAGCCGCTCGTAAGGACCATTTTCCTCTACCATTCATAGATCTGATGTTGGACAGGCTTGCAGTGCATAAGTATTATTGTCTTTTAGATGGATACTCAGGTTATAACCAGATTGCCATTGCACCCGAGAATCAGGAGAAGACGACATTCACATGCTCATATGGTACCTTTACTTTTTGCAGAATGTCTTTTGGATTATGTAATGCGCCGGCGACATTTCAATGATGTATGATGGCTATTTTCTCCGATATGGTCAAACAAAATTTTGAGGTATTTATGGATGATTTTTCAGTTTTTGGGGATTCGTTTGATTATTATTTGGAAAACCTCACTCTCGTGCTCAAACGGTGTATGGAAACGAATTTGGTTTTAAACTGGGAGAAATGTCATTTATGGTGCAAGAGGGGATAATCTTGGGTCATCGAGTGTCATCAAAAGGAATTGAGGTTGATAGAGCTAAGATCGAAACCATCGAGAGCCTGCCACCACCTATTTCAGTAAAGGGTATTCGAAGTTTTTTGGGACACGCTAGTTTCTATAGACGATTTATAAAAGACTTCTCCAAAATCACGAAACCACTTTGCAATCTTTTGGAGAAGGATGTCCCATTCAACTTTGATCAAGCATGTCTGGAAGCTTTTGATGTGTTGAAGAAGAAACTAGTTACCACACATGTAATCATAGCATCAGGTTGGAGTATCCCGTTCGAATTAATGTGTGATGCTAGCGACTTTGCGATTGGCGCAGTTCTTGGCTAACGAAAAGATAAAAATTTTCACGCTATATACTATGCTAGTAAGATGTTAACGGATGCCCAACTGAATTATACCACTACCGAGAAGGAGCCATTAGCAGTTGTTTATGCATTTGATAAATTTTGCTCATATTTGATTGGGACAAAAGTGATCGTGTTTACAGATCATTCGGCAATTAAATATTTAATAGCAAAGAAGGATGCAAAGCTGAGATTAATTAGATGGGTATTATTGCTACAAGAGTTTGACTTGGAGATCCGGGACCTAAAAGGAACAGAAAATCAGGTTGCTGATCATTTATCGCAATTAGAGAATGCAGAACAAAAAAAAGATGACAAAACAGTAATCAATAATTTTCCCGAATGAACAACTGTTTGCGGTAAGGATGGATACACCATGGTATGCAGATTATGTAAATTTCATTGTGAGTGAGGTGTTTCTGCCAGATTTGACAAGTTAGCAGAAGAAGAAATTTCTCCATGATGTGAAACAGTATTTATGGGATGAGCCGTTTTTATTTAAACAGTGTGGAGATCAAGTAATAAGAAGGTGTGTAACGCCCGAGAAAAAATGGATTTTTAGGAGAATTAAAATTTTATTTAATTATGAGGATTAAATGAATTTAATTGATTATTTAAGGGAGTAAGCTATTTGAAGGTCATTCTATGACCTAGACATGTCAGAACGTCGTAGTATTTTGGCTACGTGGTAGAATTAAAGTGTTTGAATTTCCAAGATGAAAATAAAAGCTTTCCGAGAAATTTTCTGAAAAAACCTATTCACGCATTTCTGCTTGGGAATTATTTTTAAACTTCCGAGAAATATGTAATGATAGAATATCAAGGTGAGATGGAATATCCAATAATATTTTAGTTATGAAAAACGCAGTTTTTCGCCTGTAGACTTAAAACCTAACGATTAGGAAAAATGATTTACAAGAAGGAAATGTAATGCGATTAATGAAGTAATCGATGATCGTATAATGCGTAGGTATTGTACGAGGTAATGAATACGAGTATGATACGAGGTATTATACGAGTATGTATGTATGATGGTATGTCGTATATGTTGAATAAGTATACGAGTTATAATACAAGATTAATACGTAGACAATACGTAATAAGGCTATAAGCCAAATGAATGAATTTGTAGATTATGTAAGATGTACAAGTCCAATAGATTTAATATGGAAGTCCAATGGAATTTAAGGTGCAAGCCCAAGTATTTGTAATGTGAAGCCCAAAATAAATTAAATGTAAGCCCAAATGATTAAGTTAAGATAATTAAGCTAAAGCCCAAAGTAAGAACCAAGGGGGTTATGGGTTGGTTTAAACCCATGGTTTAAACCATGGGTGATCCAAAGTGATAAACAGGTAACTTAATGGCTAAGATATGTAATGACCAAGTAATTAAAGTGGGGAACAAGATAACTTAATGGTTAAGTAAATGTGGTGAGCAAGCAAAGGATAAAATTTATGCTAAACAAGTTAACTTAATGTTTAAGTGTTGTGGAGGGCAAGTTTACTTGATGGCTAAGATAGGAATAGTAAGGAGGTGGAAGGTCTTAATGACCATTATGCCTTAACTTTAGAAAGTCTATAAATAGCAAGCTCAAAATTCATTATTTGGTTGTTAACTTTCTTCTAAGCTAAGCAACTTATTTGGTTGAGAGAATAAGCACATATAAAGTTAGACTTTCCTTGTTAGCTTTTCCACCAATAACTTATAGCTTATTGGTTAAGAGAGAATAAGTTAGAAAAGCTAGAAAGCTAGTCTTTCATATTTCAAGAAGCAAGAAGGAGATCAAAGATTAAGCAAGATATCATCAAAGAGTAAGTACTCATAAACCATGATTCTCTTTCTCTTCCATTGTTAGAGAAAGGGGTATTGGTAGAACTAGCATGCCAGAGAATGATAAGAATGAATGGTTAATGGACTTAAGCCGTAATAAGTCATGAATAAGTCATTTATACTTATATAAGTTATGAACTTATAATGAACGGATATGAACTTGTAACATGTTGATACAAATAAAGTTAGTATGATAGTAAGGAGATGCAAGAATGGTGGTTAAAAGATTAAGATCCTCAAAAGTCATGAGTAATGGAAATATAAGTAATTTATATTTTTATAAGTTATAAACTCACAACGAATAAGTAATAACTTATCATGTTTATAAGTTAATGAAGCATATATGTCGAGATGTTAGTATAATGGATTGAATCCAATTGAAATGGTTTAAAAATCTAAGTAACGAAATTTCGTCGGAAGTCACACGATTAGACGACAATCGTCGAATTCGTGAAATTCTCGTAATAGAAGTCAAATTTTGATATTGAGCTTGGAAACGTTGGTTTTCAATGGAGATAAGTCTTGTTTGGTATTATAAAGTTGCAGACTCAAGAATGATCGAATTCCGACTTAGAACGAAGAAACGAGCGTTGAACGTTCACGAATGTTTATCGTTTTCGTTAAAAATGGATTAATAGGTGAATTTTTAGCAAACGAGATAAAATTCTTGCATGACCACGTAGAGTACGTGATTTGTGAACCGTAGGCTCTTGAACGAACCAATTCGGACTTATAACGAAGAAGTTACGAGCCCGGGAATCTCACAATTCAAAAACTCTGTCAAAATTTTCTGTGGCTCAGAGTCCGCGCAGCGGCGCGACTCCAAGCTTAAAGGACCGGTGCCACAGCGCCAAAGTGAGCATCAGCTACTATTAGTTGGTGCCGCAGTGCGACCATTAACAAAGGGACTAACGCCGCAGCGTCGAGTCCGGTCTCCAAGCCCTAATGGGCAACGCAGCAGCGCGAGATGCAGTACAAAAGCTGGCGCCGCAGCGCCAGCACTAGAATATAGATAGAGAAGAAAGGTTTTGATTGTAAAGGAAAGGAGAAACGAATAAAGATTGAATTAAATTCTTAATCAACTTAATGTAACATCATTTAGATGTATAACCTTAAGCAATGCATTAGAGGTTGAAAGAAAGAATAATTTAAAAGAAGCACGTGAAGGGTAATTAAGTAAACCATGAATGGTATTCAAAGTTGGTACTTCACCAATGGCGATCAAGTTTCGATTAATAATGTAAGGACATTAGTAAGCCGTAAGGAAGGATGTTTAACTCGAACTGAGTTGTGTTAATGAAATAATTTCAATTAAGTTATAGAAAGGAAAGAAGTTGGTAAGAACGATGTAAAAGAACGATGAAAAGCTGGAACCAATAAATAACAAATCTAATACATGATTAGATTGAGAAGAAGGGTAACATTCTTTAGGAACTATGTATGTTCATTCATGACCTAATGTGGTATGTTATGTGATTATGTGTTGTAGAGACCGTAAAGACTCAAAGGAAAAGTTATTATACTGTAGCAGACGCTGAAGGCAAGTTTTTCTTAAACGCTTGTCTAACCTTCGTGTTAGCTAGGTTTTCAAATGATTCAAGTTATGAGATGTTTTACTGAATATTGTTGGACCAGAATTGATGTTTTACTGAATATTGTTATTGTAAAACGTTTTGAAGGAAAAGAAATACTATTTTGACTTATTGATAGTACTTCATACCTATTATCCAGTTGCTTAAGATATACGATTCCTATGTTTCAAGCATGATTTTTAAATGAAATTGTTGTACTTGCTGAGCTTGTTATGCTCACTCTTGCTTGAACAATATGAATGCAGCTAAGGACGAGCGAACCGAAGTTTCCAGTAGAGATAAAGGCAAGGCGAAGACGAATGATTAGTTTATCTTATAATAGACTAGTAAGTATATGTATTATATTATGATGAACAAAGAATGTAATGGTTTAAGAACCTGGGAAGGGGATTTATTATTATTAATGTAATAAGAATGTCGTTTCATTATAATGAATGTACAGTTATGAGTACCGTGTAGCACCATTTATCGGGTTGAAAGAGACCCGGATTTGGGGGCGTCACAGGTTGGTATCAGAGCATTAGGTTATAAAACTTAAGGGTGGAAGAACCTTAGGCTAATAACCTCGTTAAGGAAGAGAAGTCCGAAGGAAGTAAACTCGAGCTTAACTTGAGTTGAATGTGTAAATAAGGTATTGAGGAAACTCAGTACCGAAAGATTTAAAAGATGGAAAGTAACCCTAAATAAATTAAATGTGATTTGTGCTTATACTATGGTGTGTTATGTACTAATCAACATATGTGTTATTGTAGGATGTCGAACGATAGCTTGATGTATAGAGATATACACGTAGTGAACGATGAGTTGGTGAACAGAGTAGAGCCTGTACCCATGGCAGTGGCAGAGGTACCATTAGTGATTCTAGAGGAGTCAGAACCAAAGGAGTACTTTTCTGAGGAGAACTACTCCGAGGGAGAGATGGATATAGCATCATATCTTCATATGATGAATGATATGGAGGAGGGAATAGAGGTAACGTCAGTTGGTACGGTGGTACCTACACCAGAGTCATTACCTCCAAATGCAATGAGGTCATTGTATCTGGTAGAGCTTGACAAGAATGCGCAATTGAGTACAGTTGTGCAGAATCAGAATAAAGAGATTAGTGCTCTTTATGTCACGAAGGAGTCTACAGAAGCAGATTTTGAGTCAGAGCATGATGAGAAGGTGCTCATGATAAATAAGGCTAGGGATTTTAAGAAGGAGGTTGATGAGCTTCGTAGGGAACTAGTTGAGAAAGACCAGAAGATAGCATGGATGTCTTACATCCATAAGAGTGCTCATAAGGATTTCAAGCTGAAAGTTGTTTGTCATCCTATGGAGTCAGGACAAACTCGACATATGATTAGTCGGGATACTGTAGCAAAGTTAGCGGATGAGAAACACGAGGATGTTGTTATGCATTATTAGAAGTCTAGAGTTATAAATATGTGTATAGTGATGTAAAACCCTCTTTTGTATAAAAGGGTAGTCTTTTTGTAAATCTCAACTTTTGTGAAGTTCGAAATTCGGGATAGAACTGTAATAGCTTTTGGCTATGGAGAACAAATTGTAAATTGGTTTAAACTATGAAGAAGCATATGAATAGAATGAAGTTTTCATGTAACATTCCTTGTTATGGTATGAGTTAGTATGTGGCGAATAATAACGAAGTGAGTAAATAGATAATAATGAAATTTTATTTATTCAGCATAATGCCGCCTAGGAGAAGACAATGTAATCAGGAAGCAGAATCACGTAGTGATAACCAAGGGGGTTTAAACAACCCTATGCAAGAGTTCGTTAATTTATTAACGGCCGCATTTAACCAACCCGGGGGTAGAGTAATCGTAGAACCTAGGGTAGCCAGAACGATTACTTTTAAAGAGTTTAAAAGCATAGGTCCATCGGAGTTCAAAGGAACGACGGACCTAATAGAGGCCCAGACATGGGTAAAAAAATAGAGAAGGCGTTTGTTATTACAAACGTAGCTGAGGCGCTAAAGACTTCTTTGCGACTTACAGGATGAAAGGAGAAGCCAACTTTTAATGGGAGGCTCACCAGGGTGGGGCTAGAACAGATGAGGTAGCATGGGAACAATTAAAGAGGGTTTGCTTCGAGAATTATTTCCCTACAAGCATGCAAGGGAGGATGGGTATTAAGTTCTTAGAACTTAAACTAGGGGACATGACGGTTCCCCAGTACGGGGCCAAATTCAATGAATTGGCAAGGTTTGTTCCACACCAAGTGGACACTGAGGAGAGGAAGGCTCGTAGGTTTGAGCAGGGCCTGAACCCTGGCTCTATAGTAGGATTGTGGTGTTCCAGAGGGTTTCTTATGGGACCATTCTGAAGAAGGTGATTATAGCAGAGGGTGGTGGTAAGGCGTTAACTCAATACCACAAAGAGAGGAAAAATAAGAGCAAGGGAGAGGGAGGAACCAAGGCAGAGAATGCCAGTGGCAACCAAAAAGAAAGAATCTTAACTCCGGTAATACTGGAGTAGGACAAAGGGATCCTAAGCATAAGATCAAAGTGTGTAAGACATGTGGAAAGACTCATCTAGGAGTCTGTTTGAAAAGGAGTATAAGTACCTTTAAACATTAAGGTAGAGGAGGAGGAAATAACTTTCATTGATTATATTCGTGGAAATCGTTTCATAAATATTAAAGGTAAGCAAGTATCGGTAGATAATTACCGATAAAGTTGAGAGAATTTGAAGTAATTCTCGGTATGAATGGGTTGATTAACCAGAGAACCTTAACAAATGGTTTAAGAAAAAGTGTGAATCTTCGGTTTTCTAATAAACCCAAGGTGGTATTTTTACGGTAATAAAACACTGGAAAATTCTTGTTGTCTAATTATGACGCAGTCTAGAAGGATGTTAAGACAAGTTTAGGTTGTGGTACAATCGTAACCTTTGATGGTTGACATATGGGAGCTAGGCTAAACAATTCCTTCAGAGAGCAAAGGTATATACGAAACTGGTAACCGATCTAACTCACTGTGATGGCAGTGTAGACGAGACGGGAACTTATTTGTTGGTTGTTTGTGGGAATCCACTCAGAGTACCATATGGACTACTAGCAGAGAAGCGATGTGTGCTAAGACCTAAAGAAGTAATAAGAAGAAGATAAGAATGTAAATCATAAAAGATGATGAACGTATTAAGTAAGACATCTCTGTATGACATGAAGTTGTAAGAACAGGAACCCTAAGAAGTAAAGTTAAGTAAACCAATGCGTAAGTCAAATATATGACTAATTAGTTAACGGTTAAGAATAAATAACCGTTGCCCAGGATTGATGATCTAATTGATCAATTGAAAGGGGCAAAGTATTTTTCCATGATAGATTTGTGTATGGGGTATCGTCAGTTGATAGTGAGGAAGAGGGAAGGGACCTAAGATGACGTTCAGAACTCGTTATATTTATGACAAGTTTCTGGTTATGTCATTTGGGTTAACTGATGTACTGAACTTAGGTTTTTTGTAAGGGGCGATGAGCAAGTCAGTGGAAAATTGATAGGGATGTTGGGAATGAGATGTGAGAAATGAAAGATAAGTGAGTCACCTGTATTGTCTTTATCAGATGATACGAGGAATTTTGTAGTGTATCTCGATGTTTTGCATAGATGACGAGATTGTGTGCTCTTGTAGCATGGCAAGGTCATTGAATATGCATTACGCCAATTAAAGGAATATGAGAAGGTCTATCCTACTTATGATCTATAATTGGCAGTTGTAGTTTTTGAAAAAAATAAAATAAAATCTGAAGATAGTATTTATGCGGGAAGAAAGGTGAGATGTACACAAACTCTAAGAGTCTGAAATATATATCCACATAGAAGTAGTTGAAAATGAAGTACAGAAGATGATTAGAATGGATAAGAGATTATGTATGTGATATGTTGTATCATACAGGGAAGGTAAACATAGAAGCCGACGCATTAAGTAAGGAAGAGTAGGGAAAAGCTATCGATGTTAACAACTCAGAATGAGTTAATAACGAAAATGGCAAAAATGAACTTAGAAGTTAAATTACGGAATGAAGGGATAGAAAGGTTATTCACAACATAGACTCAATCCACGATAATAGAACGAGTTAAGTAAGTACAATTAGGTAACAAGGAATGCCGACAAATGAAGAAGAGGGTGTAAGATAAAGAGAAGACTAAGTATAATCTTGGTTTAAGGGAGAAATTTGAGTTCCAAATAATTAGGAATTTAAAAGAAGGACTAATAAAAGGAAGATAGCGTAATGTGTTAATAAATGTTTAAATTCCAACTCAAATTATTGATAGGAAGTGATAAGTTAAGTGAATTAAGATAATACCTTCGGTGAAGGTGAAATGAAAGAACCACAATGTCGAAGAAGCATTATGGGAACTCGAGATTAAAATGAAGAAAAAATTTTCCTCATTTGTTTATTTAAGTATAGCGAGATTCTGGGGATAGAATCCTTATAAGGAGGGAATAATGTAACGCCCGAGAAAAATCGGATTTTTAGGAGAATTAAAATTTTATTTAATTATGAGGATTAAATGAATTTAATTGATTATTTAAGGGAGTAAGCTATTTGAAGGTCGTTCTATGACCTAGACATGTCAGAACGTCATAGTATTTTGGCTACATGGTAGAATTAAAGTGTTTGAATTTCCAAGACTAAAATAAAAGCTTTCGAGAAATTTTCCGAAAAATACTATTCACGCATTTCTACTTGGGAATTATTTTTGACCTTCCGAGAAATACGTAATGATAGAATATCAAGGTGAGATGGAATATCCAATAATATTTCAGTTATGAAAAACGCAGTTTTTCGCCTGCGGACTTAAAACCTAACAATTAGGAAAAATGATTTACAAGAAGGAAATGTAATGCGATTAATGAAGTAATCAATGATCGTATAATGCGTAGGTATTGTACGAGGTAATGAATACGAGTATGATACGAGGTATTATACGAGTATGTATGTATGATGGTATATCGTATATGTTGAATAAGTATACGAGTTATAATACGAGATTAATACGTAGACAATACGTAATAAGGCTATAAGCCAAATGAATGAATTTGTAGATTATGTAGGATGTACAAGTCCAATAGATTTAATATGGAAGTCCAATGGAATTTAAGGTGCAAGCCCAAGTATTTGTAATGTGAAGCCCAAAATAAATTAAATGTAAGCCCAAATGATTAAGTTAAGATAATTAAGCTAAAGCCCAAAGTAAGAACCAAGGGGGTTATGGGTTGGTTTAAACCCATGGTTTAAACCATGGGGGATCCAAAGTGATAAACAAGTAACTTAATGGCTAAGATATGTAATAACCAAGTAATTAAAGTGGGGAGCAAGATAACATAATGGTTAAGTAAATGTGGTGAGCAAGCAAAGGATAAAATTTGTGCTAAACAAGTTAACTTAATGCTTAAGTGTTGTGGAGGGCAAGTTTACTTGATAGCTAATATAGGAATGGTAAGGAGGTGGAAGGCCTTAATCACCGTTATGCCCTAAGCTTAAAGGACCGGCGCCGCAGAGCCAAAGTGAGCATCAGCTACTATTGGTTGGCGCCGCAGTGCAACCATTAACAAAGGGACTCGCGCCGCAGCGCTGAGTCCGGTCTCCAAGCCTTAATGGGCGATGCCGCAGCGCGAGAAGCAGTACAAAAGATGGCGCCGCAGCTCCAGCACTAGAATGTAGATGGAGAAGAAAGGTTTTGATTGTAAAGGAAAGGAGAAATGAATAAAGATTGAATTAAATTCTTAATCAACTTAGTGTAACATCATTTAGATGTATAACCTTAAGCAATGCATTAGAGGTTGAAAGAAAGAATAATTTAAAAGAAGCACGTGAAGGGTAATTAAGTAAACCATGAATGGTATTCAAAGTTGGTACTTCACCAATGGCGATCAAGTTTCGATTAATAATGTAAGGACATTTGTGACAACCCCAAAATAGGTCCATTCCATCCAACCCATTCTGAGTCATCAAATACATGGTACAGAAAACAACTACAACTTTATTACAACAATTGTCGTACAAAATACAACAACACATATGCTGTGAGTTTGAATACAAATATATACCAAATGTGACACATGTCCCAACCGTGGACAGCACCTCACAGTGACACCTTACATAAAGGTATAGTCAAAAACTGTTTTAGAAATTAGAATCTTTGGGAAGTGCTCAAGGAAACCTTCGTACATGGGAGGCCACGCATCTAGGTTATGATAGATATCATATGGCCACAGAATTATCCTTGGTTGACCCAATAAACCCCAAAGAAAAACGAGAAGATTACTATCATATTCTTCCCAATGGTGAGTCTTCTCTTGACTTATCATTATCTCCACTGTCTCTAATTGAGAATTATACTTCAAACAAACACCAAGATTATATAGGTAGTGCCCATAGATATACTCAGCAAGTGGATGAGCACAACCCTGTCTTATGATGACACGAGGTTGTATGTCATTAGACATCTTGTATGATAGTGACAAAACACCCTTCCAACGTTGGGTACACCTTACCCTATTGGATTCACCAAATATAATTACTAAATGAACTTTTCTATACTGCTTCGGGAGAACATCCACAGCTAGAGACCACCGTTCTATTTCCCCGTTACCCTCGCTCGACCCAGCTACACTCTTATTACCTGAAAGGAATTGTGAAGCAAAAGGGTGAGCACAACTAGCTCAGTAAAGAATATCATGACTAAAGATAATTCAATTATCAATAGCCTTCATCAACAATAAATCAGAGATTTAGAACATATGGTAAATGATAAAAATTTCAACCATAGTTGCAGCGGAACGAGCAATCCATTAGAAGAGTCAAATAGACTATAAAGTCTATTATTTTCTCCATGTTAAAAATCCACCAACAATGTTTTATCCCTGTAACATCAATCAACAATTCTGGTCCACAATCATATGAATAACTCATAATCATAACTGTAGTTCTAAATTCCTCTTCTCATCTAAGACGAAGATAATTTTCATCACCTGAAACATCAAACATCATGGTTATACCAAATCACAGTTCCTGTTCATAATCATACTAATAACTTCATCTTTGCACTACGGGCCAAAGATATTCATCAACAAGTCATCTTTGCACTACAGGCCAAAGATATTCATCCACAGTTCATCTTTGCATTACTGGCCAAAGATATTCATCTACAATTCATCTTTGCACTACAGGCCAAATATATTCATATCTCAAAGAAATATATAATCATTTCAGAATTTATATAAACAATAATTATAACCATGTTGATCAATTCACCTTTGCACTTAAGCTTAAGATATTCAATTATAAATTCAATGGTCATGATCATACCAGTCACAATTCAACTTTGCACTACAGGCCAAAGAGAACCCTAGTCATGATCATACCAATAATCTACCCATCTTTACACTCCAGTGAAAGAGAATTTCAACATCAGGGTTATAAAAATGTTATATATGATGATAAAAATAATATGATCAACATATAGTTTTAATCTCAAGAGTAATATTCGTAACTCATGAATAGTAACCCCGACACAAAAGATAGAAATTCTACAATAAAATTCATACAAATATTTCGGTATAATGATATTGAAAGAATAACATTACTTAAATTTATAAACAATTTATTTTAATTGTTTACACTTTACTAATTAATGCATTTAATCATCATAAAATGCCAACTCTTATAATTTCATCATCAATAATCAAAACCCTCATAAAAAAATCTGCATATACCTCATATAGGATTCTCAAGTCATAAAATCCTATTTTCCAATTTTCTTACTTCACAAAACATATTTAATTCATTTACTCATAACTAGACCATTTTCATGAAAAATACCAAATCAGTTCCAAAAATATTTCTTTTCCGGGATTTAGCATAATATAGTCCCATAGTGAACATATATTTTTCTCAGAATTTTTAAAAGTCATTTACTATTTTTCATATGGCCAAAATAGCCGAATATTTAGACATTTATCAAAAATTGTACTTTTGTCTAAAAATTTTGAAATTTACAGAGTATACTTCTATCATATACATGTACTCTCAATAAAAATTTCATCAATTTTGGAGTTAACCACAAGGAATTATAAGCTGTTACTTCTAAAATAGTCTTTTCTCATAAAATTCATAACTCTCAATCTATACATCCAAAAATCACCATTTTTGGACACAATCAAGAAAACTCATCAAAATATCATTTCAAATTTTTCCAGAATTTTTGAAGATCAGAAAAATTACGAAACTGAAAATCATAACAACCCTTAAAATCCCTTAATATCCCTTACTATCCCTTACAATCCCTTACAATCCCTTACTATCCCTTACCTCAAAAGAGCAGTACTTCTGATCGGTATAAGGCTGAAGGAAACTTGCACTGATGAATAGAAACTCACCAAGTATCTAAATACTCACAAAATACACTTAATAATCTAGAGAGAGAAAGAGAGAAAGCTTATGTTTCTGGTGTGATTTTCAATTCTAATTTAGCCCTCTATTTATAGGAAAATTTTGGTAGGTTTGACCTGCAACATGATGGCTTTACCTGCTACTATTCCCACCCACCACATTTGAAATATAATTCAGCACATTTCTTCACCAACCACAAGTGGGGCCCACCAATTCTAGAATTTTCCACCAAAATGATAAACTCCGAAAATTTAACAATTTCTGAACCAGTCATCTCGTAAAATTCATAATAAATCATACGTTCATTTTTAACGGTTCAAAATTTGTGGGCATATACTCAACTTATATATGTATAACATATCCAAAAATTACCACGATCTAACGGTCGGATTAAAAATTATAACCCCCGCAAAATATCTCAAAAACCCTGATTTTTAATGCCTCCATTCCGACAAAAATACAGATAAAAACCTCAACATTAACTCCTTCATTTTTAACCACAAAAATATATCCCTCATTTATATCCACATAATATAAATATTTCTTTATCATATGAATCAATAATTAATTATTCACAAATAATATTACAGAATCACATTTATGACAACCAGGCCGTTCCCAGGAAAGAGGGGGCTTTCCAATAAGGATTTCTCCTTACTAGCGCGCAATTAGATGACCAAACCTCTCCTTAGACAGAACTTTCTAGACATTGCCAATAATGCTATCTAATAATATTATTCAAATAATATGAATTATTGATCTGATAATAGAAAATACTGTGCAGCAACAATTATTGAAACAACAATAATATAAAATATCAACGCAGCAATTATTGAATCAATAAAATAAAATATTGAACAGTAATTACTGTAACAATTATTGAGTAGTGCCTTCTTACGTAAGAATCAATAATTTCAAAAATACTATGCAATACCGTGTGCTACTGTGCAATAACGCGTATTACTGTATTTTAACCACCGGGTATTCCAACAGTGTTAACGGTAACAACTACGCCGTTATTTGTAAAAACTCAAATTTGTCGTTTTCCTTCACCCGACAGTTATTCGTTATGGGGCCCACAAATAGCTGCGCCGTCGTACAAATATTCTCCGACAGAAAGAATATTCCACGACCAAACGAATATTCCCCGACAACAATGATTATTTTATAACCACTTGCTTATTTTGAAAAAAAAATTCATATTTCAGCCATAACTTTAAAATTTTATCAATTTAACCATTTACTGAATAGAAAAATTGAATACTTTTATTTCATAAAATTCGGGGTCTTACAATCTCCCCTCCTTATGAAATTTCGTCCCCGAAATTTACGTACCTGGTATTTCAAAGAGTTGAGAATACTTTGCTTTCATTTCAGATTCCATCTTCCTTATCATCATGATTTCTCCATTGCTCATCTCCTGTATTTCAGATATCATTCTAGAATACAGCTTCAAAACAAGGGTTAATTTAACAAATTAACATATCACATAATATCCCGATATTATGACTGACCAACAAATAAGCTTAGGTAGGACACACTAGCGAAGGATTTACTCATCTCTCCCCTCCTAGTTATATTTCCCGATCTCCGCCAGAGATCATATCCCTAAGCTCTGATACCAAATGTGACAACCCCAAAATAGGTCCATTCCATCCAACCCATTCTGAGTCGTCAAATACATGGTACAGAAAACAACTACAACTTTATTACAACAATTGTCGTACAAAATACAACAACACATATGCTGTGAGTTTGAATACAAATATATACCAAATGTGACACATGTCCCAACCGTGGACAGCACCTCACAGTGACACCTTACATAAAGGTATAGTCAAAAACTGTTTTAGAAATTAGAATCTTTGGGAAGTGCTCAAGGAAACCTTCGTACATGGGAGGCCACGCATCTAGGTTATGATAGATATCATATGGCCACAGAATTATCCTTGGTTGACCCAATAAACCCCAAAGAAAAACGAGAAGATTACTATCATATTCTTCCCAATGGTGAGTCTTCTCTTGACTTATCATTATCTCCACTGTCTCTAATTGAGAATTATACTTCAAACAAACACCAAGATTATATAGGTAGTGCCCATAGATATACTCAGCAAGTGGATGAGCACAACCCTGTCTTATGATGACACGAGGTTGTATGTCATTAGACATCTTGTATGATAGTGACAAAACACCCTTCCAACGTTGGGTACACCTTACCCTATTGGATTCACCAAATATAATTACTAAATGAACTTTTCTATACTGCTTCGGGAGAACATCCACAGCTAGAGACCACCGTTCTATTTCCCCGTTACCCTCGCTCGACCCAGCTACACTCTTATTACCTGAAAGGAATTGTGAAGCAAAAGGGTGAGCACAACTAGCTCAGTAAAGAATATCATGACTAAAGATAATTCAATTATCAATAGCCTTCATCAACAATAAATCAGAGATTTAGAACATATGGTAAATGATAAAAATTTCAACCATAGTTGCAGCGGAACGAGCAATCCATTAGAAGAGTCAAATAGACTATAAAGTCTATTATTTTCTCCATGTTAAAAATCCACCAACAATGTTTTATCCCTGTAACATCAATCAACAATTCTGGTCCACAATCATATGAATAACTCATAATCATAACTGTAGTTCTAAATTCCTCTTCTCATCTAAGACGAAGATAATTTTCATCACCTGAAACATCAAACATCATGGTTATACCAAATCACAGTTCCTGTTCATAATCATACTAATAACTTCATCTTTGCACTACGGGCCAAAGATATTCATCAACAAGTCATCTTTGTACTACAGGCCAAAGATATTCATCCACAGTTCATCTTTGCATTACTGGCCAAAGATATTCATCTACAATTCATCTTTGCACTACAGGCCAAATATATTCATATCTCAAAGAAATATATAATCATTTCAGAATTTATATAAACAATAATTATAACCATGTTGATCAATTCACCTTTGCACTTAAGCTTAAGATATTCAATTATAAATTCAATGGTCATGATCATACCAGTCACAATTCAACTTTGCACTACAGGCCAAAGAGAACCCTAGTCATGATCATACCAATAATCTACCCATCTTTACACTCCAGTGAAAGAGAATTTCAACATCAGGGTTATAAAAATGTTATATATGATGATAAAAATAATATGATCAACATATAGTTTTAATCTCAAGAGTAATATTCGTAACTCATGAATAGTAACCCCGACACAAAAGATAGAAATTCTACAATAAAATTCATACAAATATTTCGGTATAATGATATTGAAAGAATAACATTACTTAAATTTATAAATAATTTATTTTAATTGTTTACACTTTACTAATTAATGCATTTAATCATCATAAAATGCCAACTCTTACAATTTCATCATCAATAATCAAAACCCTCATAAAAAAATCTGCATATACCTCATATAGGATTCTCAAGTCATAAAATCCTATTTTCCAATTTTCTTACTTCACAAAACATATTTAATTCATTTACTCATAACTAGACCATTTTCATGAAAAATACCAAATCAGTTCCAAAAATATTTCTTTTCCGGGATTTAGCATAATATAGTCCCATAGTGAACATATATTTTTCTCAGAATTTTTAAAAGTCATTTACTATTTTTCATATGGCCAAAATAGCCGAATATTTAGACATTTATCAAAAATTGTACTTTTGTCTAAAAATTTTGAAATTTACAGAGTATACTTCTATCATATACATGTACTCTCAATAAAAATTTCATCAATTTTGGAGTTAACCACAAGGAATTATAAGCTGTTACTTCTAAAATAGTCTTTTCTCATAAAATTCATAACTCTCAATCTATACATCCAAAAATCACCATTTTTGGACACAATCAAGAAAACTCATCAAAATATCATTTCAAATTTTTCCAGAATTTTTGAAGATCAGAAAAATTACGAAACTGAAAATCATAACAACCCTTAAAATCCCTTAATATCCCTTACTATCCCTTACAATCCCTTACAATCCCTTACTATCCCTTACCTCAAAAGAGCAGTACTTCTGATCGGTATAAGGCTGAAGGAAACTTGCACTGATGAATAGAAACTCACCAAGTATCTAAATACTCACAAAATACACTTAATAATCTAGAGAGAGAAAGAGAGAAAGCTTATGTTTCTGGTGTGATTTTCAATTCTAATTTAGCCCTCTATTTATAGGAAAATTTTGGTAGGTTTGACCTGCAACATGATGGCTTTACCTGCTACTATTCCCACCCACCACATTTGAAATATAATTCAGCACATTTCTTCACCAACCACAAGTGGGGCCCACCAATTCTAGAATTTTCCACCAAAATGATAAACTCCGAAAATTTAACAATTTCTGAACCAGTCATCTCGTAAAATTCATAATAAATCATACGTTCATTTTTAACGGTTCAAAATTTGTGGGCATATACTCAACTTATATATGTATAACATATCCAAAAATTACCACGATCTAACGGTCGGATTAAAAATTATAACCCCCGCAAAATATCTCAAAAACCCTGATTTTTAATGCCTCCATTCCGACAAAAATACAGATAAAAACCTCAACATTAACTCCTTCATTTTTAACCACAAAAATATATCCCTCATTTATATCCACATAATATAAATATTTCTTTATCATATGAATCAATAATTAATTATTCACAAATAATATTACAGAATCACATTTATGACAACCAGGCCGTTCCCAGGAAAGAGGGGGCTTTCCAATAAGGATTTCTCCTTACTAGCGCGCAATTAGATGACCAAACCTCTCCTTAGACAGAACTTTCTAGACATTGCCAATAATGCTATCTAATAATATTATTCAAATAATATGAATTATTGATCTGATAATAGAAAATACTGTGCAGCAACAATTATTGAAACAACAATAATATAAAATATCAACGCAGCAATTATTGAATCAATAAAATAAAATATTGAACAGTAATTACTGTAACAATTATTGAGTAGTGCCTTCTTACGTAAGAATCAATAATTTCAAAAATACTATGCAATACCGTGTGCTACTGTGCAATAACGCGTATTACTGTATTTTAACCACCGGGTATTCCAACAGTGTTAACGGTAACAACTACGTCGTTATTTGTAAAAACTCAAATTTGTCGTTTTCCTTCACCCGACAGTTATTCGTTATGGGACCCACAAATAGCTGCGCCGTCGTACGAATATTCTCCGACAGAAAGAATATTCCACGACCAAACGAATATTCCCCGACAACAATGATTATTTTATAACCACTTGCTTATTTTGAAAAAAAAATTAATATTTCACCCATAACTTTAAAATTTTATCAATTTAACCATTTACTGAATAGAAAAATTGAATACTTTTATTTCATAAAATTCGGGGTCTTACAACATTAGTAAGCCATAAGGAAGGATGTTTAACTCGAACTGAGTTGTGTTAATGAAATAATTTCAATTAAGTTATAGAAAGGAAAGAAGTTGGTAAGAACGATGTAAAAGAACGACGAAAAGCTGGAACCAATAAATAACAAATCTAATACATGATTAGATTGAGAAGAAGGGTAAGATTCTTTAGAGACCGTAAAGACTCAAAGGAAAAGTTATTATACTGTAGCAGACGCTGAAGGCAAGTTTTTCTTAAACGCTTGTCTAACCTTTGTGTTAGCCAGATTTTCAAATGATTCAAGTTATGAGATGCATGTATGGTTTTAAAGAAAGAGTCGATGTCAATTTTAACTCGGCTAGACTAATCTTGATAGATTGATTGATTTACAAGTCTTTCAATATAGAATTGCTAACGCTATCTTATGCCAAGTATTTGGTACGAATTCAAAGGTAAGTTTGTCTTTGAACAAACAAATGTATTTTCATCGATTATTCGATGGGCACGTGAGGTTGCCAAAACTTAAACGTACATACGTTTAATGGATGTAGTGTTGATCAACATTGAGTACTATAGGCTGATCACCTAGAAGTGCTCGTAAGCTATACCGGACTTACGGACTTCGTGCCGGGTTGTCCTTTTCAAAGAAATTATAAAATGCTCATGGTCTTGGACCAGAATTGATGTTTTACTGAATATTGTTATTGTAAAATGTTTTGAAGGAAAAGGAATGCTATTTTGAATTATTGATAGTACTTCGTAACTATTATCAAGTTACTGAAGATATACGATTCCTATGTTTCAAGCATGATTTTTAAATGAAATGGTTGTACTTGCTGAGCTTGTTATGCTCACTCTTGCTTGAACCATATGAATGCAACTAAGGACGAGCGAACTGAAGTTTCCAGTAGAGATAAAGGCAAGGCGAAGACGAATGATTAGTTTATCTTGTAATAGACTAGTAAGTATATGTATTATATTATAATGAACAAAGAATGTAATGGTTTAAGAACCTGAGAACGGGATTTATTATTATTAATGTAATAAGAATGTCGTTTCATTAGAATGAATGTACAGTTATGAGTACCGTGTAGCACCATTTATCAGGTTGAAAGAGACCCGGATTTGGAGGCGTCACAAGGTGTGTTACGAAAGTTGAAATGGAGAATAATCTATACCAATGTCATGCATCTGACTATAGTGGACATTTTGCGGGAGAAAGAACGGCAGCTAAGGTGCTTCAATGTGGATTCTTCTGGCCAACACTCTTTAAGGATGCCCGTGTATTTTCATTGAAATGTGACAGATGCCAAAGAGTTGGTAATATATCAAAGCGACAAGAGATGCCACTAAACATGATCTTAGAAGTCGAATTGTTTAATGTTTGGGGCATCGACTTCATGGGATCATTTCCATCATCTTTTAGCAACTCCTATATACTTCTAGCGGTGGACTACATTTCAAAGTGGGTAGAAGCTATAGCATCGCCCACCAATGATGCTAAGGTTGTGGTTAAGTTCATCAAGAAGAATATTTTCTCTAGATTCGGCACTCCTCGTGCAATCATTAGTGATGAAGGCACACACTTCTGTAATAAGCAGTTCTCAGCTTTTCCCGCTAAGTACGGAGTCACTTATAAGATAGCTACTGCTTACCATCCACAAACAAGTGGTCAAGCCGAGGTATCTAACCGAGAAGTGAAATGAATCCTCGAGAAGATAATGAACCCTAGTCGGAAAGATTGGGCTAGTAAGTTGGATGATGCTATATGGGCATATCGTACAGCTTACAAAACTCCGATAAGGATGTCTCTGTACAGGTTAGTATATAGGAAGGCATGCCATCTTCTGGTTGAACTAGAACACAATGCTTATTGGGCAATCCGAAAGTTAAACTTTGATATGTCTGCTGCGAGAGAAAAGTGTCTCTTACAATTGAACCAAATGGATGAATTCAGACTCCAATCGTATGGAAATGTGAAGTTATGTAAAGAAAAGGTTAAGCGGTGGCATGACGAGAAAATTTTGGAAAGAAAGTTTGAAGTAGGGCAAACAGTGCTATTATACAATTCAAAGCTTAAACTGTTTCTAGGAAAGTTGAAATCCCGTTGGTCAGGGCCATTTATCATTACAAAAGTTTATCCTCACGGAGCTGTGGAGGTGGAAGACCTGGATGCCAAACGTAATTTCAAAGTCAACGGTCAGAGATTGAAGCACTACTATGGGGGTTGTGTTGATCGTGAAAAGACATCGGTCAATCTTGCTGATTAGAACAGAGAAGAAAGTCAGGCTGAAGACTATAAACCAAGCGCTAACTGGGAGGCAACCCAGGAATTTTTATTGTTATTTTTTATTTTTACTTTTATTTTTTTTATTTGCTTTACTGTTAGTTTATTTAGTAGTTAAACTTTTATAGTTTAGGAATTGTCACACCCCTTATGTTCTCTAACACGAACTTCAATTGATTTCAGGATAGGATACAAGATTTCATATTTGGCGGGTTCGACTAATGTCCATTTGTCTGTAACAATCCCGATTTTTAATTATAATATTTAAATATTTATTGAATTATATAAATATTTAATGGATATATTTATCGTTGAATAAATATTTGTTTAATTGATTTGATTTGATTTGGTTAATTATTTATTTAATAAATATTTAAGGAAAGTAATTATTTTGAAATAGTAATCTAATTTAATTTAATAATTAAGTTAGAGAGTTTATAATGATTTAATGAATTATTATATTATTTAATAAATTGTTATTAGAATTAATTAAATTAAGTATGAAAACATAATTAAAGGTGACAAATAACTATATTATAAGTAGTTATTAAAATAAATTAAAGTAGTTTTAATTTAGTTTGTCAAACAAGGCTTAAATATATTAAGTCTTTAATTTTAAAGAGACTTGCCAAACGGAGCCTTATGGCTTTTGAATTTTTAAATTTAATTTATTAATAATATAAATAAAATATAAATAATATATAATAATTGTGGTAACCGCTGAATTAATAAGGCCATTAGTCGTGTCGGTTTTAAACGTTTGAATAAGACGTGCATTTCGGTTAGTTTTAGTTTACGTATAATGCATTTGGCTTAAGCCTAAGAAGAAAAATAGAAGTTTTCTGAGAAGGAGAATTACAGAGGGTTTGAGAGAGAAGTATCAGAGAAAATTGAGAGAAAGGGTTCTGTAATTCCAAAATATTTCTCAGTGGTTAGTAAGTAGTTTCAAAGCAACAAAAGGTATGTTTTATAATCTTAACATATATCTTTTATAGTATAATTCCTTAGTCTCTGTGCTCTTGAAATTCACTCACTGAGGTATAATATGTTTGCAAAAATTGTCTGTAATCTATATGTTTTACTAATTGATGATGAAACCATATGTTTTGGTAATAACTAGCATATATATATGATTGTAGTTTACAAGTACGTTCAAAAATAAGAAAAATGGTTTTACAGTGATTACATGTACATGAACATGTTTTGTAGGATAACAAAATTAGGATGTGATTGTAAGCTAATTGTGAAATTGAACCTTATGTATGTTAATTAGGTAAGAACTTAATGAGAACATAGTTCAAAGGAATGAATTCGTTGGATAATTGTGATTTACAGTGTTAAACCTTGTAAAACAACGTCAACAATGGAGTTGGGCTTTAAACTGTGGTTTCAAGGATTTAGATTATTGTTTAATTACTTTAAATTGGTATATGTATGAAAAGTAAATATTTATGAGTAATCAATAAA
This sequence comes from Panax notoginseng, assembly GCA_016801055.1. NCBI lineage: Eukaryota > Viridiplantae > Streptophyta > Magnoliopsida > Apiales > Araliaceae > Panax > Panax notoginseng. Next base: position 149,580,709 of record CM029019.1, on the reverse strand, counting down.
AGTTTTACGTCTTAATTTAGATGTTAGCAGTAGTAATTAGTCCAGAATTTAGTTATTTTGTTCTTCGTGGTTGGGTTCTGTAAGTTTTTACGCCCCAGCGGCAAAATCTGCGCCCCAGCTGTGATTTTCGCGCCTCAGCGCCAAAAATAGCCCAGAACTAAGCGCCCCAGCGTTGAAATTCGTGCCCCAGTGCCAATGCCTGACTTAGTTCTCGCGCCCTAGCGCTGGAACACTAGTTTGGGTCGGGCAGTTTTGACCTCTTATAGTAAAATGGCCATAACATTTTCATACGAACTCCGATTGAGGTGATTCAAGATGATCCGGAACGAGGACGAACAGACCTACAACTTTAGTTCTTTAAGTTTTTCAATTTGAGGTATGTAACAGTAGTCAAAATGGTCATCTTTAGGACTGTTGTGTTTTCGGGGGCAATCGGAGGGCGTCGGGCATGCACATATGCTAGTATAGTGCTTCTGACGATAAAAGATGTTATTCTAAGTTATTAAACATGAATGTTAGTAAATATTATGATGCTTAACATTAATAAATAATGTATTAGATAAGTTATAAAAGCATATTAAGCATACACAAGAGAGGCAAATCGGGTTTGTGACGAATAAACGTCGAAACGTCGTGCCAAGTGTTAATGAACTTAAAAAGTATTTCAATTCAATTGAAATAAATATTATAAGATATAGAATGGATTTAATATAAAACCAATAAATAGTCCTAGCAAGACTTGAGGACTTGAATGAACTTCGAATATGAAATACAGTGAGATATAAGTTAAAAGTTAACACAATTAAGTTGAACATTGTGTGTTTATGATAGGAAGGATTATGAGACATAGAGTAAAGTTTACATTACAACTACTATACGTTGCTATGTGACTAATAGTTAATGTGAATGATTATATAATTATGTAGGGCACGTAAAGTGCAGATATCTGTAAGCTGTTAAACTATTATAGGTAAACAACGATCAAGACAAGTCTTTCGGTTCCTATTTTCTACGTGAACTTGATGAACTATTTTAAATTGCATGATATGTTATACATATTGAAATCATGAAATGTTAAAGTCAATTTATGACTACATTGTTTTGGTTAAATAATGATGATTAAGTAAGGAACTCAAACCTTATATTTGCTATGTAAATTAAAAGCATGTATGTCATGTTACTTTAATTATTATGAGATGTATGTTGAGCATATTATTATGTGTTATGTGATGCATGAAAACTGTTAAATTTTGCTGGGCTGTCGAGCTCACTCTTGCAAATAACCACTTTTACATGTCAAGATTTTAAGGTAAAGATATGTGCTAAATGAGTTATAGAGATCTATATTCACGAAGAAAAGGTGAAGATAGTGAACGAATAAGCTTAGATAGAGTTTGAACAATAAGAAGTAATTTAAGAAATTTTTAAAGAAGGGATTAAAACTTGCGTGACAGGATTCAAAGAAGAATCTCGCAGAGTTTTAAGGAATATAAATGTGGGGTTACCCAACTCCAATAATAAGGATGTAAGGTGATAATAAATAGACAGTGTCTATAAGAAGAGTGATAAAGAAGTTAAGAATAGAGAGTTATATTTAACTATGGTACAATTGTACTCTTTAGTAGTTGATGTATGGTATCTGGGCTAAACGATTCCTTCATAGAGCGAAGGTATATACGAACTAGCAACTCGAAACCTAGTTTGTTGGTTGTTTGTGGGAAACCACTCAGCGTACCATATTGAAACTATTAAAGACTCGATGTGTATCAAGTGTAAAAAATGGATATGTATGATAAAATTGTGTAACTCGAATGAAATGTTGAGCAATGCAAATGAAGTTAGAAATTCTTAAAGGAAGAATTTATATAAACAAGAAGATTCAAAGAAGATTCTTGAAGAGATATAAAGATAAGAAATGGGAGTTTCCTAACTCCAATAGCCAAGATAACGAATAATATCGTAAATGATGAAAAAGGGAAAGAAAGAGGATTGTAAAACAAAATGATCACGAGTTAAGAAAAGAATTTTAGGGGAGATGATTATAGAATAAGATCACGACGTGATCTGTTTAAGTTATAAAAAGAAAGATGGTCTGTAATGTTTGAATGATTATAGCTTGATGATATGAAGATATTGTACTATGATATAGTACGAGATAAACTCATGAGGAATTATAGATAGTGTGATACGAGGAATTCGTATCGAGCAAAGAGCAATTTATGAGCAAGATAAAGTTAGGTGGGATTTCAATTGAGGACTCATGTGATGGCTGAGTTGTACAAACCTTTGTATAGGTGAGGGTTTTGTGCTTGCGCTCAGTTTATCACATTGATAATCATTTGAATGTTGGTGTCGCGCTATCAATGTATATGTGGCGAAAAGGTGATTATTTTCTCATGTACATATTTGATAGTCAGAAACTATTAAGATTAGTCAGATATTATTAGGATTAGGGTGGTTCTTAAAACTAATGCATATGGTAAGTTCGTGACTCATAATAATATGGAATGTTTTGAACCCCTCAACGAATGGACGCCTATGGTCTGACTAGGATAAGTTCTTCAACTCATATTATTGTGGCAAGTTCTTGAACTTCCAATGTACGATAAGTTTGATGAACTGGGGTATAATTAAGTGTGAATGGAGTATTGAGGATGATAGGAATAGATAGACCTATTAAGCAATGGATCATTATAGAAAGTGGAGTTAATGGTGGAAGAATAGGTATTCTAAATCTACTAGCTATGCTAGACTTTCGAAATTTATTGACTTCGTGCTGATGTTTACACTTCTATTTTCTTAAAAAATATTGGATCAACTAATGAAACCAATGAGTTTTAACAACAATATTGTTATTCGCATGTCTATAATAATTATTTTGGCTAGACAAAAATGATTTGAAAATATCAAAATATATTTTATATATCATCAATGTATCATAGAACCTGGTACAGAGATGATAAAAATGATGGAATCATCAATGCAGTATTACTTAGTGTTGGATGTGATCTAAGGATCGTCAGCCCACTATGGTATGATCTAGTATGATAAAATCACCAAATGACAGAATCCTTAAAGGGCTGTAAATACAATGTGGTATCATGACGTCATAAAAAGATTTTTGAGATTTCTTTAATATATGAGAATATATATATATATATCTATGTATATGTATATTTCGATTAATGTACGAATTATTATAGAGGTCTATGTTATTTGATTCAGCAAGACGAATATTGAAAAATATTCATGAAATTCAAAGTGTTCTTTAAAATTTTCCCGAACCAAATTATTTTGGTATGGATTCAGATGTTGAAAAGCTGATATGAACAACCCTATTATTAGGGGTTACGCTTAGTTTATACTTTGCGCTGAAATGTTTGTGCACAATATATTGTACGAAGGATTGATCCCCCTAAGTACGTGGAGTCCTTATAGTCTTATGACTGTTAAAGTTAAAGTTAAAAGATTACTTATAACCGTGGACATGGTTCGTGGTCAATAAACCCTCAGTTGAATACTTGCACTCTAAATTTTGAGATCAACAACTCTTTTATTAGAGGTTACGCTTAGTTTATACTTTGCGCTGAAATGTTTGTGCACAATACATTGTACGAAGGACTTAACACCCTAAGTACGGAGGTCCATATTGTCTTATGACCGTTAAAGGTTCAAGTCGAGATATACTTGATAACCTGGGGACGTAGTTCAAGGTCTTGTGACCCCTCAGCATGATTGGATAATCTTTTAAAATCCTGAGTTATTCATACTGCTTCCCAATTATTGAGAAATTGTGGAGGATTCATGTTATTCTGAAGTGAATATGGTAAGGAAGATATTCCTTAGAAAGAAGTAAGTCGTAGAATGCGACACTGAATGATGAGTATGTTTAATAAGTGAGAAAAGAGATTTTGAAGTGAAAAGGATATGAGTTATCAAAGAAATTTGTAAAACTTTTAATAGAAAAGTTAATAATTGTATAATGATCTTTGTGGAAAGAAAGTGGTTATAGAAACCAATGAATGAATGAAGTAGTGACGTAAAATCTACTTTGATAGATTGAATGAATAAATATTAATAGATAAAATTTTGAGGACGAAATTCTTAGAAGAAATGGTGAATCTAATATCTCGAGTGTTTATGATAGCGATCCTTAGAAAAAAAATGAATGGGTTAAGAATATAATACTCAAATATAGTTGAGTTCAAGTGAAAGTTATGAAATAAAACCTAGAATTTGTTAAGGTAATAAATGTAGTAGGAAATATAAAATCAATATTTAGATAAAATGATGAAAGATTACTCTGAGTTATTTGTTTAATTTGTGTCTTCGATTCTGGGGACAGAATCTTTGTAAGTAGGGAAGATTGTAACGAATGAGTGGTTTGAGTTGTGATTCTGAGGACAGAATCCTTATAAGGAGGGAATGATGTAACAATCCCTATTTTTAATTATAATATTTAAATATTTATTAAATTATATAAATATTTAATGGATGTGTTTATCGTTGAATAAATATTTGTTTAATTGATTTGATTTGATTTGGTTAATTATTTATTTAATAAATAATTAAGGAAAGTAATTATTTTGAAATAGTAATCTAATTTAATTTAATAATTAAGTTAGAGAGTTTATAATGATTAAATGAATTATTATATTATTCAATAAATTGTTATTAGAATTAATTAAATTAAGTGTGAAAACTTAATTAAAGGTGACAAATAACTATATTATTAGTTATTAAAATAAATTAAAGTAGTTTTAATTTAGTTTGTCAAACAAGGTTTATATATATTAAGTCTTTAATTTTAAAGAGTCTTGCCAAACGGAGCCTTATGGCTTTTAAATTTTTAAATTTGATTTATTAATAATATAAATTAAATAAATAAAATATAAATAATATATAATAATTGTGGTAACTGCTGAATTAATAAGGCCATTAGTAGTGTCGGTTTTAAACGTTTGAATAAGACGTGCGTTTGGGTTAGTTTTAGTTTACGTATAATGTATATGGCTTAAGCCTAATAAGAAAAATAGAAGTTTTCTGAGAAGGAGAATTACAGAGGGTTTGAAAGAGAAGTATCAGAGAAAATTGAGAGAAAGGGTTCTGTAATTCCAAAATGTTTCTCAGTGGTTAGCAAGTAGTTTCAAAGCAACAAAAGGTATGTTTTATAATCTTAACATATATCTTTTATAGTATAATTCCTTAGTCTCTGTGCTTTTGAAATTCACTCACTGAGGTATAATATGTTTACAAAAAACTGTCTGTAATCCATATGTTTTACTAATTGATGATGAAACCATATGTTTTGGTAATAACTAGCATATATATATGATTGTAGTTTACAAGTACGTTCAAAAATAAGAAAAATGGTTTTACAGTGATTACATGTACATGAACATATTTTGTAGGATAACAAAATTAGGATGTGATTATATGCTAATTGTGAAATTGAACCTTATGTATGTTAATTAGGTAAGAACTTAATGAGAACGTAGTTCAAAGGAATGAATTCGTTGGATAATTGTGGTTTACAGTGTTAAACCTTGTAAAACAACGTTAACAATGGAGTTGGGCTTTAAACTATGGTTTCAAGGATTTAAATTATTGTTTAATTACTTTAAATTGGTATATGTATGATAAGTAAATGTTTATGAGTAATCTATATAAGTTTTACGTCTTAATTTAGATGTTAGCAGTAGTAATTAGTCCAGAATTTAGTTATTTTGTTCTTCGTGGTTGGGTTCTGTAAGTTTTTACGCCCCAGCGGCAAAATCTACGCCCCAGCTGTGATTTTCGCGCCTCAGCGCCAAAAATAACCCAGAACTGAGCGCCCCAGCGCTGAAATTCGTGCCCCAGTGCCAATGCCTAACTTAGTTCTCGCGCCCCAGCGCTGGAACACTAGTTTGGGTCGGGCAGTTTTGACCTCTTGTAGTAAAACGGCCATAACTTTTTCAAACGAACTCCGATTGAGGTGATTCAAGATGATCCGGAACGAGGACGAATAAATCTACAACTTTAGTTCTTTAAGTGTTTCAATTTGAGGTATATAACAGTAGTCAAAATGGTCATCTTTAGGACTGTTTTCTTTTCGGGGGCAATCAGAGGGCGTCGGGCATGCACATATGCTAGTATAGTGCTTCTGACGATAAAAGATGTTATTCTAAGTTATTAAACATGAATGTTAGTAAATATTATGATGCTTAACATTAATAAATAATGTATTAGATAAGTTATAAAAGCATATTAAGCATACACAAGAGAGGCAAATCGGGTTTGTGACGAATAAACGTCGAAACGTCGTGCCAAGTGTTAATGAACTTAAAAAGTATTTCAATTCAATTGAAATAAATATTATAAGATATAGAATGGATTTAATATAAAACCAATAAATAGTCCTAGCAAGACTTGAGGAATTGAATGAACTTCGAATATGAAATACAGTGAGATATAAGTTAAAAGTTAACACAATTAAGTTGAACATTGTGTATTTATGATAGGAAGGATTATAAGACATAGAGTAAAGTTTACATTACAACTACTATGCGTTGCTATGTGACTAATAGTTAATGTGAATGATTATATAATTATGTAGGGCACGTAAAGTGCAGATATCTGTAAGCTGTTAAACAATTATAGGTAAACAACGATCAAGGCAAGTCTTTCGATTCCTATTTTCTACGTGAACTTGATGAACTATTTTAAATTGCATGATATGTTATACATGTTGAAATCATGAAATGTTAAAGTCAATTTATGACTACATTGTTTTGGTTAAATAATGATGATTAAGTAAGGAACTCAATCCTTATATTTGCTATGTAAATTAAAAGCATGTATGACATGTTACTTTAATTATTATGAGATGTATGTTGAGCATATTATTATGTGTTATGTGATGCATGAAAACTGTAAAATTTTGCTGGGCTGTCGAGCTCACTCTTGCAAATAACCACTTTTACAGGTCAAGATTTTAAGGTAAAGATATGTGCTAAGTGAGTTATAAAGATCTATATTCATGAAGATTACTTATGTTTTATGAGAAATGTATTTCATATTTTGAATGTAACATGTTGTTGAATTGTAAGTTGAGCTATCCAATGTATATGGATATTTAGTTATGATGTAAGACTTTGTATAGTCATTTTGTTGTAACGATTCATGATATAAGTTTGAATCGAAAAGATGTAATGTAAAGGTTGCGATTTAGGGCAATACAGAAGGAAATGTATAAAAGTTTTAAAAAAATTCTGCATATTAGTAATTTATTATCAAATAATGATGTAAATATAGATTAAAGTTATTTTGTTAACGATCGCGAAGGAGAATATTATTGTATGAATTTTGGGGTCGTTACAGGTGGTATCAAAGCGGTAGGTTATAAACCCTAGGTAGGGGTACCTTAGCCTATAACCTTAGAGAAGAAAAGGTGAAGATAGTGAACGAATAAGCTTAGATAGAGTTTGAACAATAAGAAGTAATTTAAGAAATTTTTAAAGAAGGGATTAAAACTTGCGTGACAGGATTCAAAGAAGAATCTCGCAGAGTTTTAAGGAATATGAATGTGGGGTTACCCAACTCCAATAATAAGGATGTAAGGTGATAATAAATAGATAGTGTCTATAAGAAGAGTGATAAAGAAGTTAAGAATAGAGAGTTATATTTAACTATGGTACAATTGTACTCTTTAGTAGTTGATGTATGGTATCTGGGCTAAACGATTCCTTCATAGAGCGGAGGTATATACGAACTAGCAACTCGAAACCTAGTTTGTTGGTTGTTTGTAGGAAACCACTCAGCGTACCATATTAAAACTATTAGAGACTCGATGTGTATCAAGTGTAGAAAATGGATATGTATGATAAAATTGTGTAACTCGAATGAAATGTTGAGCAATGCAAATGAAGTTAGAAATTCGTAAAGGAAGAATTTATATAAACAAGAAGATTCAAAGAAGAATCTTGAAGAGATATAAAGATAAAAAATAGGAGTTTCCTAACTCCAATAGCCAAGATAACGAATAATGTCGTAAATGATGAAAAAGGAAAAGAAAGAGGATTGAAAAACAAAATGATCACGAGTTAAGAAAACAATTTTAATGGAGATGATTATAGAATAAGATCACGACGTGATCTGTTTAAGTTATAAAAAGAAAGATGGTCTGTAATGTTTGAATGATTATAGCTTGATGATATGAAGATATTGTACTATGATATTGTACGAGATAAACTCATGAGGAATTATAGATAGTGTGATACGAGGAATTCGTATCGAGCAAAGAGCAAGTTATGAGCAAGATAAAGTTAGGTGGGATTTCAATTGAGGACTCATGTGATGGCTGAGTTGTACAAACCTTTGTATGGGTGAGGGTTTTGTGCTTGCGCTCTATTTATCACATTGATAATCATTTGAATGTTGGTGTCGCGCTATCAATGTATATGTGGCAAAAAGGTGATTCTTTTCTCATGTGCATATTTGATAGTTAGAAACTATTAAGATTAGTCAGATATTATTAGGATTAGGGCGGTTCTTAAAACTAATGCATATGGTAAGTTCGTGACTCATAATAATATGGTATGTTTTGAACCCTTCAACGAATGGACGCCTATGGTCTGACTAGGATAAGTTCTTAAACTCATATTATTGTGGCAAGTTCCTGAACTTCCAATGTGCGATAAGTTTGATGAACTGGGGTATAATTAAGTGTGAATGGAGTATTGAGGATGATAGGAATAGATAGACCTATTAAGCAATGGATCATTATTGAAAGTGGAGTTGATGGTGGAAGAATAGGTATTCTAAATCTACTAGCTATGCAAGACTTTCGAAATTTATTGACTTCGTGCTGATGTTTACACTTCTATTTTCTTAAAAAATATTGGATTAATGGAACCAATGATTTTTAACAACAATACTGTTATTCGCATGTCTATAATAATTATTTTGGCTAGACAAAAATGATTTGAAAATATCAAAATATATTTTATATATCATCAATGTATCATAGAACTTGGTACAGAGATGATAAAAATGATGGAATCATCAATGCAGTATTACTTAGTGTTGGAAGTGATCTAAGGATCGTCAGCCCACTATGGTATGATGTAGTATGATAAAATCACCAAATGACAGAATCCTCAAACGGGCTGTAAATACAGTGCGGTATCATGACGTCATAAAAAGATTTTTGAGATTTTTTTAATATATGAGAATATATATATCTATGTATATGTATATTTCGATTAATGTACGAATTATTATAGAGGTCTATGTTATTTGATTCAGCAAGACGAATATTGAAAAATATTCATGAAATTCAAAGTGTTCTTTAAAATTTTCCCGAACCAAATTATTTTGGTGCGGATTCAGATGTTGAAAAGCTGAGATGAACAACCCTATTATTAGGGGTTACGCTTAGTTTATACTTTACGCTGAAATGTTTGTGCACAATATATTGTACGAAGGATTGATCCCCCTAAGTACGTGGAGTCCTTATAGTCTTATGACTGTTAAAGTTAAAGTTGAAAGATTACTTATAATCGTGGACATGGTTCGTGGTCATTAAACCCTCAATTGAATACTTGCACTCTAAATTTTGAGATGAATAACTCTTTTATTAGAGGTTACGCTTAGTTTACACTTTGCGCTGAAATTTTTGTGCACAATACATTGTACGAAGGGCTTAACACCCTAAGTACGGAGGTCCATATTGTCTTATGACTGTTAAAGGTTCAAGTCGAGATATACTTGATAACCTGGGGACGTAGTTCAAGGTCTTGTGACCCCTCAGCATGATTGGATAATCTTTTAAAATCCTGAGTTATTCATACTGCTTCCCAATTATTGAGAAATTGTGGAGGATTCATGTTATTCTGAAGTGAATATGGTAAGGAAGATATTCCTTATAAAGAAGTATGTCGTAGAATGCGACACTGAATGATGAGTATGTTTAATAAGTGAGAAAAGAGATTTTGAAGTGAAAAGGATATGAGTTATCAAAGAAATTTGTAAAACTTTTAATAGAAAAGTTAATAATTGTATAATGATCTTTGTGTAAAGAAAGTGGTTATAGAACCCAATGAATGAATGAAGTAGTGACGTAAAATCTACTTTGATAGATTGAATGAATAAATATTAATAGATAAAATTTTGAGGATGAAATTCTTAGAAGAAATGGTGAATCTAATATCTCGAGTGTTTATGATAGCGATCCTTAGAAAAAAAAAATGAATGGGTTAAGAATATAATACTCAAATATAGTTGAGTTCAAGTGAAAGTTATGAAATAAAACCTAGAATTTGTTAAGGTAATAAATGTAGTAGGAAATATAAAATCAATATTTAGATAAAATGATGAAAGATTACTCTGAGTTATTTGTTTAATTTGTGTCTTCGATTCTGGGGACAGAATCTTTGTAAGTAAGGAATATTGTAACGAATGAGTGGTTTGAGTTGTGATTCTGAGGACAGAATCCTTATAAGGAGGGAATGATGTAACAATCCCTATTTTTAATTATAATATTTAAATATTTATTGAATTATATAAATATTTAATGGATGTGTTTATCGTTGAATAAATATTTGTTTAATTGATTTGATTTGATTTGGTTAATTATTTATTTAATAAATAATTAAGGAAAGTAATTATTTTTAAATAGTAATCTAATTTAATTTAATAATTAAGTTAGAGAGTTTATAATGATTAAATGAATTAATATATTATTCAATAAATTGTTATTAGAATTAATTAAATTAAGTGTGAAAACTTAATTAAAGGTGACAAATAACTATATTATAAGTAGTTATTAAAATAAATTAAAGTAGTTTTAATTTAGTTTGTCAAACAAGGTTTATATATATTAAGTCTTTAATTTTAAAGAGTCTTGCCAAACGGAGCCTTATGGCTTTTGAATTTTTAAATTTGATTTATTAATAATATAAATTAAATAAATAAAATATAAATAATATATAATAATTGTGGTAACCGCTGAATTAATAAGGCCATTAGTAGTGTCGGTTTTAAACGTTTGAATAAGACGTGCGTTTGGGTTAGTTTTAGTTTACGTATAATGTATATGGATTATGCCTAATAAGAAAAATAGAAGTTTTCTGAGAAGGAGAATTACAGAGGGTTTGAAAGAGAAGTATCAGAGAAAATTGAGAGAAAGGGTTCTGTAATTCCAAAATGTTTCTCAGTGGTTAGCAAGTAGTTTCAAAGCAACAAAAGGTATGTTTTATAATCTTAACATATATCTTTTATAGTATAATTCCTTAGTCTCTGTGCTCTTGAAATTCACTCACTGAGGTATAATATGTTTACAAAAACTCTCTGTAATCCATATGTTTTACTAATTGATGATGAAACCATATGTTTTGGTAATAACTAGCATATATATATGATTGTAGTTTACAAGTACGTTCAAAAATAAGAAAAATGGTTTTACAGTGATTACATGTACATGAACATGTTTTGTAGGATAACAAAATTAGGATGTGATTATATGCTAATTTTGAAATTGAACCTTATGTATGTTAATTAGGTAAGAACTTAATGAAAACGTAGTTCAAAGGAATGAATTCGTTGGATAATTGTGGTTTACAGTGTTAAACCTTGTAAAACAACGTTAACAATGGAGTTGGGCTTTAAACTATGGTTTCAAGGATTTAAATTATTGTTTAATTGCTTTAAATTGGTATATGTATGATAAGTAAATGTTTATGAGTAATCTATATAAGTTTTACGTCTTAATTTAGATGTTAGCAGTAGTAATTAGTCCAGAATTTAGTTATTTTGTTCTTCGTGGTTGGGTTCTGTAAGTTTTTACGCCCCAGCGGCAAAATCTACGCCCCAACTGTGATTTTCGCGCCTCAGCGCCAAAAATAACCCAGAACTAAGCGCCCCAGCACTGAAATTCGTGCCCCAGTGCCAATGCCTAACTTAGTTCTCGCGCCCCAGCGCTGGAACACTAGTTTGGGTCAAGCAGTTTTGACCTCTTGTAGTAAAACGGCCACAACTTTTTCAAACGAACTCCGATTGAGGTGATTCAAGATGATCCGGAACGAGGACGAATAAATCTACAACTTTAGTTCTTTAAGTGTTTCAATTTGAGGTATATAACAGTAGTCAAAATGGTCATCTTTAGGACTGTTTTCTTTTCGGGGGCAATCAGAGGGCGTCGGGCATGCACATATGCTAGTATAGTGCTTCTGACGATAAAAGATGTTATTCTAAGTTATTAAACATGAATGTTAGTAAATATTATGATGCTTAACATTAATAAATAATGTATTAGATAAGTTATAAAAGCATATTAAGCATACACAAGAGAGGCAAATCGGGTTTGTGACGAATAAACGTCGAAACGTCGTGCCAAGTGTTAATGAACTTAAAAAGTATTTCAATTCAATTGAAATAAATATTATAAGATATAGAATGGATTTAATATAAAACCAATAAATAGTCCTAGCAAGACTTGAGGACTTGAATGAACTTCGAATATGAAATACAGTGAGATATAAGTTAAAAGTTAACACAATTAAGTTGAACATTGTGTATTTATGATAGGAAGGATTATAAGACATAGAGTAAAGTTTACATTACAACTACTATGCGTTGCTATGTGACTAATAGTTAATGTGAATGATTATATAATTATGTAGGGCACGTAAAGTGCAGATATCTGTAAGCTGTTAAACTATTATAGGTAAACAACGATCAAGGCAAGTCTTTCGATTCCTATTTTCTACGTGAACTTGATGAACTATTTTAAATTGCATGATATGTTATACATGTTGAAATCATGAAATGTTAAAGTCAATTTATGACTACATAGTTTTGGTTAAATAATGATGATTAAGTAAGGAACTCAATCCTTATATTTGCTATGTAAATTAAAAGCATGTATGCCATGTTACTTTAATTATTATGAGATGTATGTTGAGCATATTATTATGTGTTATGTGATGCATGAAAACTGTAAAATTTTGCTGGGCTGTCGAGCTCACTCTTGCAAATAACCACTTTTACAGGTCAAGATTTTAAGGTAAAGATATGTGCTAAGTGAGTTATAAAGATCTATATTCACGAAGATTACTTATGTTTTATGAGAAATGTATTTCATATTTTGAATGTAACATGTTGTTGAATTGTAAGTTGAGCTATCCAATGTATATGGATATTTAGTTATGATGTAAGACTTTGTATAGTCATTTTGTTGTAACGATTCATGATATAAGTTTGAATCGAAAAGATGTAATGTAAAGGTTGCGATTTAGGGCAATACAGAAGGAAATGTATAAAAGTTTTAAAAAATTTCTGCATATTAGTAATTTATTATCAAATAATGATGTAAATATAGATTAAAGTTATTTTGTTAACGATCGCGAAGGAGAATATTATTGTATGAATTTTGGGGTCGTTACAGGTGGTATCAAAGCGGTAGGTTATAAACCCTAGGTAGGGGTACCTTAGCCTATAACCTTAGAGAAGAAAAGGTGAAGATAGTGAACGAATAAGCTTAGATAGAGTTTGAACAATAAAACAAAATGATCACGAGTTAAGAAAACAATTTTAATGGAGATGATTATAGAATAAGATCACGACGTGATCTGTTTAAGTTATAAAAAGAAAGATGGTCTGTAACGTTTGAATGATTATAGCTTGATGATATGAAGATATTGTACTATGATATAGTACGAGATAAACTCATGAGAAATTATAGATAGTGTGATACGAGGAATTCGTATTGAGCAAAGAGCAAGTTATGAGCAAGATAAAGTTAGGTGGGATTTCAATTGAGGACTCATGTGATGGCTGAGTTGTACAAACCTTTGTATGGGTGAGGGTTTTGTGCTTGCGCTCTGTTTATCACATTGATAATCATTTGAATGTTGGTGCCGCGCTATCAATGTATACGTGGCGAAAAGGTGATTCTTTTCTCATGTGCATATTTGATAGTTAGAAACTATTAAGATTAGTCAGATATTATTAGGATTAGGGCGGTTCTTAAAACTAATGCATATGGTAAGTTCGTGACTCATAATAATATGGTGTATTTTGAACCCCTCAACGAATGGACGCCTATGGTCTGACTAGGATAAGTTCTTAAACTCATATTATTGTGGCAAGTTCCTGAACTTCCAATGTGCGATAAGTTTGATGAACTGGGGTATAATTAAGTGTGAATGGAGTATTGAGGATGATAGGAATAGATAGACCTATTAAGCAATGGATCATTATAGAAAGTGGAGTTGATGGTGGAAGAATAGGTATTCTAAATCTACTAGCTATGCAAGACTTTCGAAATTTATTGACTTCGTACTGATGTTTACACTTCTATTTTCTTAAAAAATATTGGATCAACTAATGGAACCAATGATTTTTAACAACAATACTGTTATTCGCATGTCTAAACTAATTATTTCGACTAGACAAAAATGATTTAAAAATATCAAAATATATTTTATATATCATCAATGTATCATGGAACCTGGTACAAAGATGATAAAAACGATGGAATCATCAATGCAGTATTACTTAGTGTAGGATGTGATCTAAGGATCGTCAGCCCACTATGGTATGATGTAGTATGATAAAATCACCAAATGACAGAATCCTCAAACGGGCTGTAAATACAGTGCGGTATCATGACGTCATAAAAAGATTTTTGAGATTTCTTTAATATATGAGAATATATATATCTACGTATATGTATATTTCGATTAATGTACGAATTATTATAGAGGTCTATGTTATTTGATTCAGCAAGACGAATATTGAAAAATATTCATGAAATTCAAAGTGTTCTTTAAAATTTTCCCGAACCAAATTATTTTGGTGCGGATTCAGATGTTGAAAAGCTGAGATGAACAACCCTATTATTAGGGGTTACGCTTAGTTTATACTTTGCGCTGAAATGTTTGTGCACAATATATTGTACGAAGGATTGATCCCCCTAAGTACGTGGAGTCCTTCTAGTCTTATGACTGTTAAAGTTAAAGTTAAAAAATTACTTATAATCGTGCACATGGTTCGTGGTCATTAAACCCTCAATTGAATACTTGCACTCTAAATTTTGAGATGAACAACTCTTTTATTAGAGGTTACGCTTAGTTTACACTTTGCGCTGAAATGTTTATGCACAATACATTGTACGAAGGGCTTAACACCCTAAGTACGGAGGTCCATATAGTCTTATGACTGTTAAAGGTTCAAGTCGAGATATACTTGATAACCTGGGGACGTAGTTCAAGGTCTTGTGACCCCTCAGCATGATTGGATAATCTTTTAAAATCCTGAGTTATTCGTACTGCTTCCCAATTATTGAGAAATTGTGGAGGATTCATGTTATTCTGAAGTGAATATGGTAAGGAAGATATTCCTTAGAAAGAAGTAAGTCGTAGAATGCGACACTGAATGATGAGTATGTTTAATAAGTGAGAAAAGAGATTTTGAAGTGAAAAAGATATGAGTTATCAAAGAAATTTGTAAAACTTTTAATAGAAAAGTTAATAATTGTAGAATGATCTTTGTGGAAAGAAAGTGGTTATAGAAATCAATGAATGAATGAAGTAGTGAAGTAAAATCTACTTTGATAGATTGAATGAATAAATATTAATAGATAAAATTTTGAGGACAAAATTCTTAGAAAAAAGGGTGAATCTAATATCTCGAGTGTTTATGATAGCGATCCTTAGAAAAAAAAATGAATGGGTTAAGAATATAATACTCAAATATAGTTGAGTTCAAGTGAAAGTTATGAAATAAAACCTAGAATTTGTTAAGGTAATGAATGTAGTAGGAAATATAAAATCAATATTTAGATAAAATGATGAAAGATTACTCTGAGTTATTTGTTTAATTTGTGTCTTCGATTCTGGGGACAGAATCTTTGTAAGTAGGGAAGATTGTAACGAATGAGTGGTTTGAGTTGTGATTCTGATGACAGAATCCTTATAAGGAGGAAATGATGTAACAATCCCTATTTTTAATTATAATATTTAAATATTTATTAAATTATATAAATATTTAATGGATGTGTTTATCGTTGAATAAATATTTGTTTAATTGATTTGATTTGATTTGGTTAATTATTTATTTAATAAATAATTAAGGAAAGTAATTATTTTGAAATAGTAATCTAATTTAATTTAATAATTAAGTTAGAGAGTTTATAATGATTAAATGAATTATTATATTATTCAATAAATTGTTATTAGAATTAATTAAATTAAGTGTGAAAACTTAATTAAAGGTGACAAATAACTATATTATAAGTAGTTATTAAAATAAATTAAAGTAGTTTTAATTTAGTTTGTCAAACAAGGTTTAAATATATTAAGTCTTTAATTTTAAAGAGTCTTGCCAAAGGGAGCCTTATGGCTTTTGAATTTTTAAATTTGATTTATTAATAATATAAATTAAATAAATAAAATATAAATAATATATAATAATTGTGGTAACCGCTGAATTAATAAGGCCATTAGTAGTGTCAGTTTTAAACGTTTGAATAAGACGTGCGTTTGGGTTAGTTTTAGTTTACGTATAATGTATTTGGCTTAAGCCTAATAAGAAAAATAGAAGTTTTCTGAGAAGGAGAATTATAGAGGGTTTGAAAGAGAAGTATCAGAGAAAATTGAGAGAAAGGGTTCTGTAATTCCAAAATGTTTCTCAGTGGTTAGCAAGTAGTTTCAAAGCAACAAAAGGTATGTTTTATAATCTTAACATATATCTTTTATAGTATAATTCCTTAATCTCTGTGCTCTTGAAATTCACTCACTGAGGTATAATATGTTTACAAAAACTGTCTATAATCAATATGTTTTACTAATTGATGATGAAACCATATGTTTTGGTAATAACTAGCATATATATATGATTGTAGTTTACAAGTACGTTCAAAAATAAGAAAAATGGTTTTACAGTGATTACATGTACATGAACATGTTTTGTAGGATAACAAAATTAGGATGTGATTGTATGCTAATTGTGAAATTGAACCTTATGTATGTTAATTAGGTAAGAACTTAATGAGAACGTAGTTCAAAGGAATGAATTCGTTGGATAATTGTGGTTTACAGTGTTAAACCTTGTAAAACAACGTCAACAATGGAGTTGGGCTTTAAACTATGGTTTCAAGGATTTAAATTATTGTTTAATTGCTTTAAATTGGTATATGTATGATAAATAAATGTTTATGAGTAATCTATATAAGTTTTACGTCTTAATTTAGATGTTAGCAGTAGTAATTAGTCCAGAATTTAGCTATTCTGTTCTTCGTGGTTGGGTTCTATAAGTTTTGGAGCCCCAACTGTGATTTTTGCGCCTCAGCACCAAAAATAGCCCAGAACTTCGCGCTCCAGCGCTGAAATTTGTGCCCCAACGCCAATGCCTGACTTAGTTCTCGCGCCCCAGTGCTGGAACACTACTCTGGGTCGAGCAGTTTTGACCTCCTATAGTAATACGACCATAACATTTTCATACAAACTCCGATTGAGGTGATTCAAGATGAACCGGAATGAGGACGAATAGACCTACAACTTTCGTTCTTTAAGTTTTTTTAATTTGAGGTCTATAACAGTAGTCAAAATGGTCATCTTTAGGACTGTTGTGTTTTCGAGGGCAATCGGAGGTCGGAGGTCGGAGGGCGTCGGGCATGCACATATGCTAGTATAGTGCTTCTGACGATAAAAGATATTATTCTAAGTTATAAAACATGACTGTTAGCAAATATTATGATGCTTAACATTAATAAATAATGTATTAGATAAGTTATAGAAGCATAGTAAGCATACACAAGAGAGGCAAATCGGGTGTGTGACGAATGAACGTCGAAACGTCGTGCCAAGTGTTAATGAACTTAAAAAGTGTTTCAATTCAATTGAAATAAATATTATAAGATATGGAATGGATTTAATATAAAACCAATAAGTAGTCCTAGCAAGACTTGAGCACTTGAATGAACTTCGAATATGAAATACAGTGAGATATAAGTTGAAAGTTAACACAATTAAGTTGAACATTGTGTATTTATGATAGGAAGGGTTATGAAACGTAGAGTAAAGTTTACATTACAGCTAGTATGCATTGCTCAGTGACTGATAGTTAATGTGAATGATTATATAATTGTGTAGGGCACGTAAAGTGCAGATATCTATAAGCTGTTAAACTGTTATAGGTAAACAACGATCAAGGCAAGTCTTTCGGTTCCTATTTTCTATGTGAACTTGATGAACTGTTTTAAATTGCATGATATGTTATACATGTTGAAATCATAAAATGTTAAAGTCAATTTATGACTACATTGTTTTGGTTAAATAATGATGATTAAGTAAAGAACTCAATCCTAATATTTGCTATGTGAATTAAAAGCATGTATGTCATGTTACTTTAATTATTATGAGATGTATGTTGAGCATATTATTATGTGTTACGTGATGCATAAAAATTGTTAGATTTTGCTGGGCTGTCGAGCTCACTCTTGCAAATAACCACTTTTGCAGGTCAAGATTTTAAGGTAAAGATATGTGCTAAGTGAGTTATAGAGATCTATATTCACGAAGATTACTTATGTTTTATGAGAAATGTATTTCATATTTTGAATGTAACATATTGTTGAATTGTAAGTTGAGCTATCCAATGTATATGGATATTTAGTTATGATGTAAGACTTTGTATAGTCATTTTGTTGTAATGATTCATGATAAAAGTTTAAATCGAAAAGATGTAATGTAAAGGTTGCGATTTAGGGCAATACAGAAAGAAATGTATAAAAGTTTTAAAAAATTTCCGCATATTAGTAATTTATTATCGAATAATGATGTAAATATAGATTAAAGTTCTTTTGTTAACGATCGCAAAGGAGAATATTATTGTATGAATTTTGGGGTCGTTACATTGCCAAATTCTCAGATTTCTAATCATTTCCTTCATTTTTAGTGTTATTGAATATCTTAGTGGTGTAGGGTAATCTTGTTTTTTTTCACAGTATGTTAGTCTAGTTAATTATGTAGTTTATCTTAGTTTAGGGTTTTAGAATAAATCTTAATCTCCTTGCAAACAAAAAAACTAAGAATTGAAGTTGGGGTATTACAGGTTGAAAGCATACAAGAAGCACAAAAGTTACTAAGACAGGCCCAAGCACCTAGGCACCCAAGCCAGGCACAATCCAAGCGCCTAGGCGCCTCACTTCAGTAGCCAAAATGTGCCCCAAGCACCTAAGCGCCCCTACCTAGGCCAAATCAAGCGCCTAGGCACTCTAAGCGCTCAATGTATTATGCTTTCAACCGCCTAGGCGGTCCAAACCATATAATCCCAAGCGCCTAGGCGCTCCTGCTGCAACGTGAAAAAAAAAATATTAAGCCCTAATCGGGCATAACTTGTCCAAACCCAATTCAAACATTCTCTTGCTCTCCTACTCCAACACAAACTCACTCGAATTACTCTCCTCTAATCTAGCCCATGATAATCAAACTTCTTCTTATATAAGCATAACCAAACACTCAATCTCCTACCCAAACTCTATCTACGAAGTTAGACTCCATCTGGTCATCCTTCATCACCAATTCGGGCACCAACTGACATTCAAACCACATATATCTGAAGTAAGTGTTCAAACCTCAAAAAATTACTCCTGTAACTTTGATTGGAACATCATATTTGGCTAAAACCAAGTAAGTGCACAAGATTTTATTGCAAATTATTTGGATTTGCTTGGATAGTAGCTAAGTCAGTAAGTTGAAGTTAGTTCTTTCATTGTGTTGGCTCAAATGGGTTTGGGTACTTTTAATTGTTGATTGTATTGCATTGGAAGGCTAGTGTGCTTAGTAATTAACAAATTTGGTAAAAATTAAGTTTGGGGGAGTGCTTAACAATAGTGTTCGAAATTTTTGCACACTAAGTGTTCGATAATTTGTCACAAAGAGTATTTACCCATACTAAGCCACTGAACATCATTTGTTGGGCAAGAAATTAACACGCAAGACTTATGGCTACTAAAAGGCATATAGGAAAGACTTCGGGCACTTCGACAGAGTTTGACAAAAAGAGATTTACAAGTGCTAGTGCGTCCGAAAGATATTACAATTTGCTTTCTAGTAAAACGCTAATTCCTGAGCTTGGATTATTGTCAGAGGCAGAAGATAGGGAGTTACTACAAATGATTGGAAGTAGAAGATGGGTGAACTTTACAACCCAACCGGATTTATCGGTCATTAAAATTGTTAAGAAATTCTACGCCAATGCAAAAGATGCTGTTGGTAACATGATTTGAGTTCACGGAAAATTAGTGGAGGTCAGTTTCAGGACAATAAATGCTTACTATGGCTTGAACATAATACCTAATAATGGCTACATGCAATATTTAGAGCACGAGCTGGACTACAGTGAGGTCATTCAAGCTTTGTGTGTACTTGGAACAAAATGGAAATTAACATATCAACAAGAAGCTGTTTTGTTCCCTGCATCTGTACTAAGTAGTTACGGGAAAGCATGGCATGCCTTTATTTATGCCAAGTTGATGTCGTGTAGGCATATGAGTGATGTTATAAATCAACGGGCAGCGTTGCTTTTCTGCATTGCACAAGGAAAAAATATAGATGTGGGTCAGGTTATACATGATTCAATTAACAGAGCAATTCAAGGAGGGACCTCAGGTGGACTGCCTCGTCCATCTTTGATTACTAGAATATGTCAACAAGCTGGAGTTAAATGGGATGCCGAGGAAGCTAGACAACCTCCTTTAGCCGCAATTGACCACTCACTTATTAAGAAGTACAAGGTATGGGTTTGGGGTACACCACATCCAAGAGGGTTAGGTTTCATTATTGTGCCTCCAGAGTCTACTGACGAGCCTAATCAACAATCAAATGACAATCCTATTGCAGTTGGGAGTTGGGCCACCACCGAATTTTTTTGAGGATATTCGTCGAGAATTAAGAAATCAAACTAGAAGGATTGACATGGTGGCTACTCACGTTCAGCATGGTATTGACCGGGTAGAAAGAAATCAGGATAGCCTGGCTCAGCGGCAAACGGAGATGCATTAGAACTATAGTGCAGGCGCTCCCTACCAATTTCCCCCCTTGTCTGCGTATCCCCCGGCTGATTTACCCCTTGAGGATGAGGTTGATGAAGAAGAAGAGGAGGATACTGACGAGGAATAAGGCTTCGATCTTTCAAGGAAGTCCTCAGTGCATAATTTCTTATGTTCTTTTTTGTTATATACAATGAGGACATTGCATATGTTAAGTTTGGGGTGCATTCTTCCAGTTCTAGTTGCATTCATTTAGTATTCATTTTGTAGTTTTTCATGTAGTTTTCATTCTAATTTCTTAAAAAAAAGAAAAAAGAAAAATTCAAGTATTTGCATGTTTCCAGCTATTAGATAGTTTAAGTCTGTTTTGGCCAATGATGATATTGGAATTGAGTAGACAAGTATAGTATTGACTGTTAAGACTTTGACGTGATTTTTTGTCATGATTTAAATCTTTACTTGTTTAAAACTGATATAATAAGGATAACATAGTAAAAATAACTTTGTTGACTGATTGAGTCTAAATTGACACATAATGGACTTCTTGAGGATAATACTAGTTTGAATGAATGAAAGACATGAATAGGCGGAGATGACTGAATTTAGACAAAAACTTAAGTTTTGGGGAAAAAATTAGGATATATAAGCTTCAAAAAAAATGAAGAAAAAGATACCGTGGCTAGTCTTGTTTCGGGGCCTTTGTTACTTGAGCAAGTACGCCCGAGGGAGTGTCTTTACACCTAGCGCCCTAAGGTCTTATATGGTATGGGATTCGTTGGTCGAAAGCTCGCTAAGGGGTAGTACTGTTAGCCAAATGGAATGAGACATTGCACAGTCATGGTTAAAAATAATAATAATAATAATAATAATAATAATAATAATAATAATAATAATAATAATAATAATAATAATAATAATAATAATAATAATAATAATAATAATAATAATAATAAAGTAATAAAACGGAAAAAGAGCAAAAATCCCCCATAATGATAAGTAAAGCATAAGTATCTCGGATTGGACTCGTGAATTTAGTGGAAGTTTGACTTTAGTTGGATCTAGCTTGTTCGTGAATTTTGTGAGTTTACACTGTATGATGCCTTTAAAGAGATCTATTATGTGTTGTATTTAGCATTATATTACTTAGCATTGTTGTTGAGCACACACGCACTATATCAGTAATAACAGGGTAAGATTTGATGATTAACTAGGAAATTATTGATCTGTCTTGGTATGATGTACTAGCATGTTTATTGTGATTTCTCTGAGGCTTGATGAATAGATTTTGTTCTGTTTGACTGTTGGAATTTTAGGCATGTAGATAGCTGCATTTGCATTTGCATTGCATATTTAGTTATTGCATTGTGTTTTGTTGCTTGGGGACAAGCAATTGGTTAAGTTTGGGGGTATTTGATGAGTAGGTTTTACACCTATGAATACGATATTATTAAACTTAATTATTGTTATTTTTAATTGTTTTTTAGTATCTTTTTATATGTTTTGTGTTTATTTCTTGTAGGTTGGAGCTGGAGGGACAAATTGGCCATTTGGGAGAAGAAAAAGGTCAAAAATCATTAAAATTAGAGTTGAGTGGCATTTTTATAATTACGCGATCCTAGTCAAGCGCCTAGGCGCTTGGAAATGGCCTGGGTTGAGCGCTTAGGCACTCATGTGCGGCTAAAGAAGGATTTTTCTACTGTTAAGTGGGTTTTTGAAGCCAAAAAGGAATCTGAATGAGGGGGGAGACCAATACAAATAGAAGAAGACTTTAGAAAAGACGCATCACTTAATTTTTCAAGAGATTGGCAGAGAGGACAACAAAGAAAAACACGAATGAGAATTGTAAGGGCCGAAGATCAAAGAGAGAGTATTGGAGCAAATTCAGAGTTTCTTCTTCTCTTCTCTAGTTTTATTTTTTATAATTATCTGGGATATTTGGATTATTAATCTAGATGATGTTTTTCTTTATTATTATTATGAACTAAATTTTCATTAAGATTGCAACGGAACTTAGTATGTAATTTAAATTAAATATTCCCATTGAATGAAAGTTGATTTTTATTGAATTGTTTATTATATCTTTTACTTATTGATTAATTGTTTGGCCAACAATTACTATGATAATCTATATAAAATTTGAAGATGGAGTATAGATTGAGATTTGGATATGATAACATTTATTCATATAATCTGATTAGGGTTAATATGATTAGCATGTAGGATAGGAATATACTTATGTGTCTTTTGTATCCATTGAAAGAATTTGTGCGTAAAACCTTAATTAACTTGATTCACATAGGAATATAGTGAGTTGATTAACTGGGGTGTTCTGTAAGACCCCAACTTTTATAAATAAAGATGAATTTTCTATAAATATCATTTTTGAATATTATGGAGTTAATTTGATATAATGTTATAGTTGTGGGTAATATTTATAAATTTTGCAAAGTAAGCAAGTTGTTATAAAATATTCGTTTGGTCGGAGAATATTCTTTTTGTCGGGGAATATTCGTACGACGGCACAATCATTGGTGGACCCCACAACGGAATTATTGTCGGATTGAGAAAACGACAGAATTATCTTTCTATAAAAATAACAGCTGAGGTGTTACCGTTAAAACCGTTAAAACTGTTGAACTACTCGGTAGTAAAAGTACAGTAATACGCGTGGTTGCATAGTAGCACACGGTATTGATTATTGATGCTTACGTGAGAAGTCACTCAGCTATACTCAATTATTGCTACAGTAATTGCTGCATCATATCTCTTAAATTATTGTCATAGTATCATCTGTATAATATGTTATATTATTAAATCAATAATTGAGACGTTGTGGTAAGTTTGGTTATTTTATGGGAGGCCATATGTCATCATCTAAGAGTCTCTTCGTCAATAGTAATTACCGTCGTCAATAGTAATTACCGTCGTCAATAGTATTTACCTTGGTCAATAGTAATTACCTTCGTCAATATTATTTACCTTGGTCAATAGTATTTACCTTGGTCAATAGTAATTACCTTCGTCAATAGTATTTACCTTGGTCAATAGTAATTACTTTCGTCAATAGTAGTTGTCCCTTCAATATTACCAAGAGTCATTTGACCCTTCGTTAAGACCAAGAGTCATTTGACCCTTCGTTAAGACCAAGAGCCACCCTCAGTTTTTCTATAAATAGAGGCCTAGGGCTTCATTATTTTTCACGAATTCATTCAAGCTATAGAGAGAGAAAGTATAGAGAGAATAAGAGAGAGAGAATAAAAGTATTCTGCTACATCACTTTTCCAATATCCAGTTCTTTTAAGGTAGGGAATATTATTTCTTTTATATTCATGAAGAGAACTTCTGTTATTCCATTTGTTATTATTCTGTTGGAATAACCAGTATACGCGGTCTACCCTATACTTGGTGACATTCTTCTATTATTCTGTTGGAACATCCTGTCTGTGTGTTTTACACCGGACCTGGTTCCGTTTTATTATTATTCTGTTGGAATATCCTGTCTGTGTGTTTTACACCGGACCTGGTTCCATTATTTATTATTCTGTCGGAATATCCTGTCTGTGCGTTTACGCCGGACCTGGTTCCATTATTTATTATTCTATTGGAATAACCTGTCTGTGCGGTCTATCGCATGCATGGTGATTTCTTTTGTTATTTCATTCTTTGTTGTACTCAGTTGGTTAAGTTTTGACTTCTATACTCCATGAAATTTGTGGAATATCTTTGATAGTTGCGTTTCATCCAGTATCTTTTCAAGAAAATATTCTTCTAAGCATTCTTGAATTTTACTCCACAATGCAGTATCATGTTGACAATTTGGACGTTGTTAATTCCTGGATAAATTAATTCTTGAACTTGTTTTATTGAATTCTTATATCATTGTCATCATCCTCATGTTCATAAAATGTTGAAAGTCATCTGTGGCCTGTATTGCATAGACGGACTTGGTATGATTATGACCAGGGATTATTCGGTATAATCATGACCGTAATGTTACAAATGATGTGGTAAAAGTCCTCATTGCCCCGTAGTGCATTGATGGACAGTTGTTGGCATGATCATGACCATTAATGAATACACGAATATCCTTGGCCGTAGTGCAGGGGTGATTCGATGATGTGGATTATTTTATTAAGCTGAGTCTCAGCGATTACAGTGTTGAAAAACTTTTTAAATCATAAAAGATAGTAGAGTTTATTTTCTACTTGACTCTTTTAATGGATTGCTTGTTCCGCTACAGTTAAACTTGATGTCTATTATATTTTATCAGTTTAACATTGTTGAAGGCTAACGATAATTTATTCTGCATTATCTTAGTCATAATATTTCTTACTGGGCTAGTTGAGCTCACTCTTTCTTTCACTGTTCTCTTCAGGAAATGAGAACGTAGCTGGGACAAGTCGGGGTACGGAGTGATGGTCCGAATGATAGTATTAGTTAGTAGTCCTCACTATTCTATGTAATGGTGTGTTAATAAATGTAATGAGGACTCCTTTTGAGTATGAATACTCTCTAGAAGATAATATTTGTATTCAAACTCACAGTTTATGTTTTGTCGTATTGTACACGACAGATGTATTAATCAGTTGTATTTGTATTCTGTACTATGTATCTGACGACCCAAGATGGGTGATGTATACCTAATTTTGGGGGCGTCACAGTTGGTATCAGAGCTTAGGGATATGATCCCTGACTAAGATGTGAGAATAGAACTAGGAGGGGAGAGACGGGGAATTCCTTCGCTAGTATGACATACCTAAGTTTATTTGCATGGTATTTAATTGGTCGGTCATAATAATAATATATGACATATCAATTAATTTTTATTTTGTGGCAGTATCTGAAAATGGCATCCGAGAATGTTGAGAATAGCAATGGAGCACAGACGACTGTTGATTCACCACATATCAATAATCAGGATAATGTGCATCAGGAAGGTGTCAATCCTCATGCAAACAACAACACTGACCAAATGATGAATGATCAAATGTTCAGAGGCTTTATGCAATTCATGCAACAACAGGTGAAAGCGGCTCCTGTCCACAACGTAGGTGGAAATACTGGAAACTCTCAGGCGGTCACCGCTAAACTGTGACGCCCCCAGAATAGGTATACAACACCCATTCTGAGTCGCCAAATACATGGTACAGAAAGCAAACTACAACTTCAATAATACAATTGTCGTGCAAAATACGACAACACATACTGTGAGTTTAAATACAAATATTGTCTTCTAGACAATATCCACACCCAAATAAATCCTCATTACAATTATTCAAACACTATTTTACAGAAATAGTGAGGACTGCTAATACATCTTTCTAGAACCATCACTCCATACCCCGACTAGATCCTGCTATGTTCTCACCTCCTGAGAAGAAAAATGGAACAAAAAGGAAAAGGGTGAGCTCAACTAGCCCAGTAAAGAATATTATGACTAAGATAATATACAACAAATTATCGTTAGTCTTCAACAGGAAAAAATCTGATAAAATATAATCGACAACAAGTTTTAGATCAACAACTGCAGCGGAAACAGCAAACCATTAGAAGAGTCAAGTAGAGAAAGAATTCTACTATCTTCTAAGATTTAAAAGTCCATCATCAATATTTTATCCCTGTAACATCAATTAATAATCATCTTTAACCAAATATTCATCTTTGCACTACAGGCCAAAGATATTCATTTGTATCATCAGTCGGTCATGTTCATCTCAACACCTGTTCATCTTTGCACTACAGGCCAAAGATATTCATCAAGTAATTATACATCTTTGCACTACAGGCCAAAGATATTCAGTAATATCATCATTTAGGACTGAGGATGATGAAAAATATCTTAAAGAGAACGAATCCAATGAGACAGAAGGACAAATAGTAGGGATTCGTATAACAGTTTATCCAAGATCAATAATACTTCATAATAATCAATTGTGAAGCAGAATTCAAAAATAAAGATCAAAACATGGATACAATCAAAGATAGTAACCATAATAGACATCTTGGACAAAAAGGAAAAATTTTATTTTTCGGTGAATAGTGCCGTATTCGTGAATAGTGCCGTATACGTGAATAGTGCCGTATACGTGAATAGTGCCGTATACGTGAATAGTAACCCCCGACACAAAAAGTTCCAAATTTGATAAAAACTCATATCAATATTTCAGCATAATGATATTGAAGAAAATAATATCATTAAGAAGAAAATAATATCCCTTACCTCAAAATATCAGTACTTCTGGTCGGAATACCGGTATAAGGCTGAAAGAAACTTGCTCTAATGAATAGAAACTCTCAAAGTATCTAAATACTCACAAAATACACTCAATAATCTAGAGAGAGAAAGAGAGAAAACTTGTTTCTGGTGTGATTTTCAATTCTAACTTAGCCCTCTATTTATAGAAAAATTTTGGTAGGTTTGACCTGCAACCTGATGGCTTTACTTGCTACTATTCCCACCTACCACATTTGAAATATAATTCAGCACATTTCTTCACCAACCACAAGTGGGGCCCACCAATTCTAGAATTTTCCACCAAAATGATAAACTCCGAAAATTCAACAATTTCTGAACCAGTCATCTTGTAAAATTCGTAATAAATCATACGTTCATTTTTAACGGTTCAAAATTTGTGGACATATACTCAACTTATATATGTATAACATATCCAAAAATTACCACGATCCAACGGTCGGATTAAAAATTATAACCCCCGCAAACTATCTCAAAAACCCTGATTTTTAATACCTCCATTCCGACAAAAATACTGACAAAAACCTCAACATTAACTCCTTCATTTTTAACCACAAAAATATATCCCTCATTTATATCCACATAAAATAAATATTTCCTTATCATATGAATCAATAATTAATTATTCACAAATAATATTACAGAATCACATTTATGACAACCAGGCCGTTCCCAGGAAAGAGGGGGCTTTCCAATAAGGATTTCTCCTTACTGGCGCGCAATTAGATGACCAAACCTCTCCTTAGACAGAACTTTCTAGACATTGCCAATAATGTTATCTAATAATATTATTCAAATAATATGAATTATTGATCTGATAAATGAAAATACTGTGCAGCAACAATTATTGAAACAACAATAATATAAAATATCAACGCAGCAATTATTGAATCAATAAAATAAAATATTGAATAATAACTACTGTAACAATTATTGAGTAGTGCCTTCTTACGTAAGAATCAATAATTGGTGCAATACCGTGTGCTACTGTATTTTAACCACCGGGTATTCCAACAGTATTAACGGTAACAACTACGCCGTTATTTATAAACAACTTATACTTGTCGTTTTCTTCATCCAATCGCTTTCCGTTATGGGGCCCACACAAGGCTGCGTCGTCGTACGAATATTCCCCGACAGCAAGAATATTCCACGACCAACCGAATATTCACCGACCAAAAATAAATATTTTATAACCACTTGCTTATTTTGCAAAATTTGCACATTTCACCCATAACCAAAGTATTATATCAAATTAACCCCTTATTATTCAGAATAATATTTAGAGAAAATTTGATTTTATTCATTAATAAGTTGGGGTCTTACATAAACAGTTTAAGGAGCTGGGACCACCGGAGTTTAAGGGAGAACCCAAACCACTTGTAGCTGAAACATGGATAAAGCAGATCACCAAGATATTTGATGTCTTGGGTTGCTCCGAGGAGCAAAAGGTTCCCTTTGCCGCCTTTATGTTGCGAGGAGAGGCAGATTACTGGTGGGAATCGATAAAGCGTACTCAACCTGCCGCACTGAAGATGTCCTGGGAGAAGTTCCAAGAGCTGTTTAACGACAAATACTTTCCCGAGAGTATTCGTCACATGAAGGAGGTGGAGTTCATCAAATTGGAGCAGAATAATATGACCGTGTCGCAGTACGAGGCAAAATTTGCGGAGTTATCCCGGTTTGCGTCCCACCTGGTAGATAATGAAGAAAGAATGACGCGGATGTTTTTAAGAGGTTTGAAGCCGGAGATACGTCAACATCTTGTTTCTCATAAACTGTGTTTGTATTCAGATGTTGTAAATAGGGCTCAGTTGGTGGAGCGCGATAACGAGATAACGCAACCAAAAGAGAGCAGCCGGCAAAATGATAATACCAGTGAGAGCAGTCATCGAAGCGGTGACAACAAGCGTGGAGGGAATCAACAGGCCAGAAATGGTAACCACTTCGGTGGTAATCAGGGCCAAAACAATAAGAATGGACATTTCAAGAAGAGGAGATTCAACAATGATGGAAAGACGTCAGCACCAGCACCTGTCGTTAAGGAAGGAGAACGACCACCTATCATATGTTTCAAATGCGGAGGGGAGGGGCACATCAATCCAAACTGCGCGATGCCGTCCAAAGCATGTTATAATTGTGAAAGAGAAGGTCATTTAGCCCGATTTTGTCGTTTACCGAAGACAAATTCAGCTAGGATGGAGGCACCAAAAGCCGTCCCAGAAAAGTCAAAACCGGTTATGCAAGGGAGAGCGTTTGTTGTGAACTCCCAGAGAGCAAGGAACCCGAATGAGGTCATCACGGGTAAGCTTATTATAAACTCTAAAGAAGTTTATACTTTATTTGATACCGGTTCAACCCATTCTTTTATTTCTCCTACTTGCGCTCATCGATTAAATTTGATTCCGGAGAAATTAGACTTTGACTTATCTGTGGAAACTCCGTTGGGAGAAACCTTCATTACCTCCACTGTTTATAAGTCTTGTTTGGTTCAAGTTGGTACCCACACATTACCTATCGATCTGATTTCATTAAAAATACTTGCATTTGACGTGATTCTAGGGATTGATTGGTTAACTACTCATTATGCAAAAATTGATTATTTTCGTAAGGTTGTTAGTTTTCATATTTCTAATCGACCTATTATGCGAATTCAAGCAACCAAACCATTAAAATCAATCGCTGTCATCTCAAGCCATAAAACTATTCGTTTATTGAAAAACGGATGTCAAGCTTTCTTAGCTCATGTCACAGATCTAAACAAAAATACGTCAGTTTTGAATGATATTTCTATTGTTAATAAATTCCCTGACGTATTCCCTGAAGAACTTCCTGGCCTACCCCCAGAGCGTGAAATTGAATTTTGTATCGATCTTGAACCCGGTACAAAACCCATTTCCAAAGCCCCATATCGAATGGCTCCTATTGAACTTCAGGAGTTAAAGATCCAACTGCAGGAATTGTTAGACATTGGCTTTATTCGTCCTAGTACTTCTCCTTGGGGAGCTCCTGTTCTATTCGTGAAGAAGAAAGATGGAAGTATGCGACTTTGTATTGATTATCGGGAGTTGAATCATGTCACCATCAAAAACAGGTACCCATTGCCACGTATTGATGACCTGTTTGACCAGTTGCAAGGAGCACAATTCTTTTCAAAGATCGATCTTCGTTCTGGATATCATCAGCTGAAGGTTAGAACTGAGGATATTCCAAAGACGGCTTTTAGAACTCGGTACGGGCATTATGAATTCCTAGTCATGTCCTTTGGATTGACTAATGCTCCTGCTGCCTTCATGGATATGATGAACCGGGTATTCAAGGAATATTTGGATCATTTTGTGGTCGTCTTTATTGATGACATCCTTATTTATTCCAAAAGCCGTGAAGATCATGAGCAACACTTGAGGCTGGTACTCCAAAAGCTTCGTGAATACAAGCTTTATGCCAAGTTGAAGAAATGCGAGTTCTGGCTGGAAGAGGTAGCATTCCTTGGGCACGTAGTATCAAGTCGTGGAATATCGGTTGACCCGGCAAAGATTGAAGCTATTCAAAGCTGGGAGCAACCTAAATCAGTGACCGAGGTACGTAGCTTTCTTGGTTTAGCTGGTTATTATCGGAGATTCGTGGAAGGATTTTCTCGAATCGCTACTCCATTAACTCAGCTGACTCGGAAAGATACAAAGTTTGGTTGGAGCGAAGAATGTGAGCAGAGTTTTCAAGAACTCAAGAGGAGACTCATTTCAGCACCTGTTCTAACAATACCATCTGGCTCGGAGGGATTTGTCATCTACAGTGATGCTTCGAGCAAAGGGTTGGGATGCGTTCTCATGCAACATGGAAAAGTCATAGCCTATGCATCAAGACAACTCAAGGAATATGAGAGGAATTATCCTACTCATGATCTAGAGTTGGCAGCTGTTGTCTTTGCACTTAAAATTTGGAGGCATTACTTGTATGGGGAGAAAGTGGAGATCTTTACGGATCATAAAAGCCTCAAATATTTCTTCACTCAAAAGGAACTCAACATGCGACAACGACGTTGGCTTGAACTGTTGAAAGATTATGATCATACCATTCAATACCATCCTGGAAAAGCGAACGTGGTAGCTGACGCATTGAGTAGAAGATCATATGCGGGTACAAGTGCAATATTAACAACGCAAAGACCCATTTTGTGTGACTTGCAAAGGATGGAGATAGAGTTAAAGACTCCAGGGACCCATGTGATGATGGCGAATATACGAGTAGAACCGACTTTAATCGATAAAGTTAAAGCTGCTCAAGCTACAGACCTGGAGCTGATGCGTATGAGGAAGAAAGTGCAAGAAGGTTCTATGCCGGAAGCAAGAATCGATGAAGAAGGAATACTTCGAGTCAACTCCAGACTTTGTGTTCCTAACAACCCTGATTTAAAGTATGAAATCATGATGGAGGCGCACAACACACCGTTTGCAATCCATCCTGGAAGTACCAAAATGTATCATGATCTTCGTCATACATTTTGGTGGAGCAATATGAAGAGAGAGATAGCGTTGTTTATCTCAAGGTGTCTAACTTGTCAACGAGTCAAAGCGGAGCATCAAGTACCAAAAGGTCCATTGCAACCACTTGAAATTCCAGAATGGAAGTGGGAGCACATTACCATGGATTTCGTTACCGGTCTTCCTAGGGTTTCTCAAGGTATTGATGCGATTTGGGTCATTGTTGATAGATTGACCAAGTCTGCTCATTTCTTACCGATACGAGAAACTTATACACTTGAACGTCTTGCTCGTATGTACATAAACGAGATTGTAAGACTGCATGGTATGCCAGTATCCATAGTTTCTGATCGAGACCCAAGATTCACTTCACGATTTTGGGTTAGTTTACAAAAAGCTATGGGCACGGAGTTACGATTTAGTTCAGCATATCATCCTCAGACGGACGGACAATCAGAGAGGACTATTCAAACTCTTGAAGATCTATTAAGACTCTGTGTCTTTGACTTCAAAGGAAGTTGGGACAAGTTCTTACCATTGGTGGAGTTTTCCTACAACAACAGTTATCAAGCAAGTATTGGCATGGCTCCATTCGAAGCATTGTATGGAAGAAAATGTCGTTCTCCAGTATGCTGGGATGAGGTGGGCGAAGCAACGTTGTTGGGACCGGAGTTGGTACGTATGACTACAGAAAAGATTCAAACGATCCGACAACGTATAAAAACCTCACAAGATCGACAAAAGAGTTATGCTGATCTTCATCGAAAGGACGTGGAATTTGATGTAGGAGATCATGTGTTCTTACGTGTTGCTCCATGGAAAGGAGTTACGAGATTTGGAAAGAGAGGAAAGCTAAATCCTCGATTCATCGGTCCATTTTTAATCCTCGATCGAGTAGGAACTGTGGCTTATAGACTCGCTTTACCGCCAAGTATGTCTCGTGTTCATAACGTTTTCCACATATCCATGTTACGCAAATATGTGGAAGACCCGAACCACATTATTGAGTTAGAACCGGACGAAATAGCGGAGGATTTGACGTATGAAGAAGTTCCTGTTCAAATCTTGGATAAGAAGGAACATATTCTACGCTCCAAGGTTATACCTCAAGTTAAAGTTTTGTGGAGAAACCACGATGTTGAGGAAATGACTTGGGAGTTAGAATCAGAAATGAAATCAAGGTATCCTTACCTCTTCGACATACCAGGTACGTACCCTAATTTCGAGGGCGAAATTTCATAAGAAGGGGAGGTTGTAAGACCCCAACTTTTATAAATAAAGATGAATTTTCTATAAATATCATTTTTGAATATTATGGAGTTAATTTGATATAATGTTATAGTTGTGGGTAATATTTATAAATTTTGCAAAGTAAGCAAGTTGTTATAAAATATTCGTTTGGTCGGAGAATATTCTTTTTGTCGGGGAATATTCGTACGACGGCACAATCATTGGTGGACCCCACAACGGAATTATTGTCGGATTGAGAAAACGACAGAATTATCTTTCTATAAAAATAACAGCTGAGGTGTTACCGTTAAAACCGTTAAAACTGTTGAACTACTCGGTAGTAAAAGTACAGTAATACGCGTGGTTGCATAGTAGCACACGGTATTGATTATTGATGCTTACGTGAGAAGTCACTCAGCTATACTCAATTATTGCTACAGTAATTGCTGCATCATATCTCTTAAATTATTGTCATAGTATCATCTGTATAATATGTTATATTATTAAATCAATAATTGAGACGTTGTGGTAAGTTTGGTTATTTTATGGGAGGCCATATGTCATCATCTAAGAGTCTCTTCGTCAATAGTAATTACCGTCGTCAATAGTAATTACCGTCGTCAATAGTATTTACCTTGGTCAATAGTAATTACCTTCGTCAATATTATTTACCTTGGTCAATAGTATTTACCTTGGTCAATAGTAATTACCTTCGTCAATAGTATTTACCTTGGTCAATAGTAATTACTTTCGTCAATAGTAGTTGTCCCTTCAATATTACCAAGAGTCATTTGACCCTTCGTTAAGACCAAGAGTCATTTGACCCTTCGTTAAGACCAAGAGCCACCCTCAGTTTTTCTATAAATAGAGGCCTAGGGCTTCATTATTTTTCACGAATTCATTCAAGCTATAGAGAGAGAAAGTATAGAGAGAATAAGAGAGAGAGAATAAAAGTATTCTGCTACATCACTTTTCCAATATCCAGTTCTTTTAAGGTAGGGAATATTATTTCTTTTATATTCATGAAGAGAACTTCTGTTATTCCATTTGTTATTATTCTGTTGGAATAACCAGTATACGCGGTCTACCCTATACTTGGTGACATTCTTCTATTATTCTGTTGGAACATCTTGTCTGTGTGTTTTACACCGGACCTGGTTCCGTTTTATTATTATTCTGTTGGAATATCCTGTCTGTGTGTTTTACACCGGACCTGGTTCCATTATTTATTATTCTGTCGGAATATCCTGTCTGTGCGTTTACGCCGGACCTGGTTCCATTATTTATTATTCTATTGGAATAACCTGTCTGTGCGGTCTATCGCATGCATGGTGATTTCTTTTGTTATTCCATTCTTTATTGTACTCAGTTGGTTAAGTTTTGACTTCTATACTCCATGAAATTTGTGGAATATCCTTGATAGTTGCGTTTCATCCAGTATCTTTTCAAGAAAATATTCTTCTAAGCATTCTTGAATTTTACTCCACAATGCAGTATCATGTTGACAATTTGGACGTTGTTAATTCCTGGATAAATTAATTCTTGAACTTGTTTTATTGAATTCTTATATCATTGTCATCATCCTCATGTTCATAAAATGTTGAAAGTCATCTGTGGCCTGTATTGCATAGATGGACTTGGTATGATTATGACCAGGGATTATTCGGTATAATCATGACCGTAATGTTACAAATGATGTGGTAAAAGTCCTCATTGGCCCGTAGTGCATTGATGGACAGTTGTTGGCATGATCATGACCATTAATGAATACACGAATATCCTTGGCCGTAGTGCAGGGGTGATTCGATGATGTGGATTATTTTATTAAGCTGAGTCTCAGCGATTACAGTGTTGAAAAACTTTTTAAATCATAAAAGATAGTAGAGTTTATTTTCTACTTGACTCTTTTAATGGATTGCTTGTTCCGCTACAGTTAAACTTGATGTCTATTATATTTTATCAGTTTAACATTGTTGAAGGCTAATGATAATTTATTCTGCATTATCTTAGTCATAATATTTCTTACTGGGCTAGTTGAGCTCACCCTTTCTTTCACTGTTCTCTTCAGGAAATGAGAACGTAGCTGGGACAAGTCGGGGTACGGAGTGATGGTCCGAATGATAGTATTAGTTAGTAGTCCTCACTATTCTATGTAATGGTGTGTTAATAAATGTAATGAGGACTCCTTTTGAGTATGAATACTCTCTAGAAGATAATATTTGTATTCAAACTCACAGTTTATGTTTTGTCGTATTGTACACGACAGATGTATTAATCAGTTGTATTTGTATTCTGTACTATGTATCTGACGACCCAAGATGGGTGAGGTATACCTAATTTTGGGGGCGTCACATGTTCCTTATAATTCTACGTCTTAAAGATCGAAATTAGGAGGATTTGTTCACGTGTCTTTGGAAGAAGTGCGTGAATTTTATAAAGAATTCTTGTATAATGATTCATATTAATTAATTGATTTAAATGGGAAGCAAATTGGTTTAAATGAAATACTAAGGGAAGTTGTAATCTTAACCTGTTAAATCTGCAGTTACTCTTGTGAAATTTTGATTTTAATTATTAGTTTTGTTAAGTTTATTTTTCAAATCACAAGCAATATTTTGTAGTTTAAAATAGGATTAATTGCATTGGAATTAGTAATTGATAAATATTAGTCTATTTTCTCGTGGGAACGATATCCTTGCTTGTTGAATATTATAATTGAACGCGTATACTTGCGTGTTAAAGTGATATTAAAAAATTAGGCAACACTCTCATCTTGTTCTGTATCCCATGAGTGTTTTGGGATAGCTCAACCATAGACACCCTCATCTCTTCTAATTTTTCTTGCATTTTCTCCATAGTCTTTCTCAATCTTCGATCCCATTTTTTATGCATGGCTTCCATCTGGAATTTCAATTCAGATGTCGAGGGATGTTCCTCATAATCCTTCGAGTTAGACATATTTCCTGCAAAATAGAGTTAGTAGAAAACAATTTCCTCACCACTCCCTTACGTGTTTCACTCGAATCAATGGTTCACTCGTGTATACTCTCAATAAATTGGCTTTTACCCTCGATTAATCTCACCACTAAGCCTTTTACCTCAAAATATTCTCTCTAATAGGCTCTTCTTGAATTCCCCTAGCAAAATTCTTGGTTTTACTAATTAATTCAAAAATTACTTAACACAAAATAAAAATATAGATGGTGCGACTATCAAAATATCACAAAATTCCTCTTGTATTCTTCAGCTTTGTAAATTGTAGCTCCGTTTCAGAATTGATGATGATCGAACAATATGAACTCTTGGTTGGAATTTGATGATTTGATGGTGTGCTACAAGTTTGGTTAGCATAATGAAAATAGAATCTGAATTTTTTTTCAATATATATTTCGACAGAAAATTAAATATATGTAACTCACTAGAAAGGCTTAGCTTTGATACCAAATGATAGACTCCACGGCACGCTTGCGTGAGGTGGTCGTCGCCCAGAACGTTTCTAGCACAGTTGTTGGGAGAATTGCTTGCAACACCTTAATCCCTCGTCTATATGTAGATGGTAATCCTGGTATAATTGCTCGCGTTCGGAAATCTGCGTTAAATTGACACCAACGACACCTTGACCCCTCGCTTATATTGAAGCGGTAATCTCGGTACAATTGATGATTCATGTAGTAGAAGACGCAACACATAACTATGAATTGTTGTATGATAAGTCAAATTGAATCTCAAAGAAATAACTAATAATTACCTAAAAATTCTTCAAAGAACTAAAAGTAGAGAATAACCTCACAAATATATTGAATAATGAATAATGTGTTTAATTACATCAACTTGGACCTCTATTTATACTACTCAAAACAATCCAAATCCTAATAATAATAGGAATAAATTATTCTAATCCTAATAGGATTTACAAATCAATGTGAAATAGAAATCCTTCCAAATCCTAATAACAATAGGAACAAATTATTCTAATCATAATAGGAATTGCAAATCAATGTGAAATAGAAATTCATTGTTTTCATAAATCGATAGAAACTTATTTAAAAAACAAATTTTAACTAATAATAAATCCTAATTATAATAGAATTTAAAATCTAATAATCCTTGCTTTTGCATGTAATTCGTGGGCTTTACTAAAATGATCAGAATTGGGCTTGTATCAAATTGACCCAAATTTGTTTCTCATCATTCTCTTTGGGTTTACTTACGTTAGCTTCAGCCCAAACATCATGGATCAATCCATTGAGACCTTGTTTGAACCTCTTAGTTATAGCCTTGCTTGATCCCCACGTCCCTTTATTCTTATTTGTGTCCACGCATGCCATGTCCTCATCACGCAGCCCAGCAGATGAAGAGAATGGCTCTGATGAAAATATCTCTCCGATAAAGCACAGAGGTAGCCCCATGGGCAACGACGGAGTGTGTGACGCCCCCAAATTTAGATATAAATATCCCAAATTCGGTGCTTCACATTCTATTTCCAATATCATACTAAAATCATCAATAACGGAATAATAGAATAATTTACATTGTTATAACATTATTATTCATGTCTCAAGGTCTTGTAACCGTTACTAAAACATTACATAAATAAGTCTAAGACATAACTTAATACATGAATCATAATTAAGTCTTATTACATAACCGTAGCTAAATCTTAAAACAACTTAATAGGTAATTTCTTCTTATAGAAGAACAACGCTACGTCGTAGTCTTGCCTTTGCCTTTATCCTTTCCTGAGGGTCCGCACTGTTTTGCCTTAACTGAAATATTTAAGGAAATAAGGATGAGCAACAAATTTGCCCAGCAAGTAATATACCAATAAGGGTAGACAATTATGACGATAAGTTCATAATATCAAGAATATAATGATAAAGAATAGCTCAAGAAATTAAGGAATAATGTCACAGGCAAAGAAATATCAATAACTCCAAATATGTCCTTTGAATTTTAAACAATGAGTCATTATAGATAGAAGGATTTTTAAAAGAATTCAAAAGTTCCATAACATTTTTTGATCTTTCTACTCTAAGTCCTTGTATATTAAATCAAATTATTAAAAGGATTTTACAAATCATACTGGTACAAATATACATTAAACACATTCATCATCAAATTTAAATATGCAAATTCTAACGTCAAGTTTGATCGATTTGGAATTCAAGAAGATAGCGGAAAAAAAAATCATCTTTCTATAAATGTCGACTAGAGACTCGTTTTCTTTTATGTTAGCTTGTCGCTTATAAGTCATTGTGCGGACTCCAAATAATCATTTTGAACCTTGTAATCTTTACTTTGATATCTTTGTCTTGAGGTGAAATGACATATTTGCCTTTGTACTACTATTAGAGAAAAGATGTACAAATTTTAAGTGTCTACACAATACATATCATTTTTCACAAATTTATTTTATGACCGTGTATGCAATACTAGCCATTTAATTTTCCCCATCCTCTATTTGTTTGCCAATATATAGAATATTAAATATAAGAACGATATAGACTGTAATCTTCTGACAGTAAAGTTAAATCATGATTCTTTAGAGGGTTAAAAATCAATATTTTACCATGTGGGGGGGATGAGATACAAGACATTCAGACTCTAAATTGTGCTGACGTATAATACTTACTCTCTTTTAAAATGTAAGATTATTATTGAATTTATTAAAGTCAGTTAAAAATATTTTAAGTTTAAAATTAACATAAATTTCTTTAATTTTAATTGATACAATGATAAATATTATAAGCTATCTAAAAAATACTACTTATTTATAAAAAGTTATTGTTTCATAATTTTTTTAATGAATCATTCCTCAAAATATGCGTCTCAAATTAATTTTCAAAAGTCAATAATTATCTTACAACTTAAAGAAAAGTTGTATATAATAACATGTAAGGGTTGTTAGCTACCATTTGCTATTTATTAGTTACATGCACTTCTATATTTTTGAATATTCAAATATTTTTAATTAGTGATACTTTTCAAATAGTTATAATTTTTACAATTGTATTGATTACAATTTAATGGATTCATTCGATTTTGAGGTAAAAAATATCTTGAATAGATTTCAAAAAGTATTATTAATCCTGCATTTAGAACATAGAAAGTATATTTATTATATACTGTGTATATGAAAATATATAGTCGTTATATTTTGATCATCCCATTCTATTTTATTTGTTTCTAATTTTCAAGTAAAGTACTAAACGCGTGAATAAAATAATTGATTCAGCGTTCATTCTGGTTCATATTCAATTCCAGTTATCATTCCTTTCCAATTTCATTATTTTCAACCAAAAGTGATTTCAATTATCGTTCCATTCCAATTTCAGCACGTTCGACCAGACGGGCATAAGTGTTTAAATCGAAGCACATTGTATTTTATTTAAATCCTATTTTGTTTCACCGTTAGTTTTTAGAGGTTAAGAAATCAAGACTAGTAACCTTTTCAGAATATGTTAAAGAGAACTTGAAGACGAATTATAGGGGAAGAAAATGCTCCTTTTTTCAATTTAATTTGCGCGAAGAGTTGGGGGTTTCACTTTTACAATGGAACACAAGAAGAGATCAAAAATAGTTTTTTGCATTTTTAAGTATAGTGATGAAAATGACTTTCATCAGTTTTACTGTGTTTGGTGCCTCTATCAAACCCTAATTCATAAAATAATTTTACATTCGCATGTTCTGTACTATATCGATCTGAAAGCAGCTTAGCTCAACAATTTAATTAAATTAAAAAAATAACAAGATAAAGAAAACATTGACCGACTCAAAAGCAAGCCGAATCAATAGATGGAAAAACAAAGAGCAAGAACCATTACATTTTAAAACAACTTCGACCTGCAAAACACACAACAGCAGCCCAATGAACATACCAGTACAATGAAGTGATATATGTCATTTTAACATGAATAAGATTCGGGTTGGTTGATTCAGAACAAGGGAAGAAGAGGGAGGAAGAGTGAGGGGGGGGGGGAGAGTGAGGGGGGGGGGGGTTATCAACAAAGTACACAAACATGAGTACTTTCAACCGAAACAAAGATCTTTAAGAATAACTCCTCGAGATCAAGATATTTTAGTACAGGCTTGATCCTACCAACAAGAAAGAAATGAAGGCTTAGAGATCAGCAATCTGATACCACAAAATCCTACACTAAAAACACAATGATCAATAAAAACTACTTGCATGCCAGTAGTGTACGCACATCGCTTGCCACTGCATGCTAACAAGGTACAGGCCTTGGGCATCATAGAGACATGGACCGAGGCTTTCTACAAAATTTCAGAGAAAAGAGAAATAAAAACTACCACGGCTTGAACCCTAGACGTGGTTGAGGCTCACATGGGCAATTACCACTTGTGTATTCAAGGCTTTTGTTTAGAGCAAGGTTCTCAAACGACGCGGATCAATATTTCTGCTATACAGCAACCACAAGCACATAGCAAGTAAACACACACAAACAGACCATCCAATTAGCCCAAAAAGTCAAAGAAGAAAGGACAAAACTGGAAATATGAAGAACGCATTCGTATATCAATCATAAACATCATTAAACTTGAACACCTGGTTGAAGTGATCTACCAGTGGCCAGGGCAACCCAATAGCCAAGCCAGCTGGTGGTGTGATGGATAAAGAGACATTTCAATATGAATGCATAAAAAGAGTGCTCATGTCGTCTGCCTCTCTTTCAACAGCCTTCTTTTGTGCAACCAAATATGGCATTACCACGTTTCCTCCATCTAGGATAATACTTTACCTCACGAAAACTGAGGTTATGTAGTCCTTAATAAGGTTCCAACTCCCAAATCGCCAGGCTAGGCTAGGTATCTCTTGCAAGATTCCCTGTCTAGAGCTTTCGACAAATTTGTTTATGTTTCTAAGTTCAACAAGTCATTTTCCTAATAAAAATCAATG
Source organism: Panax notoginseng (assembly GCA_016801055.1). NCBI lineage: Eukaryota > Viridiplantae > Streptophyta > Magnoliopsida > Apiales > Araliaceae > Panax > Panax notoginseng. The sequence goes on along the minus strand of CM029019.1, from coordinate 149,539,796 downwards.
AAACAATAAGCTTTAATTTTCAGTAGTCACAAGCATGCAGTAGCAGAATCAGGCATCCAGATAAAAGAAACAGTATTATGATATATTTGGAGTTAATTCTTACCGAAGCAACAACTTATAGCCCTGTGTAAGTCCAGATGCTTAGCGATTCTCCAGGTTTTGGATAGAGAGAAATACAAGGATCTTTTAGCCGTTTAGCAGTTGTTCAATGCCTTGTTCTTATGTATACGTGCACACATAGGTCCATGGAACTTGCGGATAGTAATTATCCCTTTCTAATCTGGTCGTCCGCTGTTGAGTTGATTGGCTATAGATCAACTGGCTGGGAAATGATCCATAGTTAGCGGTGGCTATGGATCACTCGTATAATAATTATGTGGGTGTATATTTTAAATAATTTCTTGCATTGCGTCTGTTTATTATATTTTATTTATCATTTTTATTTTATTCTTTCGTATTTTTTTATCTGATTTATCTTTCTATTTCTTTCAGTCTTTCTACCATTATGCTTTTCATTTTCATCCACCAACTAGTTTGAGATTTTATATATACACAAATATATTCGGTAATTCAACCAACTAGGAAGGGGCGGGAGGAAGCCATGGCCTTCCCCGCCCTCACCCCTACGCCTACTCCTACTCATTTATAAAAAAGTTTATAAATTTATGTAGATATTAATATTGACCCCATATGATATAAATATTTTCGTAGTGCGCATGTTTTGAGATATATAAATAAATTAATATGTTATATCTAAAATAATATATAAAATTTATTTCCAAGTTTCAATATATTTCAAAGTCTAATTATAATTTTCAAAGACAAGTAATAAGGATAATATTAAAATATTAACTTAGTTTTAAAGTCAAATAAATAAAATTAATATTATGACTAATGTTAATTGTCTCAAATTTGGTCTCTCAATTTATCTTAAATATACAGGTTATCATTGTATTACGTAATCATTGTATTATGTAATGAAATTCTTAGGATCCACCATGATTTTTGAACAAATATTATGATGACGTGTATTTAGCGCATTTGAAAAACACTTTACTTTAATATACTAAAACTCATTAATATAAATGAATTCATGTGTTAAAACTAAAAATATTATAATACTCGCAAGAGATTTATTATAAAGAAAACTTTCCTTTGCACAATTACTCGCATTAGAGTTCCTTCCTAAAAGTATCCTTCTAGTGACTAAATATTTTTTGTCATGAATATATTGTGAAGAATGTGTTATTCACAAATTATATATTATAAAAGATTATTTTTATTTGGGGATAAGATGATTTCCTCACAATTAATATTTTAAAATAACTCTTCCTTCATAAATAACAATTTGTGAAGATACATAATGTTAGAATATTTCTTGGACCAATCAACACTAATAATATCGGTATTAAATAACTCCTTCCCTGTACTATGCTCTACTCCCCTACTATTTTCTCCGTTCTTTAATATAAATTTTTTTTAGACGGATATAAAAATTAGATATAAAAATTAAATATAAAAATATTTAAATTTTATTTATTTATATTTTGACCCAAATAAAATTCAAATATACTCATGTTCAATTTTTATATTCACATAGAGTTTTTATAATATAAATTGTTTTAGAGTTATGCATAAACATTATGCAAATGATTGTATAACATTAAATATAATATCAATTATTTATATTACCCTTGTATTGAAAAAAGAGAATGTTACTATTTATTAGGCAAAAAATAGTGAGATAACGAAAGTTATATTTATTACTTGGGATAATATTAGAAACTAAGCAATTAATACTTACTTAAAATTCTCAAAGGACTTATATTAAAGGACAAAAATACTTATATAAAAAGATTTATATTAAGAAACGGAGAGAATAATGCTTAAATGAAATTAAATATTAGTAATATAAAATAAAAAAATTAAAGAGAATATTTTATTTATTAGCACAAAGATTAGGGTAAAGCACCCTGACCGATAAGTATGGGTACATTTACAAGTTGACCCTGCTTTTTAAAAAAGTTGCATTTAAACACTAATCATATCCTGAGCATACCCCCAACATATATTTGTCAGTGTTAACAAATTCACCCCCTCCCCTGCGAACCACAACCTGGGTTGCGCATTCTAGAATATGGTATAGGACACACACCCAATACGCCATATTTGGTGTCTTGTTCTAGATTTCAGAAAGGGTCAAGTAAAAGACAGTTGAAATTAATAATCGTACTATGTATTCTATTGTTTACTTGCAAAGGGCGACGTTGAAATTTCGCCCACGTCATCTTTCACAGCGAAGGAATTCATCATACTTATGTGGTCATGCCAAATAAGGTTCTCCCTTTGTGTAGAATAAGCATGTGAAACCATCGCATGCTCCGAAGCCAACTCCTTTGCCTTGATTTTGCACCCCAGATTGTTGAACACCTTGCTTCCCCATTTAACAAGATCATCTCTAAAGAGCCCTATCTTTGATTTCAAAATTGACACTAGAATTGGAGCTCTCGCACCTCTGCTTGATTAATCGTTCGCGTTGTTCCTCTCTCATTCAAACCTTAAACCCTCTTTTGCCTACAAATATCTCCACCCAATTTTGACTTCCACCTTACTATAAGCAGCGTATGATCCAAATGCATTACAAGCCACATGTTGCCTGTGTACAAGGACTCTAAAGTACACGGGTATGGGTGTGGCATCAAGACACTCCATAATTGATAGGCATCGATCCGTCCGACGTCATCATGGTGGATGATTCGATCTTTAGATATTTATTTATCAGGTGTCTATTTATTTAGTTTGTTAGACTTCTTATTTATTGGTTTACTTTAATATTGGGTTATTTATTTAGAGGCCCAGTTGTTATTGGACTTAGGGTTATTAGAGTTTATTTCTTTATAAATATGTTTGTAAGTCATGTAGACTTTTTACACATTGATATTGAAATTATTCTAATTATTGGTTGCGATCAATATTTTTCCTCCTTCCTGCAATTGGAAAACCCTAGGATAGTTGTTCTCCTACGTCTGAATCATCCTATTTCTTTTAATTCTCTTTGGTGATTTTGTCTTTTCCAATTAATTATCTGTTCAACAATTTCCATCCTACATCATATTGGCATCAGAGCTTTGTCTCTCCATCAATTTATTAATTTTTTGGAGATTATGGGTTTTCACATTAAAAAAAAAGTTATTGTTCATCAGAGTATTGTTTATTGCCGAAATTACTGTTCATCGCGATTCACTGTTCCAAAAAAAAAAACCATGTTGATGTGTTGTTTTGAAAATAGAGAGGTAACCCTAACTTTCCTAATTTAAATTAAAAAACCTTGTAAATTATCTTTTAACACTCCAAACTTCCACTCTCCATTTAAATATTGTCCCACAGTTTAAAGTTTAAAGAGTCCTAAACTTTTAACCTTAGCACTTGTCAAGTCCATTTTTTAAATAAAAAAAAGATAAAAATAAATATTTCATTTTGAATATTCGGATTTTCAATATTTAATCACTTGTATTCCCTTCGTTCATTAGTTCTAAAATTTTTGAAAACTTGTTTTGAATTTATTCTATTAAAATTGTATATTATTCCATCTACTTACATATTATTCGATTATTATCAATAGCTTTTGAGATTGCAATTGCATAGGCTTAGACTTGTAATTTTAATTCGCTTCAATTAAATTTTTGTATTGTCAGTTTTGCACTTACATTTGCATCGCGACTACACATACCCAAGCTTCTTTAGAAGATATCTAGGACCAATTAGTGGTCATAGTTACACAACTGGGTCAAATGAATGATAGAATGATCACACACATTGAACAAAGACGGCCTGTAGTGAAACCTCAAGGGAATACTGGGAATGGGCATGTCAAAAACTCACATATTAGACCCCATGAACATCCTAGGCATGATCCTTATGATGATTAGGAAAATCAAGGTAGATGCACCCGAGTTTGACGGTAGAATTGATCCCAATGCATTCCTTGTTCGATTGTCCAGCATGGAGAAATATTTTGACTGGTATAAGAAGTTTGAGGATAGGAAGGTGTGGTTAGCCAAAATAAAATTAGTGAAATTGGCCAGTTTATTTTGGTCAGGGGTTGAGAGACTTAGAGCGTATAAGTGAGACACCTATCAAGCATTGGGGGAGATAAAAACTCACATAAAGCAATATTATTTATCCGTATGATAAGTTAATAGAGTAGTATGACAACTTTTGTCAGGGTAATAACATGTCTATTGCTGATTACATCTGCAGATTTAGGGAGTTGACTCAAAGATGTAGGCTCAATGGTGATAAATTGACCATTATGAAGTTCAAGAATGGGTTACGACATGAACTTCAATCACACATCCTGACCAGTGGCATCACTACCCTAGATAACTTTTAACAGTCAGCTCTAGATAATTACAGGATATCCTGACTAGCGTCCTCTAGGGCTAGTAACACCGTAGCTGGGCCATCTCGTGGCAAAGGGAAGGGTGTATTTGCACCCAACTCTCAGTCTATAACCCAGGAGAGGTGCTTTACATGCTAGGAGTTCGGGCACAAATCTTTTGAGTGCCTCGATCGTAATCGCCAGCGGACAACTGTGAGGCCCCCAAATCCGGGTCACTTTTACCTGGGGTTTAGTACTCACGATATTAAACATACATACCCATATATTCATACATTAATTTAAAATATGTCTTAATTACATAGTTCTTATACAAAAACTATTTTATAATCTCAAATTCTTAGACTTGTACAAAATTTAGACAAATTAATAACATTAATAATAATATTAAAGCCTCTATTACATCACTTTAGTAATTCAAATAAGCACATGCGCTTAATAATATTAATCTATGGCATTGCCCTTTTCTTTATCCTTGTCGGAACCACCGGCCTTCTTAGTTTTAACTGAAAGTGTTATATATAACGCAAGGGTGAGCAAATGATTGCTCAGCAAGTATTTTTAACATAACATAATATGATTAACTTTCAGCAATTTAATAACAATTGGGAAGAATCTTGAACAAAACTGTTTTATAGGTATTTTGATTTAAAAATCATACTTTTGCATGTTGGACGGTCAAATGTCCAATGAACTATGTACTAGAATTGACAGTACTGTGAAACTACAATCCACGGATATAAACAGATACTAAAAATTGAATAAACCCTAAACTTGTACTTTATGGGAACAACTTAAGTACCCTATATTGTGCACAATATAACAGTCTATTTAGCACTATTTGTGTCCACCGGAATCATAACGTCCGATCTCATATGCCCCATAAAAGGGTTCGTTCACAGCATTGATATAGGAATCCGCACCACAACAATATGGTTCGGAGAGCATTGAATGAGATTTCTATAAATTCAAAATATTAATCTCTCTCAACATTTGTCTAGCCGAAACAATGGCATTGACATACTTTAAACAGTTCATGAATAACTGAAATTAAAAGCTTGCAGTTCAATAGTTTAAATAACTTGAAAAGATGAGCTTTAGTTTGAGTATTTGCCTTTCGCGTCGCTTAAATTCTTAAAAGGTTCTATCTTGTCACTAGATAGCCTACATGTATATAATGTTGGCTCACTTAGTTACTTTATAACATAACTCCTATATTGTCGTGTTATGTACAACATGCCAGCTCAACACATTAGTATGCTAACTAATTGTTGTTACGATTAACATGTACCAAATAGGTAAAGTTATTGTTATTAAGGACATCAATAAGTATTTACCACATACTTTAGGTCAACTTACAAACGACTAACTAAACTCTTTTTTCTTACGGACAACTCACTAAACTTTAGTTTTCTTGCAAAATATTGAATTTTCATCACGGGTGTTAATTATTTTAACGGGAGATTGACATTGCAATGTGACGTGGCTTAATTTATTCTAATTTAAAACATTCAGTCTACGTGGCCAAATAAGTTTTTACACATTTCATGGTCAAATCTCTCTTTCTCTCTCCTATTCTTCTTCTTCGTTGATGTAAGTAGATCTAGATCTGAAAATTATAAAATTCTTACATGGGTTTGACCTCATAATAGATCTAGATGCTTATAGGAATCAGATGCCCAACAAGTTCTTTCTTCCATAGCTAATTTGTTAACCATTGCTACAGCTACAGCTACAGCTATTCCTATTGTTGTTGCTATCATTTCCAGCTGCAGATTTAATAATAATTGTTTTGGTGGTGGGTTTTAGATGTAGGGCTGTATAAGGTAGGAAATGAAATCCCTTGTTGGAGTTTCAGGACAACAATAATGATGGATCATTCTTGTAATTGTTCCCTTGACTCGATAAAGAATAAGATGTGGAGGATGAACTCGTGGCCATTAAACAATAACAACCGCGACGGTGGCGGTGATTCGATAATAATCCTACAATCAATGAGGATGATAATGAAAACCGCCTCCTTATCATTACGTCTCCCCAAGCATTAAGTTTCCCCTTTTCGATGAATTATGGTGCAGCTGGGATATATATAGGGAATCTGACACTAGTCAATTTTAAAGTGTAAGGGAACTGGAAATGGGAAATTGAGATGAAGGATTTGGCATTAGGTAGAAGAAGATGAACAGTAACTCAATTTCATAATTTCTTAAATGATTATATTTAATATTATTTACCTTAAAAAATTTAATTTTCTCTCTTAAAACTTCATGTTTCTCTTTCTTAATTTCCACATCAATCCACATAATGAAAGCCAAATGGATAATCCTTGACACACAAGCTATTTTCTGCAAGTCAGCTGCTTATGTGTATATTTCCTTTTAAAGTCAAAGGACTTAACAGTTTTTCTAACGATTTGTAAGAAAAGTAAAGCATAGTTAGTTGACTGTAATAAAAAAAAATTGAGTTAGCTAACTGTAAGTTGACCTAAAATAGAATGATGAAAAAAACATTTAACCCGTACGCTAACTAATTGTTGTTACGATTAACATGTATCACATAGGTTAAGTTATTGTTATTAAGGACATCAATAAGTATTTACCACATACTTTCATGTATAATGTCATGCAATAGTCTTAATGTGCATATACACATAATCATATAGGAGAACATAGCATTCATCACATACTTGGTACATATACATTATTAAACATACTCATTCTGGTCTAAATATAGCATGATATGATTTATTAGTCATTTTACACTTCAACAAATAACATCCTAAGTCAAGCCATGCCATTTCCCAAGGTAATCCTATTTTTCCATCATAATTCAAAAACAGAAAATATGATTTTCTAGGGTACTTTGGGGATTTTTATAATTTTTCACATTGATCCAATAGCTATCAAAGTTGGACAAAGATCTAAACCCTACAAGGTATTTAATCCATCATTTAGTTGCTTCAAAACATCAAATTAAAGCATTCAAATCAGAGGCTCAAAGTGCACTGTTAGAGTTGCTGCAACTGCTACAGTGCAGCAGTTTTAGTGAATTTCCAGCCCACTTTGGGATTTTTAGGAATTTTTGTATTAACCCATTTGCTTCCAAGTCCGAACAAGCTTTTACACCATGTGACATAGTATTTCATTCCATAGTTAGTCAACTGAAACATCTTAAGACTCCCCAAAATAGTGGCTCAAAAAGCATGTTCAGCACAGTCACCTTGTTGCAAAATCTGCAAATTTTGTGATTTTCTAGGCTACTTTAGGGATTTTTATGACTTTTTGTATTAACCTATTTGATTTCAAGTTTGGGCAAGCATTTAGACCACATATCATAGTATTTTATTCCATCATCGGTCAATTAAACCAACCATTCAAGACTCCTCAAAACAGTGGGTCAAAATGGGTGTTTAATACCTTTAACTCTGCTGCAGAAACTGCAGTAAAGATGATTTTCATGCCTCCTTTGATAATTTTTTTTGAATTTTTGCGATAGGCTTTTGGCTTTCAAATCTGGGCATGTTTTTAGACCACATAACAAGGTATTTTTCTGTAGGTTTAGCCAACTAAGCAAGCAAGCCAAGCCCCCTAAAAACAAGGCTCAATCTGGCTTGTTCAACACAGACCCAGATTGGCCTTGTTTTGGCTCCAGCCTTGTCTTTCCTATCATTGCTCATGATTTTGACCTCTTTGAACCCCAAGTTTCATAGCATTGAGCATGCAAAACTCATTTCTTTGTATCTCCTACTCTATTTGCACTTTGTACATACTAAAATCATTATAGTCCAACCTTTTTAAGTTGACTAAGGCTGAGCTCCAACTAGGAGATGTCATCATCATCATTTTCAGTAGAGATGATTTTCTAGGCTAGTTCGATGAATTTTTGGAATTTTTTAGTTAATCCTTGGACTCTCACATGTGTTCATGCAATTAGACCACATACCAATGTATTTTATTATGAAGTTAGGTTTCCTATACAAACAAGCTTAAGCCCCTTTTAATCAAGGCTCAAACTGACCTGTTCATCACAAGTCCAATTTAAGCTGATTTTTGGTTTCATCCTACCTCTGCAGATTTTGGCCATATAGAGAGCTTAGACATGTGCAATATGATCACTCTAGACTACTTTTAACATACCCTTGCCTTACTTAATAGTTTTGCATGATTTTGACTCATGGAGCTCACTTTACACTTGGCACATAACACATGAAACCTTATTATTGATTACTCATAGCTTGGCTATACTTTGGAATCATTTCTAGCAAGCATTCTTGACCTAACATACGTTTATTATGGCCTAGCATGGCCAGAATCTCTAATTCTCTGTCTCAGCCCCAGACTACATAGTTTTAAGCATGGATTTAGCATGATAACTCAAAACAGTCCTAAGCTATGCTAAGGTTAACATTGAGGCATATATGCAACATGTGATTACTAAACAACTTATGTACATGGTCCAGAGCTCATTACTTCATAGCTAGCATGTATTGAGACATAACAGCCCCATTACTTGAGTTTTAGACATGAAACTACATAGCTATCCAAGTTAATCATAACCATATCACATTTAGCATATAAGCATACATATAGGCATTTGTTTACTACTATAACATATAGACATGGTTTTGCACTTGACTGCATAGTTAACATACCTTTAGCACATAACAGTCAACACTCGGGCATTTTAACAAACAGTTAGAGTGAAGTACATAAAAACACATTACATGCTTGTATAGATATACATATAACACATGTACTCCTTCATAAATCCCCAACCTTATGCCTCCCGGACCCTTCATGGTCTCCAAACATAGCACAACAACATCACAGCCCCGTCCAAACATGCTTAAACAAATAAAAAAAAATATGGACAGTTTGCATAATGAACAAGGATGAGCTGTAGTTTGGCTTGCTTTAATAGAGCTTGAGGTAGCTAATCACTTCTTGCAACAATGGCAACTGCTAGCTTCAGCTGTTGCTAAATGCTAACTTTACTCGCTACCTCCCTTATCTTTTCCCAGCCAGAGCTCTCTCTCTCTCTCTTACTCTCTATGCTGCAGTTAAGCCTTAGCGTATTTGGTAATGAGCTAACTCTTTTGGGGGGTGGAAGAGCTAGTCTTATATGACTGAGCTCCCCCCCCCTCTACAGTCAGTCCCTTGGCCCCTATCTGACCTCTAGCATGCCCCCTACTCAGCCCCTACAAGACTCAGCAGTCATCTCCGATTTGTAGCCTACATATCCCCCTATAGAAAAGTCATGTCCCAGACTCCTTGCCCCCTAACTTGTACCCTCCTAGCCCTTAACTAAACTGATAACTAACTAAACTAACTAACCATCTAATTTCCTCACACTGCTCATTCTAACTGAAATAAAACAGCCCCCTTTTACATTCCATTAGGGCTGCCGGATTGGGCCTGCAACACGGCTGGAATCTAAAACATTTGATTTGGGCCTTAAGCTACAGTTGGACTAGCAAGCATACATGGAACAGTAGGATTGATTAACATGAACTGTTATAACAATTAACATGGTCTTGAAATGTCACATGAGGTCCATGAATTTCAATTGCCACATTTCATCTTAATTTCAAAAAATAAAATCATGGGACATATCTTCACGTTTAATGAATCGTTTAATGAATCGATAACGAATAATGCATCGACTTCATCTTGGCTAATATTCATACTCTTTATACACATCATTTAAATTGATGTCACATGAAATTAAATTAAATACTTAAATACCACATGAAATAATCAATGAAATTTGTTAAACCTAATTTAATCTTTTCATTACAGATATAGCTTCATGCCACGAAATTCTTCAATTTAAGCCATGTTGGCTTTTCTTTTTATTCTTAATTTAATTATAGAATTATAGAATTAAAATAATGTATATTCCTTTTACCTCATTCCACAATAATTAAGATGGAATAGTCAACTAAATATTAAATATAAAATTTTCATTAAATTCAAATATCTGTGTCATTACAGTAACAATAGTAGAGAAAGCTTCAAAAGAGGAGAGAGATATTGGCGGGGCTGAAGTCGAGGGTGAGCATGACTCGTAGGATGAGGATGTTGATGAGCACCTAGAGGAGACAGGTAATCAAGTAAATGTCATAAGATGCGTTTTCACGAGTCATGGCCCATGGGAGAGAGGATGATTGGAGAACCATATTTCAGACTTACAGCAAAGTAGGTGGTGTCTCTTCTAAGTTGATCATCAATGAGGATAGTTGCTTAAATGTGGTTGCTAAGTCTGCCTTACCACGGATGAAGCTGAAGGCAGAACCACATCTCCAGCCTTTTAGCATCGTCTGGGTCAACAAGACATTCATTCCTGTGTCAAAGAGATGTTTAGTGTCGATCCATATTCAAGGCTATGAGGAGAGTATTTGGTGTGATGTCCTTCCTATGAATGTTGCACATATTCTACTAGAGCGACGTTGGCTATATGAATGTAATGTGACCTATTATGGGAGGACGAACACGTGTTTACACACAAGAGGTAAAAAATATCATTAGTACATGTGAGACCCCGAGTGTCCTTCAAGAGTTAACCAAAGAAGACTAGCTTACATACCTAACAAACCAAATCACTCCATATTCTTAATAGAAAGGAGTTTGAGTGGAGTGTGTTGGATGAAAAGGTTGTGTATGTGGCGGTGGTAGCTAGAGAGGTGAGAGATGTTCCCGAGGAGAGTACTAGAGAGATTTCTAGTGATGTTAGGCAGATTCTACACGAGTTTGCCGCTGTTATGCGTAATGAGTTGTCCAATGGATTACCACCTCTTAAGGACATCCAACGTGCCATTGACCTTGTTTCAAGGTCTTCTTTACAGAACATGCCACATTATAGAATGCATCCCACGTGGCAGACTAAGATGAGACGACAGGTAGGTGAGTTGTTGAGGAAGGACTTTGTTATAGAGTCTTAGCCCTTGTGCAGTTCCAGCCTTATTCACCCTTAATGCTGATGGGAGTTTGAGGATGTGTTGCAATAGCCGAGCCATAAATAAGATAACCATCAAGTATAGGTTTCCCATACCTAGGTTTGATCACATGCTAGATATGATGATTGAGACTCGTGTTTTCACCAAAATAGACTTGCAGAGCGGATACCACTAAATCGACATCCGTGAAGGAAATGAGTGAAAAACAGGGGACGAACTTTATGAGTGGTTAGTCTTACCTTTTGGCTTAACCAATGCACCCAACACATTTATGAAACTTATGAATCAAGTGCTACATCCTTTCATAGGTAAGTTTGTAGTGGTCTATTTTGATAACATCTTCATTTATAGTAAAACCCGAGAAGAGCGCTTACTTCACTTGCGAGAGTCTAGCAGTTCTTCTACGTGAGGAACTCTGTTAATTTGAAGAAGCGTTCTTTTGTTCAGGAGTCTATCATTTTCCTCGGGTTGTGATCTCCAAAGAGGGGGTGTCTACCAACGCTGAGAAAGTAAAGGCTATTAATGAGTGGTTTGAACCTTCTAATATTCACGAAGCTCTAAGCTTCCATGGGCTAGATGTGACGCCCCCAAATCCGGGTTCCCTAACCTCGGGTTTGGTGCTCACGATCCATCATATAAATCACATCTAACTACTCATTCATTAATGAAAAACATCATTCATAATATTCCTTAATACAACTTATAACAATATCTCAGGTTAACTAACCTTGACAACTTACATACCCTTATATAACCAAAAGGTTTACATAATTAATTACATAATAAAACATAACCATTAAAAGTTGACACTAACTACTCCTGAGCCTTGCCTTTGCCTTTGCCCCTGTTAGAACCTTCTGCTACATCGGCATTAGCTGAAATATTTTATTTAAGCAAGGGTGAGCAACGAGTTTGCTCAGCAAGTTAAAATATACAATAAATGATATATATCATGAATGGAAGAGTCTAGCTTTTATAGAACTTCAGCAATAATCAAAAAATTTCGAAGTAGCGGAACAATAATTCAATCTCAATAACAAAATTTTCTCTCATTTTATACTGAATAACATATCAGAGATGAAAGAGTAAAATTCTTTCAAAAATTAAATAATATTCAATTGAATAAGAAGAATTAACAATACTGCAATAATATTCAATAAATTGGGATATACCCAAATTTTATGCTGAGTGATCACAAAAGGATCATGAACTAATAGAGGAATCATTTAGTTATTAAAACTAAATTACCACAAGAATACAAATTAGTTATAAAAACTAAACTATACTCTTCTGCAAGTACCTGGAGCGGCCAACTCCTTTGTACCCTATATTATGCATAATACTCAATAATAGCGCATAGGTCGATTTACGACATTAAAATTTGTTCATCTCAGTCTTACGTCACGAGTTCGTACCACAACAATATGGTTTGCATTACTTTCAAAGAAATACTATGATTTCAATAATTAATAACAATACTAATCTAGCCGAAACCAATGGCATAGATCTTCGAATAACAATTCAGTTCATAATAAATAAAGCATTTCATGCTTTAACAAATATTAGTATCGCCAAAACAATTAGCTGAGACATGATTTATAAATAGTTCAAATAATAGAACAAGAATCAATTGTACTATGTGTGAATTACAACAATCATTATAGATGTGAATAACTATCAATTATTATTCACTACCATGCTTGAAAAATAGTAACTCAAGTTAAGTTAGGAAACTTGCCTGATTCATTGACTACTGCTACACAATTTAAGTTATCTTCTTTTGTAAGACCTATCATTAATAAGATTGGTCTTTTAATCAGCATATCATACTTTGTATCATATTACAATTACTTTATCAATCAATTATCTAACACTTAATCACATAATTAAATATTAGATAACACCTTACAATATTAGTATTATTATCATCCTTTGATAATTATTTAATCACTATATCATATACATTATGATTCAACACTCTAATCTTATATGTTATAAGTTCTTCTTTAAACTCTAATAAGTCAAATACCAAATCAGCAACCTGGATTCCAAATCCAACAACCTGGATTCCAAATCCAGTATCTAGATGGTCAATCCAGCAAACCAAACTGCAATCTAGCAAACTGGATTCCAAATCCAGCAACCAAATTATAATCCAGCAAGCTGGATTCTTTAATTATTCAATCCAGCAAGCTGGATTCCATATCTTTTTCACGAAAACACCATATCAACTTATTATTTTTCTATCTTTTGTCCAAACACATACATATATTTCATACACAAAAAGTATTTTTCTGGAATTTTTCAACTCCCTTAAGTATTTTCCAAAAATAAATTTCTAGTTAATTCCTTAAGAAATTAGCTACCTCGTGCTTAATTCTAGAAATTCTCAACTCTTGACGGGATCATACACGTGTTAACGTGAGCTTACAGTTTAAATTTCAAGGCCATCAGAGTTATACAACTCCGGTTACAGCGATTTCCGTCGGGAAACGCAAAAATTAAAATAGTCGTAACTCGCTCATTTTAAGTCGGAATGAACTCATTTTTGGACACAACCTACTTTATCCCATATATTTTCATCCCCCAAAAGGCCGGATTTTATCTCATTAAATAAGTGGCCGAAACAGCCCTTACAATTTTTGGGCAGAAATTTTTTAAGCATTTTCAGATTTTTCATCCTTTACTAAAATCATTCCACACGAAAATTTGTAAATCCTTTTTAAGTGATTCCACTTGGATATATTAGAAGACTCATATATCTAACTCCAGAAATTAACCACACTAAAAAATTCAAAGTAGAATGAGAGATAAGGTTATTTCCATAACATACTTGGTTTTCTCGAAAATCTGTTTTTCAACCTTTGGTGACTTTTAAGAAAACTTCTCTATTTTCACATAAAATCAACATAGCTCATCATAATACTTAAAATAACTTGTATACTCATGGATCTAACATGATCCATGGTTTAATTCACCAAATAATCAACAAACACAAGATCAAACACAACAAAAGCTAAGAAAAATTTGATTTTCTAACTTTTGAAAAACCTAACTCATATTTCTTAGCTTAGATTCAACTTTTGATCTACAAAAGAGTTGGATCTAAACATGAAACACCTTTAAACATATGAATCTAAGGTTTTTTGTTTTTTTTTATCTTCAAGATCAAAACTTCATACTATCAAAAATCAAATCAAAATAAAAAGAATTTTAATCTATATACAAATAGAAATCCTTATACTTTCTCTTGATTCCTCTTCTTATTTCTAATACTTAGATTAAAGAACTAAGTAATTATCAAAACTCTCCCTTTCTCTTTCCCTATTATGGCGAATCCCTCTTGCACTCTCTCTCTATATCTTGTTTGCTTTGATTACTAAGTTAAGGAAAAAGAAAAGATGAAAGAGAAAATGAAAGAATATAATTTGGTTAGTAGATATATTTGTTATATCTAATCTACCAAGCTCATACTTTTCCTCTCCCTCATTATTTTCGGCCAAGTGACCTTTTCAAATCCACCCATATCTTTACTTGCTCTCTCATAATTATTTAGGAGGTTGCTTGGAAGAAACAACAAAGTGTTGTCTCCATTAAAAGCATGCCACCTATTAAAGTAATCTACCAACTAAAGTAACATGATCATCAAATACCTCCCCCCATTCTCCTTCTCTTAAGTGACCGGCCATGTGGCCTTAATATCTCCACTATATCTCATCCTTCCTATCTCATAATCTTAACATATCTAATCATATCTTACCAAATATCTCTATATCTTTTCATATCTTCCAAATATCTTCCCATATCTTTCTTTCTTTTCTTCTTATCTTCCTTTCTCTCTATATAATTCGGCAACATGGGCCTTTCATCCACTCCATTTTTTGTTTTATTAAATACTTTATATAATGACAATAATGCCCCTCCTTAAGTGGATTTTAATTAGGCCAAGCTTGGGCTCCTTTTTATTTCTTTTTGGGTTTGCACTTTCTTATTCTTTTGCCTACTAATTAAAATGGGCTTGAGCTCCTCCACCAAATAAATTGGGTAATCACTAAACTTGCCCTTTTATATTAAATATTGGGCTAGCTCAATAATTTAATTGTTCTTAAATTAATTAACTACAAGTCTAATGCTTAAATAAACACTTGGGCTACAAATTAATTCTTTGGACCTTAAAATCAACTTAGTTCTATACTTATTAATTTTTATCCATTTCCCATTATTTAATTAGGATTCCCTTACACACATTAGTAAGTTAATTTCTTACTCATATATTTTTAATTTCATAACCCAATTAGACTTGCTATTCTTAGGTTATAAAATTAATTAATTAAGATGTATAAAATAAATCTCTTAGGATTAGTATATCTTTTTAAATACTACCATTCTCTTAAATTATAACTCATTAAGCTATTTAATTATCATATCTAATATATGTATTAGGTTATATAATTTTATTCTTCATCTCTTTACAAAATAAATGTATACACATTATATAATACATATTTACTCAATCACGTACATAATTCACATGTCCTAACATATTTCCCCTAGTTTATTAACTTATTAGCCCAAATTGACTTAATAAGTTATAAACACATGCATACTCGTATCAATAATCAATTACTTAAGGATTGTAAATCCTTTTAATTTAATAATCAAGGCCAACATTCAAGCTATGTTAATTTCTTACATAACTTTCATTACTCTTCTTTGAAAATGATTAAGTATACTTCTTAGTTAATAAATTAACTATCTAGCTTAATTATCATATACCCTTATATGATTCAAGTACTTTCTCTTCTTTTTTTTTTTAATTTATTTGAAAAAAAATTGAATTATGTGAAATTATGGGTTGTCACACTAGCTACGTTTTATATGAGGTTCATTAGAGGATTTATTACTATTATGGCTCCCATCAGTGATAGTTTGAAAAAGGGAGAGTTTGATTGGTCTAAATCGGCTACCAAAGCCTTTGTGGAATTCAAGAATAGGTTAACATAGGCATTTGTCCTCATGCTACCAGACTTTAGTAAAGTGTTTGGGGTAGCATGCGACGCTTCAAGCATATGGATAAGGGGAGTGCTTAGTCAAGAGGGTCATCTTGTAGCTTTCTTTAGTGAGAAATTGAATGAGACCCGACAAAAGTACTCCACTTATGATAGAAAGTTTTATGCTATAGTCCATGCACTTAGTTATTGGCTACATTATTTGTTGCATAGGGAGTTTGCTCTTTACTCCGATCATCAGGCACTCCAGTACCTTAGCTCTCAAAAAAAGCTCAGTCATCGACACGCTAGGTGGGTAGAGTTTATCCAGGAGATCTCTTTTGTCCTTAAGCATTGCAAAGGGATAGAGAACGTGGTTGTCAATGTGCAGAGTAAGGTGTCCATCCTTGTCAACTCTTTGAGAGTGAAGGTTGTGGGATTTGAGCACATTATCCAGGAGTACCCTACTTGTCGAGACTTTAGTGACATTTATGTTGACCTACAGATTCCTAGTTCTCCACCCTCTAGTGATTTTTGTATCCATGATGGGTATTTTTTTTAAAGGCACCCGCTTGTGTATTCTTAGTACATCGATACGTGAGTATTTATCGTGAGAGTTGTACGAAGGAGGTTTAGCTAGACACTTTGGCCAAGATAAGACCATTGTCATTGTTAAGGATAGGTTCTTTTGGCCTAGCCTCAAGAGAAATGTAGCTTGTGTTATTTCCGAGTGCCGCACATGTCAGACTACTAAGGGTAGGAAGCAGAACACGAGTTTGTACACTCCATTTCCAATTCCCCATGCATCTTCGGAGGATATTAGCATGGATTTTGTCTTGGCGTAACTGATGACTCAAAGGGGTCATGATTCAGTTTTGGTTGTAGTGGACCGTTTCACTAAGATGTCACATTTTAGTCCTTGCAGCAAAACTGATAATACCTCACATATTGCCATGATTTTCTTTAGTGAGGTAGTGAGATTGTGTGGGATACCATTGACATAGTTTCTGATAGAGATGCAAATTTATGAGTTATTTTTGGAAAACTCTCTTGAAGAAACTTAACACCACACTTAAGTTTTCCACTGCTAATCATCCTTAGGTCAATGGTCAAACTGAGGTTGTTAATAGGAAACTAGGGGATTTGATACGTTGTCTTGTGGGTGATCATATGCCTACATGGGATAAGGTTTTACCTATGGATGAGTTTGCATATATAGCTAAGTTAATCGTTCGACTGGAGCGAGTCCTTTTCAGGATTACACTAGTTTGCCTAGGAAACCTGTTGATCTAGCACCCCCTTCCCTTGCATATATAGGGCTAGTGAGTCTGCAGAGTCTTTTGTGCATCACATTCATGATTTGCATGTTGAGAAAAGAAAGAAAATTAATTTGACTAATGAAAATTATAAATTTGTTGCAGATGTTCATTGCAGGTATCAAGAGTTTAATGAGAATGATCGAGTGATATTGTGACATCGTGCTGAGAGATTACCTCCTGACACATGGAAGAAAGTGCATGCTAAGAGGATGGGTCCATTTTGAGTTCAAAAGAAGGTTAGCGCTAATGCATACAAGTTGGATCTTCCATGTTATATGGATATTGGTCTTGTATTCAATATGAAAGACCTTGCTCATTATTATGGGCCTTTTGATAATTTTGCCCCCTCTTCCACTTCTCCTACTTCACCCACCCACTTCGCCTACACTTGCTAACCCTGATAGCTTATACTTATTCCTCATTTACCTGTTCTACATGCACCTTCTATTGTTCCTACACAACGGACAACAGAGGTCATTAAGGATGTTTTTGATGAGCGGGTTGTGTCGACTAGGCAGAGTGGTTAGCGTCAGTTTTAAGTAAAGTGGCCCAATAGGCCTCCGAATGATTGTACAAGAATTGGTGTTGAGGAGTTTCGTCGGCTTGATCCAGGCCTTTTGGAGAGATGTGAGGTTTTCACTTCGTCATAGGCTTCGTTTTCGCAATCGAGAAGAGTTGATAGGGATTGATCACGTCGTCGTGGATGATTCGCTATTTAGTTTTTTATTTATCAGTTGCCTATTTATTTAATTTGTTGGACTTCTTATTTATTGGTTTATTTCAAAATTGGGTTTGTTTATTTAGAGGTTGGGCTTAGGGTTATTAGAGCTTATTTTCTTATAAATATGGTTGTAAGTCATATCAAACTCTTTACACTTGGATGATGAAATTATTTTGATTATTGGTTGCGATTAATATTTTTCCTCCTTACTATGGTTGGGAAATTCCAAGGGTAGTGGATCTCTTGCAATTGAATTATCCTAGTTCTTTCATTTCTTTTCGTTCTTTTAATTCTCTTCGTTGATTTTGCCTTTTTCAATTAATCATGTTTAACAATTTTCGTAATACAATAAAATAGTGTGAAATAATGAAAATGTTCTAAAAAATAAGTCTAGTGTTGGACACCGACACTCGACAAGGATCTCTTAGTCCATGTAACATAGCATGTTGCATGTTGCATATTGCATGCTTGTAATAAGTTAGTCCATGCTTGATTAGCAAGGCCACGATCAAACAAAGAGGTTTAGTAATAGTTCCCCTTTCATTACCTTTGGCCCAATTAAGTTTTCGACCCTGAAAACCCAAAAGCCTATCAAACTACAGTCCTCAATAGCCCTCTTAGAAGACCCGAATTAGATTTCATGCAACTTGTTTGCTTTTAAATTTAAACAATTGTAAATTGTGGGATCTATATTCTAAAATTTCAATTTCTAGAATCTTTATTTCATACTTGAACTTTTGAATATAATAAATAATACTCCATTTGTTCCAAAATATAAGATTAATATTGACCTTTTGTAGTCAATTTGAGCTACTTTCAAATTCAAAATTGATAACAATTAATTTAGTTTTAGACAACACAATTATGAAAATTGAAAATTATCTAAATAGTACTACTAATTAAAAGATTTATTGGTTACGAAAGTTAAATTGATCACATCAATTTTAAATTTGAAAATATATCAAATTGAGTTAAATTTGATCTTATGTTATGGAACAGAAGGGAGTATATATGAACACGTGTATCATGAGCAGCTAGAATAAACAAAACTTTGCATATTGCAACCCTAGTTATTATACCAACTAAGTAATACCCATTCAAATGACGTACCTACAATTTAGCAAACCACATACCCGTTCTCGCACCCCATACGAAAGTATCACGAATTGTTCCATACCAAATTATCACAAATTGGGTAACAACGATCCAGCATACTCTCATGTGTCTTATGTTATGGAACAGAAGGGAGTATATATGAACACGTGTATCATGAGCAGCTAGAATAAACAAAACTTTGCATATTGCAACCCTAGTTATTATACCAACTAAGTAATACCCATTCAAATGACGTACCTACAATTTAGCAAACCACATACCCGTTCTCGCACCCCATACGAAAGTATCACGAATTGTTCCATACCAAATTATCACAAATTGGGTAACAACGATCCAGCATACTCTCATGTGTCTATAATGTTCCCCCCCCCCCCCCCCCCCTCAACAAAAAAATAAAATCAAAAGTAGGGAAATCAATTACATATTATGCAGGACGTTTTGGCATCGCCTCCAGGCATGTTTATCCCTGCTAAGTTTTTGAAGCTGGGTTCATGTTGTGCTTCATAGAATATTATGTTCTAACAGCCAGTAAAGGATCTGTGTAGACTCCAACTATGATCTTAAGGCGCAAGATACACATATTCAAAAGAAGAAAACACCAATTTTTGTTAGGTAATTTTGACCCCAAGTATGGGGGTTGGAACCAACAACCTTGAAGTTATTCTTCAAGACCTTTGCAATTTCTCTCACTCCTTGGGGTTACAACTATAGAATAAAATCACTATATAGTACAGGAACGTTAATCGACTAGATACGTTGAACGTAATTGCATACGAGGAACGCTACTTATGTAGAATGCACAAAGCATTTAACTTTTTACCGCAATTGGGAACGATAGTACCCATTACGCAAAACACAGGGTAATAAGTAGGGTTACCAAGTCGTCGACTAGGCGACGCCTAGGCGTCTGAGCAGTAGCAAGCAACAAGTCGAAGAAATGACTTGGGAGAAGCAGTTAAGTCGCGCGACTTGGTGAAGAAATCGTCGCCTAGGCGATGCCTTGGCCGACTACCTTCCAAGGTGCACGATCTGGAAAAGAGAAAAAAAGGAAATGAAAGAGAGAAGAAAATGAGAGATCGCCACTGTAGGAAGCTTCCATCGCCATTGCCAAAGAAAAAAAGAGATCGGGAAGAAAACAAAAAGGCGACTGTTTTCATCTTACCTGTTTCTTTCGTATAAGAAAAGAAAGATGAGACTGCTTCTTTTGAAAAAGAAAAGAAAAAGGAGACTGAGATTTAAAAATATCTTGGGTGAAATACAGTTTAGTACCTCATATTTTTCTTGAACTTTAGATCTAATCCCTTAAATTGCAGACTTTTAATTTAAACCCTTATTTTTCTTTCATAATCACCCCTAAGTTTTTTGAGTTTACATTTTAACCCCAAGGCCCCCATATTTTCAGTATTCCTTATTCATTAGTTTAGTTTTCAGTTGGTGTAAATGAGATATAAATGTGAAATATTAATACGTTTTTGTTTTTAATGCTATTTAAGAGTATTGCTTGTGAAGTAGTAATATACGTATAAAATTTACATTTTTAACGACTTGTCGACTTGCAGACGACTAGTTGAGTGCCTTGTCACCTAAGTGTTTAAGCTTCCAGCTATCGCCTTGCCTTGTCGCCTTAATAACTATGGTAATAAGAGTTCCCTGATAACATGTACGGATAACACAAGAAATGGTGAAGTTTTGAGATCAACCGTAGAGGTAGGATTAGGGGAGAGAGAGAATGAGAGAGGTGATGGACATAAAACCTTAGGCTGAAACTAAAAGTCTGAATAGAACAAAGGAGTAGCTAATCGGGAAGGATTCAAAGAAGGTTGGATTAAAACCAAAACCCTACCCTAACCGTTAGGGTTTTGGCTTGCCAACCCCAAATCTGACCCTGACCATTTAGAAGCTTCCGAACCTGTCCTAATATAGGAGTAGGAATGGTTAATTTGTCATCTCAAATTTACAGTTGATCAAGCACTTATTCTTTCATTGAAGTATCCTGGATGCCAGAAAAGAAATGGAAGGAAAAGATAAACAGGAGTAGGAATGATTAATTTGTCATCTCAATTTTACAGTTGATCAAACACTTTTTCTTTCATTGAAGTATCGTGGATGCCAGAAAAGAAATGGAAGGAAGGAAAAGATAAAAACGAGATTAGTTGCGACTAATCCCCCAATAATAATTACGCTACAATCAAGCAAAATTTTGTTATTGCTTTGTCATGAAAGAAAATCTCAACAAAGTCAAGAAATTAACTCAGAAGCTTTCAAGCATGAATGTACAATCAAGTAAGTAAATCAGAAAACACTACAAAAACTAATTCCAAATCTCATAAACTTGGACTAAATTATGGTTAGGAAAGTAAGGGTCCAATAAAAGAAAGGGAGACTGTTTTTCACTATAAAAAAAACAAAATAAAGGGAAGACAATTTCGAAAAGCATGCTCATACCAGTGGAAAGATGGATAAAAATTCTGCTCTGTTGTAAACACAACTGAATCCAGAAGAACAAAAATGGTCGAGCTAGATTTAATTTAAAGTTCCTCCAATATAACCAGCATCATCATGCCTGTTACGTCAAGCTTTAACTAGATGAAGCAATGACTCTTTTAAATAAAACACCTCAGAACTCAATTGAAAAAACTGAAAATATGTTTCATAACTAAAGACCGGAAAGAATTGAATAGTAAAAGGGTGATGATCAATGAAACAAGAAAATACCGCCAAATCAAAGGCATATCCAAAGCAAAGGGAAAATTAACGACAAAAGATGGCATTCTTTTGATATGTAGAAATAGAAAAGGGCAACCACAAAATGGTCAAATCATAATCCATGTCAAAGCTTCAAACATTATCATAGTCAGAAAGTCAACCAACCTTGGAAGATTTCCACTTCCTTGACAGATCATCATAAACATCGCGTGCGCTTCTTCCCTCTTTATAAAAAGCAATTTTCAGCTTCCCCATTGTAGACTCATATATGTTAATCCTTCTATCAAGCATTTTGTCAGCATACCTCCTTGTCTCCGTAAGCCTGTCCATGCTAGAAAGCCCAATGAGCAATGCATTTGAACTATCATCAAGAGGTAAAATGCTGTTCTTGACCATATAGTCCCAAATCTCGACAGCTGTCTCAGGATCATCACGATCAAACAACAGTGAGATGGCTGCAACACAATTTGAATGTGTCGGAGACCATTCGTTCTTTATCATCTCGAAGAAAAATCTGCCAGCTTCACGATCCTTCTTGTTCTTAATCAAACATTGGAAAACCATGTTATAGGTTAAAGATTCAGGGAAAGCTCCATGGTAGACCATCTCGTCCAGTAAACGGAAGGCATTGTCAATGTCATTGTTATTGCATAGCAGACCAATCATAGCATTGTACATTATCAAATTAGGCACTAATCCGCTACCCACCATTATATCCCACAGTAGAATAGCATGAGCTGCATCATTCTGCTTAACTAGAATATCAAGAGCATTAGTGAAGAATTTCAAACCTGGCAAGCAGTTTTTACCCTTCATAACTTGAAGAAACTTGATAACCTCATCTGCCAGCGACCCGCGGACAAGTGTGTTCAAGAATGCATCGTAAGCAGACATATATAGTGGGCTCCAACCAACCCGAATCACCATCTCCCCAAAAGTATTCTTTGCCTTGGCCACATCCCCTTCTT
The DNA here is from genome assembly GCA_016801055.1 of Panax notoginseng. Lineage (NCBI taxonomy): Eukaryota > Viridiplantae > Streptophyta > Magnoliopsida > Apiales > Araliaceae > Panax > Panax notoginseng. The sequence continues at coordinate 149,516,624 of CM029019.1, read as the reverse complement.
TCTCCCACCCTTCTAACAAAATGGCAAACGAATCCGCATTTGGGGCAATTTTCGTCTTAATTTTCTCAAAAAATTCAAGCCCTTTTACAGTTTGATTATCTTCCCTACAAATTGCACTTAGTAAAGAATTCACAGCAACAACATCAGGTAAAACTTCATACCTTTCCATAACATCAAATGTCATGACAGCTTCATTAAACCTTCCAGCAACACAATAGCTCCCAAAAATTGACACAAAAGTGGCCATGGAAAGCATAGTTTTCTGTTTCATCGATCGAACAGCATCCCACATTGGCTCAAACATCCCATTCTTGCCAAGTAAATCCACCATTAGGTTCCACGAAAAAGCCGAGTGCTTCTGGGATACACCGCCGGCCCATCGGAAAAATTTGACGGCCGCAGACGGGCACCCATAGGAGAGCTTGAGCACCTCTTCAACAAGCTCCGGAGAGGGTAAAGCTCCGGTGGAAGCAAGCGCGGTCTCAACTTCTTGCGGTTTGGCCCTGGTAAGGATCTCGCATAGGATTCTGGCTCTTGGAGAGATATCTCGGGCTTCAAGATAAGAGGGAAAATTCTGGTGTGGTTTTCTTTGAAGTGGTTGTGTTGCAATTTGCGATGTTAAGGGGACAATTGAAGGTGAGTGCTTAAAAGGGATTTCAGCCATGCCCTGCATCTCAACAAACCCTAATTGAAACAAATCAAACAATACGTGAGTGCATATAAATTCAGAATTTCAGAATTTGAAAATAACTACATAATTATATATATATATATATATATATATATATATATGAGTATATATAATTTTTCTTGTGTGATTGATTTGGGAAACTGAAACGGAAAGATAGAATTCGGGGAATTGAAATGCGGAAATAGAGAGAAAGGAAGAGGTATATAGATATAAGTTTTGCGTGAATGAATATATATATTTTTCTCTTCCTCCTTTACAACTTTTTCATGTGGCTCATTTGCAGGTCAGAAGCAATGAGTTGAGAAGTCGATGACTGGCATGGTGTTCGTAATTTAAACTTTGGAAGATAGAAGTGGAAATACGCCTGTTTGGTTCATATACATTGTTTCGTTTTTTGTTTTTTATTTTTTGTTTTTTGTTTTTCTGAATAGTATAATCTTGCTTAATTACAACTTTAGTATACTAGTACGCATGCTCATGTCGGGCGGATCATCAGCAAACTTTGGTGGGGTCAAATCTTAAAAAAAAAATCATTTAAGAATAAAAATTATAGCTATATATACATATTTTTCTAAATTCAATATAATTTCTCAATACTTAAATTGTTAAGTTTAATATATATATAGAAAAAAATGTATATACACAGCTGTGTAGTATATAGTCGCCTATGACGATTATTTTTTTGGGTTACGGCGACAGTTCAATCGTCGCCATAGATATTAATCTATGGCGACGGTTAAACCGTTGCTATAACCCAAACAAACTATCGTCATAGCACGACTGTGTACTATACAGCTATGTATATACATATAGCTCATATATATTTATAGAGAGAGTCATAACTTTCTTATAAGGAAAATACTAGAATGGTTTTTTTATTAACAAATTTTTTTATTAAAAACCCAATGTAGTACAAATGTAACAAATCCAAAAAATTTGGATAAGGCCACACGAAATAAGAGAAAAGTAAGTAAATAGTGTTTTGGAGTTTTAACAATTTGTCTTTGAGTTTTAATTTGGAGATAAAAGAAAAAAAAGCGAATGAAAACAAAAAGAAATAATGTCTTTTGAGTTTTGCAATAGAAGAGAAAAAAATTAAGAAAAGTGGTGTATTTGAGTTTTAGTTAGAAAAGAAAAAAATATATAGAAAATGAGTGTATTTCGAGTCAAAGAATTTCTTTTCATTTTTTTAAGAGAGAGTACTTAATTTTTTAGCCAAATATTTTACAGGGTGTTAGTTAAAAAAGAAAAGAAAGTCAGGGTGGTGGTGGGGGTGTGACGCCCTCAAATTCAGACACTCGCATCTCAAATCTGGTGCATCACGTGCTAATTCTAATATCATACTAAAATCATCAACAACGAAATAATAGAATAATTTACATTGGTATAATATAAATATTCGTGCCCCAAGATTTCATGACTGTTACTACAACATTTTAATAATATAAATTTAACATGACTTAAACATAATTTAATCATCCCTTAATACATCATTATAGTAATAATAATAACAATAGTTCTCCTACACATAAATGACTAAAGTATTCTGTAGCCTTGCCCTTTCCTTTGTCTTTTCCTGAAGTACCGCATTGTTCTGCCTTAACTGTAATATTTTTAGGGTAGCAAAAGTGAGCAACAAGTTTGCCCAGTAAGTTATAGCAATAAGAATAAACAGTTATAAAGTTTGAATCTCAAAGGTATAACAGTAAATGATAGTTTAAGATTAACAAGAAGTATCAATAATTCTCAATAAGTGTCGCTAGGGACTAAGAACTCTGGCTAGAATTAACAATATTATACCGAAAATTCGATATAAACGAGTACAACAGGTGATCAGTCTAAAGTACCATACGTTATGTATAACATTTAAATATGCTAGTATATGCGCACGTCGGTTTCCTGACACTTGCATAATTTTCCCTTCGATGAGGGTTGTTCATCTTAGTAGATTTATAAGAGTCTGCACCAAGTCAATTGGTTTGGATAACTTTCTAATACATGATATTAGTCTAGCCGAATCGAATAGCTTAGACAACCTTTAGGAACAATAAGTTCAATTCTCGTAACATGAGTCAAGATATAAAATCAATTCTCGATACGAATGTAGATATTTGCTCAATATAAGTATGTTTGATATAACAATAATTCAAAGTCTCACAATAAGAAATAAGGTCTAGATACTTGCATTCAATCCTAAGAATGATTGTTAGGGAACTTGCAATAATGTAGGAAGTTTAAGGTGAGAGACTTGCATTTTACTTTGATTACCACTTATAGCATAAATCACCTCAATGAACTATATTATCATACTTATGTACGTATAGGTATTTATTAGTCACACACACTTTGACATATATATCAACATGCATTTATCACACATATTTCTATCCATGTATTTTATACACATTAAAACTCATAGATGTATAATCCACAGTGTTCTTACTTTTGAAAACCTTAGAAATATTTTAGCAAATTTTAGTTCCATATACTTATCTTTTATTTGTACACGTGAAATATCACATAAGTCATGCATTCTAGTTTAAGTTGTTTCACACATATATGTTAAGGAACTTTTAAGCTAGGTTTGGTCTTTTCTATTTACTTTTAACAATTGTTAATTTTACTTATAAATTCCCATCTTACAAAGCTTAGAAAGCTCATTATATCAACTACTAACCATATCATTTATTAAGCCACATAACAATGTTAAACAACCTTTTCTACGCATGCTTACATGTATTAGATTTATTTGCACGTAGCTAGTATAACTCTCTACTTAGAACTCATTTTAGTTCATGCGTGAGTAGTTTATATCCAATTAATAATATTTATTAATTAATCCAACCTTTTCCAAATTCATAACGCTATCTCCGAACCCGAAGACATCTTGTAACAACTGAGAAAAATCAGATTATTATGTAAATTAATTTTATTTGAATATATATTAAATAAAATTATATTATATGTTATTTATAACGAGTAAACGTGATGAAGGTTATTCAATAACCTAAAAGAGAGATATGATAGTAGTATTCTGGCTAAGTGCTAGAAATAAGGTGTTTGAATTTCCAAGATGAAAATAAAAGCTTTCTAAGAAATTCTTCGAAAAACACTATTCATCCATTTCTGCTCGAGAATTATTTTTGAATTTCTGGGGAATACGTAATGATAGAACTTTAAGGAATGATGGACTATTTAATAATAATTCAGTTATGGCAAACGTAGTTTTTGCATGCGTACTAAATTCGAGAATGTTGGAAAAGTGAAGATTTGAATAAATTGATGGTCGTATAATAAGAAAGTTATTATACAAGGGAATGAATACAAGTATAATACAAAGTATTGTACAAATATATACGGAAGATAATATAACGTATAGGATGAATGTTATACAAACTAGTATATAAGGAGAATACGAGAATAAATACAGTAAGAGCATAAAACATTATTAATGGACTAGTGGAATTTGAATGTGAATTTGGCAAGCCCAAGTGGAAGATGAGTGAGGCCCAATGATAATTTAATTCAAACCCAAGGTTAGGCCCGAATTGAAATAAACTTAAGCCCGAACCAAGAACCGGAATCGTGGATCGAACCGTTGGGTCACCGGATGAGTAAAACCCATGGGGCAACCCATATGGGCCCCCCATGGTGAGTCATGGTCGGCCACTTGGTGGCTAAGCAAGAGGAGTGGCTTATTTTGTAAGTTTGGAATAGTAAGGAGGTGGAATAGTAAGGAGATTGGGTGACTTTTTGTCCATTGTACCCCCACCTTACAAATTTTATAAATAGAGAGCTTAGATTGTTATTTGTTGGTTGTTTAATTTTACCAATACCTAGAGCATTAAATTGAGAGAGAAGTGAGAGGTATAACAAGGAATCAAAGAAGAAAGAAGCTAGATAACTCAAGAACATCAAAAGGTAATGAAGCTTAAACCTTTAATCTTCATCTCTTCAATTTGAATTTTGATAGAGAAGTGATTATTGGTGGAGCATGTTTCATAAGAAGTAATAAGGATGGATATTAATGGATTAAACATTAATAACCATGATATAAGTGGAATCATAATCAACTAAGTAAGAAATAATGCAAAAAACATGAATATTTAACGCATGTTGTTGATGGACAAGTTTAAAACCATCGTATATAGGATTAGATGTCATGTGCTTGGTTAGGATGATAGATGTTTTAATAATGGAATGAATCCATTTTGAACGGAGTAAAAATCTCAAGTAACGAAGTTATGGCGAAATTTACGAGATTAGACGATAATCGTTGAAATCATAAAATTCTCGGAATGATAGTCAAAAGTCGCTGTTTAACTCAGAAACCTTAGTTTTCGATGGCGTATCATAGAACTTTGCATTTAAGAGTTGTGGACTCAAGAATGGTCGAATCCTGACTTAAAATGAAGAAACAAGCTATGAACGTTCACGAACGTTTAACGAACGCGTAATAGAAAATTTAAACAGTAAATTCAGTGTTAACGGATTCGGAAACTTATGTTGTTCGAATGAAATCAAAGTATGCGAAATATGTGAGATAACGCCTTTTGAACGAGACAATTCCGACTTATAACGATTAAGTTACGAGCCCGAAAAAAATTTGAAATGAAAAACTTTATAAAAAAAAAAAATCAAAGGCTTAGGATCGGCGCCGCAGCGCCTCCCAAGCCTAAGAAAGTGGCACTGCAGCACCGGAACAGGGAATCAAGTACTGGAAATACGCATTGCAGCGCAGCAAAAAGCAAAGGACACGACACTGCAGCGCCGATCTTAGACCAAAGGCAGAGAAGAATAAAAATAAATACAAAAGAAAAGGGAAGTTGATTGAAGGTGAATTATGACCTTAATTAAACTTAAAGTAACATCTTAAAAGATTATTAAAACCTCAAGTTTAACAATTAAAAGTTAACAAAAGGTTACGAAAACGTAAACATAATGTGAGTTTAATAATACGGTAAACCGTAAGCACGTTAAATGGATGTTTGAGATTGCTTGAAATGTAATTACTTAAACATGGAATATGAAAGGTTACTTATAACAATAAAATGTTATAAAGCCGTAATGAACGTTAACTAACCTAACAAATGTTAGTGAGTTAAGAAAACGGATAGTTATACCGAGAAAAAAGAGAAGATAGGTTAATAACAATACTTATTGATTGTTTATGACCTATCATGATTTGCTATGTGATTATGTATGTAGAATCTATAACGACTCAAAAAGGAAAGTGAATTAACAATAGAAGACGCTAAAGGCAAGTATTCTAAACCCTTGTCTATGTTTATTTTGGACAAGCTTTGCGATTCATGTATCATACGCATGAATTGACGTAACAAGGAAGTTGAAGCCATTTTCTTCGGCTAGACTAAACTTAGAGTATTTTGTGGATTTAATTATAATCTATCAAAATATTATTGATATTGTTATTTTATGCCAACTGTTTTGGTAAGAATTTCAAAGAAAGACTAAGTATGAATAAACAAATATTTTGTTGTAAAGCGACTGACGCGTAAGGTTGTCAAAACTTAAACGTAGATACGTTTAATATAGTAGTGTTGTACAACATAGAGTACTATAGGCTGATCACCTAGACGTGCTCGTAAGAAATGTCGAATTTAAGGACTTAGTGTCGGGTTGTCTTTTTTAAAGAAAGAATGAAATGCTCAAGGTCTTTGACCAAACACAAGGTTTAACTGAGGATATTATTCATTAAACATTTAAAAGAAAAGAGAAGTTCTATTTTGAATTATCTATAGTACTTCATAAATATTGATTCAGTTATAGAAGATATGTTCCTATGATTCAAGCATGTTGCTCGATTATAACTGTTATACTTGCTGAGCTAGTTATGCTCACTCTTGCTTGAACCATATGAATGCAACTAAAAATGAACAGACCGAAGGATCCAGCAAGGATAAAGGAAAGGCTAAGGCGGACAAGTAGTTATCTCTGTAATAGAATAGTATTACTTTTGTATTAATTTAATACTATGACGAAGAACATATGTAATGATTACAAAGAACCTGGGAAGGGAATTATTATTATATAATATATGGCAGACATATTCACTCTATTGATATATTTCGATTGAATGTATGTGTGAACAGTAGCACCATGTAGCACCATCTATCGGGTTAGAAGATACCTAGATTTGGGGGCGTCACACATCTCCTAAAGCCAAGATGCCATCTCCGAACCCAAAGACATCTCCCGAAGTCATGACACTATCTCTGAATCCGAAGACATCTCCCGATCCGAAGACATCTCCCGAAGTCATTATGCTATCTCCGAATCCGAAGAGATCTCCCGAAGTCATGACACCATCTCCGAATCCGAAGACATCTCCCGAAGTCATAACGCCATCTCCGAACCCATCTCCGAATCCAAAGATATCTTCTTAAGTCAATCGAATCCAGCTCTTCGAAAACAAATTCAGTCTTCGGGGATTATGACCGCTTCTTCAGACTGGTTCTCCTTTCCTAACTTCTATATAACTCCTCCGTAAACTCCCAACCCACTAAAACATCTTACCATACGTATTGCTACATGTTTAAAGATTATTTATGTTCCTTAGGTTATGTTGGGTTAAATTAAAACTTGTATTAAACAACAAAAACAGAAATATAACTATACTGCCTAACTCCCGCCGGGGCAGGTCTTTTATATTGCAGGACCCCCGCCGGGGCGACACTGCCCAGACTTGGCTACTGCAGTTTAGCTCTTAACTCCCCTGTTGCGAACCAACACCCCCAATTTTTCATACAGACAACAATTTAAGGTTACCCAATTGATATAAACTCCATAAACTTATTGCCAAACATCCCTAGCATGATTCTAACAATTCAAATCACGTAAACAACCAAATTCAAGAATCAAATTCAAAGTTTATGTCATTTTTTCAAAGTTTAACATATTTAGCAATTTTCTTCATCACAAATTCATTTCTTGACCAAATTAATCCGTTTAACTTTCGTTGTTTTCGTATTCAACCATATTAACAATGTCTAGCATCAATTTACAGATTACATCATGCTTCAACCATCAATTTTTTGACTCAAATAACAAGTATTTATGATATTTCTAATATTTCACCAAACTCAGAAATCTAAGAACATGGTTTAAGAATTTTACCTCTTGAAGCTAAAATGCTAACTCTTGCTTCAATTTCCAGCTTACTCAACAATACTCACACTCCAATTAGAACCTCACAGAGAAATCAACAACTCAAATTTGAGAGGAGGGACTTCTATTTATAGAGAGATTATTATCAAATTGGGGGTTTTGCCCTAAGGATTGTATCAATGGAAGATAGAAGAAACCATTATGTAACAAGAAGTTGGTGAAAAGCTTCACTAACTCCATTTTCTTTCATTGACATGTTTTATACATCATTTAATATTTAATTTTGGTGAACAACAATAGGATGAGGCAAATCAGAATTTGGAAGCGTCAAAAGTGCACTCCATTAGAATGAGAAGGACAAAAATCTTCTCGTGTTCCTTTGGGGACTTGAAATATTTGCTGTTGTACTTTAGATGACATTGTAATAACTTGAGTATGAATATTGTCGTATTATGTAAGACCCCAACTTATTAATGAATAAAATCAAATTTTCTCTAAATATTATTGTGAATAATAAGGGGTTAATTTGATATAATACTTTGGTTATGGGTGAAATGTGCAAATTTTGCAAAATAAGCAAGTGGTTATAAAATATTTATTTTTGGTCGGTGAATATTCGGTTGGTCGTGGAATATTCTTGCTGTCGGGGAATATTCGTACGACGACGCAGCCTTGTGTGGGCCCCATAACGGAAAGCGATTGGATGAAGAAAACGACAAGTATAAGTTGTTTATAAATAACGGCGTAGTTGTTACCGTTAATACTGTTGGAATACCCGGTGGTTAAAATACAGTAGCACACGGTATTGCACCAATTATTGATTCTTACGTAAGAAGGCACTACTCAATAATTGTTACAGTAGTTATTATTCAATATTTTATTTTATTGATTCAATAATTGCTGCGTTGATATTTTATATTATTGTTGTTTCAATAATTGTTGCTGCACAGTATTTTCATTTATCAGATCAATAATTCATATTATTTGAATAATATTATTAGATAACATTATTGGCAATGTCTAGAAAGTTCTGTCTAAGGAGAGGTTTGGTCATCTAATTGCGCGCCAGTAAGGAGAAATCCTTATTGGAAAGCCCCCTCTTTCCTGGGAACGGCCTGGTTGTCATAAATGTGATTCTGTAATATTATTTGTGAATAATTAATTATTGATTCATATGATAAGGAAATATTTATTTTATGTGGATATAAATGAGGGATATATTTTTGTGGTTAAAAATGAAGGAGTTAATGTTGAGGTTTTTGTCAGTATTTTTGTCGGAATGGAGGTATTAAAAATCAGGGTTTTTGAGATAGTTTGCGGGGGTTATAATTTTTAATCCGACCGTTGGATCGTGGTAATTTTTGGATATGTTATACATATATAAGTTGAGTATATGTCCACAAATTTTGAACCGTTAAAAATGAACGTATGATTTATTACGAATTTTACAAGATGACTGGTTCAGAAATTGTTGAATTTTCGGAGTTTATCATTTTGGTGGAAAATTCTAGAATTGGTGGGCCCCACTTGTGGTTGGTGAAGAAATGTGCTGAATTATATTTCAAATGTGGTAGGTGGGAATAGTAGCAGGTAAAGCCATCAGGTTGCAGGTCAAACCTACCAAAATTTTCCTATAAATAGAGGGCTAAGTTAGAATTGAAAATCACACCAGAAACAAGTTTTCTCTCTTTCTCTCTCTAGATTATTGAGTGTATTTTGTGAGTATTTAGATACTTTGAGAGTTTCTATTCATCAGAGCAAGTTTCTTTCAGCCTTATACCGGTATTCCGACCAGAAGTACTGATATTTTGAGGTAAGGGATATTATTTTCTTCTTAATGATATTATTTTTTTCAATATCATTATGCTGAAATATTGATATGAGTTTTTATCAAATTTGGAACTTTTTGTGTCGGGGGTTACTATTCACGTATACGGCACTATTCACGAATACGGCACTATTCACCGAAAAATAAAATTTTTTCTTTTTGTCCAAGATGTCTATTATGGTTACTATCTTTGATTGTATCCATGTTTTGATCTTTATTTTTGAATTCTGCTTCACAATTGATTATTATGAAGTATTATTGATCTTGGATAAACTGTTATACGAATCCCTACTATTTGTCCTTCTGTCTCATTGGATTCGTTCTCTTTAAGATATTTTTCATCATCCTCAGTCCTAAATGATGATATTACTGAATATCTTTGGCCTGTAGTGCAAAGATGTATAATTACTTGATGAATATCTTTGGCCTGTAGTGCAAAGATGAACAGGTGTTGAGATGAACATGACCGACTGATGATACAAATGAATATCTTTGGCCTGTAGTGCAAAGATGAATATTTGGTTAAAGATGATTATTAATTGATGTTACAGGGATAAAATATTGATGATGGACTTTTAAATCTTAGAAGATAGTAGAATTCTTTCTCTACTTGACTCTTCTAATGGTTTGCTGTTTCCGCTGCAGTTGTTGATCTAAAACTTGTTGTCGATTATATTTTATCAGATTTTTCCCTGTTGAAGACTAACGATAATTTGTTGTATATTATCTTAGTCATAATATTCTTTACTGGGCTAGTTGAGCTCACCCTTTTCCTTTTTGTTCCATTTTTCTTCTCAGGAGGTGAGAACATAGCAGGATCTAGTCGGGGTATGGAGTGATGGTTCTAGAAAGATGTATTAGCAGTCCTCACTATTTCTGTAAAATAGTGTTTGAATAATTGTAATGAGGATTTATTTGAGTGTGGATATTGTCTAGAAGACAATATTTGTATTTAAACTCACAGTATGTGTTGTCGTATTTTGCACGACAATTGTATTATTGAAGTTGTAGTTTGCTTTCTGTACCATGTATTTGGCGACTCAGAATGGGTGTTGTATACCTATTCTGGGGGCGTCACAGTTGGTATCAGAGCTTAGGGATATGATCCCTGGCTGAGATGTGAGACAAGAACTAGGAGGGGAGAGACGGGGAATTCCTTCGCTAGTATGACCTGACTAAGTTTATTTGGTGTTTATTTGGTCGGTCAGAGTATAGGGATAATATATGACATGACTATTAACCCTTGTTTTATGGCAGTATTTAAGAATGGCAGCTGAGAACGTTAATAATGGAGTAAATCAGACCGTGGAGACACCTTTGATCACACCCAGGGGAACGTGCAACAGGAAGGCAATATTCCTCCTGTAAACAACGTTACCGAGCAAACGATGAATGATGGAATGTTTAGGAGCTTTTTGCAGTTCATGCAAAATCAGACGAGGGAGACTCGTGTGCAGAATACGGGTGGAAATGATAACAACGCGCGGTTTGTCACAGCTAAGCAGTTCAAAGAATTGGGACCACCAGAATTTAAGGGAAAGCCGGATCCGATCATGGCGGAAACGTGGGTCAAGCAAATTACCAAGATATTCGATGTCTTGGGATGCACGGAGGAACAGAAGGTTCCATTCGCCACCTTTATGTTCCGCGGTGAGGCAGACTACTGGTGGGAGTCTGTGAAGCGTACCCAGCCTGACGCACTCAACATGTCCTGGGAAACATTTCAAAAACTGTTCAATGACAAGTACTTTCCTGAAAGTATTCGTCATATGAAGGAGGTTGAGTTTATCAGACTGGAACAAAACAACATGACGGTGTCCCAGTACGAGGCGAAGTTTGCAGAGTTATCCAGGTTTGCACCTCATTTGGTCGAAAATGAGGAACGAATGACGCGGATGTTTCTGAGAGGTTTAAAACCTGAGATTCGTCAATACCTTATCTCTCATAAATTTTCTCTATATTCAGATGTTGTCAACAGGGCCCAATTATTAGAGAGAGATAATGAGTATACTCAACCGAGGGACCACAACCAGGGTCATACCGGTGACAGCAATCATCAGAGCGATGATAACCAACGAGGAGGGAAAAATACGAACAAAGGCGGTAACCACTCGGGTGGTCATCGTGGCCATGATAATAGGAGAGGTGAGTCAAGTGGAAATTTCAGAAAGAGGAGATTCAACAATGACGGGAAGACATCAGCACCAGCACCAGCACCAACAACAAATTTTAGGGGAGGAGAACGACCGCCAGTTAGATGTTACAAATGCGGGAAAGAGGGACATATCAGCCCAAACTGTCCACAACAATCCAAGGTGTGTTATAACTGTGGGAAGGAAGGCCATATAGCTCGAGATTGTACTATAGCGAAACCAAGTTCAGCGGGAGTGGTGATTCCAAGGGCTGTCCCGGATAAGTCGAAATCAGCGGTTCCTGGAAGAGCGTTTGTCGTAACTGGCCAAAACGCGAGAAACCCGAACGAGGTGATCACGGGTAAGCTAATCTTGAATTCTTGCGAAGTTTATACTTTACTAGATACCGGTTCTACCCATTCTTTTATCTCTCCTGCTTGTGCTCAACGTTTAAACTTGACTCCGGAGAAATTGGACTTTAACTTATCTGTTGAAACTCCGTTGGGTGAAACCTTCGTTACATCTACAGTTTATAAATCTTGCATGATCCAAGTTGGCACTATCACATTACCTGTTGATCTTATCTCTTTAAAGATACTTGCTTTTGATGTGATTTTAGGAATTGATTGGTTAACCACTCATCATGCTAAAATTGATTGTTTTCGTAAGGTTGTTAGTTTTCATATTCCTAACCAACCTGTCATACGAATTCAAACTACTAAACCACTAAAATCAGTCACTGTCATATCAAGCCACAAAGCTATTCGTTTATTGAAAAACGGATGTCAAGCTTTCTTAGCCCATGTTATGGATTTGAACAAAGACAAGTCAGATTTGAATAATATTTCTATTGTTAGAGAATTTTCCGATGTATTTCCTGAAGAACTTCCCGGTCTACCCCCGGAACGAGAAATTGAATTCTTTATTGACCTTGAACCCGGTACAAAGCCCATTTCTAAAACCCCATATCGAATGGCTCCTATTGAACTTCAGGAGTTAAAAGTCCAACTACAGGAGTTGTTGGACATCGGTTTTATTCGTCCTAGTACGTCTCCTTGGGGTGCTCCTGTTTTATTCGTAAAGAAGAAAGACGGGAGTATGCGACTTTGTATTGACTATCGAGAATTGAACCATGTCACCATCAAGAATAGGTATCCGCTACCTCGCATTGATGACCTGTTTGACCAGTTGCAAGGAGCACAATTCTTTTCAAAGATCGATCTTCGTTCTGGATATCATCAGCTGAAGATTAAAACTGAGGATATTCCAAAGACTGCCTTCAGAACTCGGTACGGGCATTATGAATTCTTAGTAATGTCTTTTGGATTGACTAATGCTCCTGCTGCCTTCATGGATATGATGAACCGTGTATTCAAAGAATATTTGGATCAGTTCGTTGTTGTCTTTATTGATGACATCCTCATCTATTCCAAAAGCCGTGAAGATCATGAGCGCCATTTGAAGCTGGTACTGCAAAGGCTTCGTGAAAACAAGCTATATGCCAAACTGAAGAAATGCGAGTTCTGGCTTGAGGAAGTAGCATTCCTTGGGCACGTGGTGTCAAAACATGGAGTATCTGTCGACCCGGCGAAGATTGAAGCCATACAAAGTTGGGAGCAACCGAAGTCGGTAACCGAAGTCGGTAACCGAAGTACGTAGCTTTCTGGGCTTAGCTGGTTATTATCGGAGATTTGTGGAAGGATTTTCTCGAATCGCTACTCCGTTAACTCAGCTGACTCGGAAAGATACAAAATTCGTATGGAGTGAGGAATGCGAGAAGAGTTTCCAAGAACTCAAGAGGAGACTCATTTCGGCACCTGTTTTGACAATACCATCTGGTTCGGATGGATTTGTTATCTACAGCGATGCTTCAGGCAAAGGGTTAGGATGTGTTCTCATGCAACATGGGAAAGTCATAGCCTATGCCTCACGACAACTCAAAGAATATGAGAGGAATTATCCTACTCATGATTTGGAGTTGGCAGCAGTCGTTTTTGCGTTGAAGATCTGGAGACACTACCTGTATGGGGAGAAAGTGGAGATCTATACAGATCATAAAAGCCTCAAATATTTCTTCACCCAAAAGGAACTCAACATGCGGCAACGACGTTGGCTTGAGCTGTTGAAAGATTACGATCATACCATCCAATACCATCCTGGAAAAGCAAACGTAGTAGCTGACGCATTGAGTAGAAGATCATATGCGGGTACGAGTGCAATGTTTTTAACACAAAGGCCCATTTTGTATGACTTGCAAAGGATGGAGATAGAGATGAAGGCTCCAAGTACCCACATGATGATATCAAATATACGAGTAGAACCGACTTTAATCGATAAAGTTAAAGCTGCTCAAGCTACGGATATAGAGCTGATGCGTATGAAGAAGAAAGTGCAAGAAGGTGCTATTCCAGAAGCAAGAATCGATGAAGAAGGAATACTTCGAGTCAACTCCAGACTTTGTGTTCCTAACGATTTTGACTTGAAGCATAGAATAATGATGGAGGCACACAACACACCGTTTGCAATCCATCCTGGGAGTACCAAAATGTATCACGATCTTCGACATACATTTTGGTGGAGCAATATGAAAAGAGAGATCGCGGAGTTTATCTCGAGATGTTTAACTTGTCAACGTGTAAAAGCGGAGCATCAAGTACCAAAGGGTCCATTGCAACCACTTGAGATTCCGAAATGGAAGTGGGAACACATTACTATGGATTTTGTTACAGGTCTTCCCAAGGTTTCTCAAGGCATAGATGCGATTTGGGTTATTGTTGATAGATTAACCAAGTCCGCTCATTTCTTGCCGATACGTGAGACTTATTCCCTTGAACGTCTTGCTAGTATGTACGTGAACGAGATTGTGAGATTGCATGGCATGCCAGTATCCATAGTTTCGGATCGTGACCCAAGATTCACTTCACGATTTTGGGTTAGCTTGCAGAAAGCTATGGGCACGGATTTACGATTCAGTTCAGCATACCATCCTCAAACGGACGGACAATCAGAGAGGACTATTCAAACTCTTGAAGATCTATTAAGACTTTGTGTCCTAGATCTCAAAGGGAGTTGGGATAAGTACCTACCATTGGTGGAATTCTCCTACAACAACAGTTATCAGGCGAGCATAGGTGTGGCTCCATTTGAGGCGTTGTATGGAAGAAAATGTCGTTCTCCAGTATGCTGGGACGAGGTGGGTGAAGCAACATTGTTGGGACCAGAATTGGTACGCATTACTACAGAGAAGATCCAAACGATTCGACAACGTATACAAACGGCACAGGATCGACAAAAGAGTTATGCGGATCTTCATCGGAAGGACGTGGAATTTAATATTGGGGATCATGTATTGTTACGTGTTGCACCATGGAAGGGAGTTACAAGATTTGGGAAGAGAGGAAAGCTCAATCCAAGATTTGTTGGTCCATTTGAGATTCTTGAGCGAATAGGAAATGTGGCATATAGACTCGCATTACCTCCAAGCATGTCTCGTGTTCATAATGTTTTTCACATATCTATGCTTCGTAAATATGTTAAAGACCCGAACCACATTATTGAGTTAGAACCAGACGAGATAGCTGAAGATTTAACGTACGAGGAGGTACCTGTTAAGATCTTGGATAGGAAAGAGCATGTCCTACGCACGAAGGTTATACCACAAGTTAAGGTTTTGTGGAGAAACCATGCTATTGAAGAAATGACCTGGGAGTTGGAATCAGAAATGAAAGCGAGGTATCCTCACCTTTTTGAAACATCAGGTACGTACGTCAATTTCGAGGACGAAATTTCATAAGGAGGGGAGGTTGTAAGACCCCAACTTATTAATGAATAAAATCAAATTTTCTCTAAATATTATTGTGAATAATAAGGGGTTAATTTGATATAATACTTTGGTTATGGGTGAAATGTGCAAATTTTGCAAAATAAGCAAGTGGTTATAAAATATTTATTTTTGGTCGGTGAATATTCGGTTGGTCGTGGAATATTCTTGCTGTCGGGGAATATTCGTACGACGACGCAGCCTTGTGTGGGCCCCATAACGGAAAGCGATTGGATGAAGAAAACGACAAGTATAAGTTGTTTATAAATAACGGCGTAGTTGTTACCGTTAATACTGTTGGAATACCCGGTGGTTAAAATACAGTAGCACACGGTATTGCACCAATTATTGATTCTTACGTAAGAAGGCACTACTCAATAATTGTTACAGTAGTTATTATTCAATATTTTATTTTATTGATTCAATAATTGCTGCGTTGATATTTTATATTATTGTTGTTTCAATAATTGTTGCTGCACAGTATTTTCATTTATCAGATCAATAATTCATATTATTTGAATAATATTATTAGATAACATTATTGGCAATGTCTAGAAAGTTCTGTCTAAGGAGAGGTTTGGTCATCTAATTGCGCGCCAGTAAGGAGAAATCCTTATTGGAAAGCCCCCTCTTTCCTGGGAACGGCCTGGTTGTCATAAATGTGATTCTGTAATATTATTTGTGAATAATTAATTATTGATTCATATGATAAGGAAATATTTATTTTATGTGGATATAAATGAGGGATATATTTTTGTGGTTAAAAATGAAGGAGTTAATGTTGAGGTTTTTATCAGTATTTTTGTCGGAATGGAGGTATTAAAAATCAGGGTTTTTGAGATAGTTTGCGGGGGTTATAATTTTTAATCCGACCGTTGGATCGTGGTAATTTTTGGATATGTTATACATATATAAGTTGAGTATATGTCCACAAATTTTGAACCGTTAAAAATGAACGTATGATTTATTACGAATTTTACAAGATGACTGGTTCAGAAATTGTTGAATTTTCGGAGTTTATCATTTTGGTGGAAAATTCTAGAATTGGTGGGCCCCACTTGTGGTTGGTGAAGAAATGTGCTGAATTATATTTCAAATGTGGTAGGTGGGAATAGTAGCAGGTAAAGCCATCAGGTTGCAGGTCAAACCTACCAAAATTTTCCTATAAATAGAGGGCTAAGTTAGAATTGAAAATCACACCAGAAACAAGTTTTCTCTCTTTCTCTCTCTAGATTATTGAGTGTATTTTGTGAGTATTTAGATACTTTGAGAGTTTCTATTCATCAGAGCAAGTTTCTTTCAGCCTTATACCGGTATTCCGACCAGAAGTACTGATATTTTGAGGTAAGGGATATTATTTTCTTCTTAATGATATTATTTTCTTCAATATCATTATGCTGAAATATTGATATGAGTTTTTATCAAATTTGGAACTTTTTGTGTCGGGGGTTACTATTCACGTATACGGCACTATTCACGAATACGGCACTATTCACCGAAAAATAAAATTTTTCCTTTTTGTCCAAGATGTCTATTATGGTTACTATCTTTGATTGTATCCATGTTTTGATCTTTATTTTTGAATTCTGCTTCACAATTGATTATTATGAAGTATTATTGATCTTGGATAAACTGTTATACGAATCCCTACTATTTGTCCTTCTGTCTCATTGGATTCGTTCTCTTTAAGATATTTTTCATCATCCTCAGTCCTAAATGATGATATTACTGAATATCTTTGGCCTGTAGTGCAAAGATGTATAATTACTTGATGAATATCTTTGGCCTGTAGTGCAAAGATGAACAGGTGTTGAGATGAACATGACCGACTGATGATACAAATGAATATCTTTGGCCTGTAGTGCAAAGATGAATATTTGGTTAAAGATGATTATTAATTGATGTTACAGGGATAAAATATTGATGATGGACTTTTAAATCTTAGAAGATAGTAGAATTCTTTCTCTACTTGACTCTTCTAATGGTTTGCTGTTTCCGCTGCAGTTGTTGATCTAAAACTTGTTGTCGATTATATTTTATCAGATTTTTCCCTGTTGAAGACTAACGATAATTTGTTGTATATTATCTTAGTCATAATATTCTTTACTGGGCTAGTTGAGCTCACCCTTTTCCTTTTTGTTCCATTTTTCTTCTCAGGAGGTGAGAACATAGCAGGATCTAGTCGGGGTATGGAGTGATGGTTCTAGAAAGATGTATTAGCAGTCCTCACTATTTCTGTAAAATAGTGTTTGAATAATTGTAATGAGGATTTATTTGGGTGTGGATATTGTCTAGAAGACAATATTTGTATTTAAACTCACAGTATGTGTTGTCGTATTTTGCACGACAATTGTATTATTGAAGTTGTAGTTTGCTTTCTGTACCATGTATTTGGCGACTCAGAATGGGTGTTGTATACCTATTCTGGGGGCGTCACATATTATATGCGTTGCAATATTTGTATTGAAACTCACAGTATATGAGTCGTCATATTATGCACGATAGTTGTATAAATGAAGTTGTTAGTAGTGTATTTTATGGCGACCCAAGATGGGTCGTGTATACCTATTTTGGGGGAGTTACACCAGGCATAATTTCATAAGCTTAAATTAAGCTTCTCATCACTTCTACCACATTACTCAATTATCATATGCTTATTCAATTAAATTAATTACCACATCTCATGCCATCACTATATATATTTATATTCAAATAAATATTAAAACAATCATTATTCTCATTATTAATATTATTTATTTAAAATTCGCGCGTATTATAGGGGGTGTATACTATGAGGGGAGGGAAGGAGTGCATGGAAGAAAATTTAGTGGGGACTGGTGCCCCCCCTGTCCCAGGCGTAGATCTACCCTTAGCTCATGCAATGTGATAAGAGTAAATTATGTTAATGATTTTCAAAATTTCTAATTAAAATTTGGTTGGGTTATTTTATATATGAAGTTGAAAAGAGAAAAGAAAATACATATTAAGTGTCATAGAAATGGCATAGAAATTGTTGTTGTAATAATAGATACAATAGTAACAATGATAGTTATTTTCTGAAACAACAGCTGGTGTTGGTTACAGACCAAAAGTTGCAACCATTTGTAACCGCTATAAATAACTAAACCTGCAACGGTTAGTGGAAGTTTTTTTTTTTTTTTTTGAAAAGTTGTAATTTAACAAATGACACATATTCAAACACTATAAATAAGGGACACGTGTAGCATTCCAGAAAATATATTGGAAACATTCATTTCCGTATTCCTTCTTCTTCTTTTGCAAATCTTCTAACTTATTGTATCACTGCATAATACAAGATAAACAACAATCAAGAAATTCATAGAGTTGTCCGTAGGATATTTTTCAATAGTGCAAATTGAAGAATATTGCGAACTTTATTGTATCTTAGAGGAAATTCACTAGAACCATTTTGCATCATTTAGTGGATGTGACAACTCGGATTTTCAGAAATTATTAAGATAAAAATTTAATAAATAAAATTCTTATTATGATATGTTTTAAGTCCAAGTAAATATTTATACATATTTATATTGGGGAAATGGGTTTAATAGTTAATTAAACTATTGAAGAAATTAAATGAAGTTGTTGTGAGAAGGAAATTAATCGAGTAATATAGGTTAATTTAATAAAGTTGAAAATTATATTATGAAATAATATAATTTGATTATTATGCCTTGGTTGGCACTCAAATTATTATTAATTAAATTTCATAAATAATGTAAGTAATTCATTTAATTAAAGTAGTGAATTAATGTAAGGATATTTGTTTTAAGAAAATGAGAGAGTAATATATATTACGTATAAATGTAATATGTTAGTGTACTAAGATTGTGAGTTTTGTAAATAGTTAAAAATATTTATGGAATTAAATAAATATTTTATTTGGAATATTTATGGAATTGAAAAAATGTTCGATGGAAATTATTATGAAAATATTATAATTTAGTAAATAATTAAATTAGAGGATTAATGATTTGTTAAATAAAATTAGAGTTATATTGGTTTAGTAAATTAATCAAATAAAGTGTGACATTTGTGAACCATATGATAATGGGATTACTAAAATAAATTAGTAAAATGTTGTTAGGGTTCTAGCCAAACATGGCCTAGAGACCCTTTGTATTTGCAACTACCATGTAACTGGCCAAGCCACGTTTAAGTTGAATTTCAATTTATGTTTACTCTATATTCCTAAGGCTAAGAGTTAGAAAACAGAGAAGAAGAGAGGAAGAGAGAAATTGAGAGAGAAAGAGAAGAAATTCTCTATAAATTGAGAAGGTTTTGAGAATCAAAGAAGGAAGAAGAAGAAGATTCATATAATCTATTCTAGGTTTAAATAAGAATCAAAGGTAATATTCTAGCTGTAAACTTTAGTTTGTGTTTTTTAAAAAATTTTCTGTAAATGGTTTTGGTGAGTGAATTGTTAAGGAAATGAGTTATATTTATTATTGATATATATAATCTATTATAGGTCATCTACAAGCAATTTCAGAATTAACAAATTCATGAAAATCATGGTGAGAATGAAGAGTATGACTTTTGCTTAATATATATATATATATATTGGGTCTATTTTGAGACTAAAATTGGATACGAGTTTATGCTATAATTGTAAAATTGATGATGGATTATATTAGTGTTTTGAGAAATGAAAACAACAGAAGTTGAATGAATCAATTTGGGTGAATAACGAATTTGGGATGTTCAATCTCGCTAAATATGTTAAAATATGGAATATAGAGTATGAATTTGGAAATTAAGAGTTTAATTTGGTTGTTTAAGTTATTTAAGTTGGTAGAATCAATATATATATGTTGGGTTATGATTCTGTACGATTTATAGTGTCTGGGTATGTTTAATTTGTTGTTAAAGTGAAGAGATTAGGTGTTTTTGGCTTTAGAATTGTGCTGTTCGCGAACTGCAGAAGTCGCGTCTGGGCAACCCCGCCCCGACCGGCTTTTCTAGTTCAAAATTCCCGCTCCAGCGGGTACCCACCCAGGCGGGCTTTCTTAGTTCAAAAAGCCCGCCCCGACGGGGGTGGGTAGAGTGACCCAATGTTGAGCTGAAACAAGGCAGTTCTGACCCTTCTTACTAAAACCACCATAACATTTGCATACGAACTCTAAATTAGATGATTCAAGATGTTTTGTAAAACTAAAAGATAGACCTATCAATTCCCTTAATAAAAACTAAAATTAGAAGTCTTTAGTAGAGGTCAAAATTGGTATCCTTGGGCATGTTATGCAAGTGGAAACGAACAAAAGGGCGTTGGGCTTATGTTATTGCAACGTAATATGTTCTGATCCTAACCATTGACATTCTAAGGTATAAAAGATGAAGTTTTTAAAATGAGGGTGATGGTTAACTTAGTTAAATTTAATGATCCTTAAACATTCCATACGATGTAATGTTAAGCTATAGAGACTTAACTGAACTTTAAGTAGTAATTAAAAGAAAGGCAAGTGATAGAAGTTAACATAATTAATGTTAACAAATGCAATGCATCTAATATGATGTAAGGTTATGTGACAACCCCAAAATAGGTTCATTTCACCCAACCTATTCTGAGTCGCCAAATACATGGTACAGAAAATAACTACAACTTTATTACAATAATTGTCATACAAAATACAACAACACATATACTGTGAGTTTGGATACAAATATATACCAACTGTGACTCGTGTCCCAACCGTAATGTGACAAATGTCCCATCAGTGGACAACACCTCACAGTGATACCTACATAAAGGTATAGTCAAAAACTATTTTAGAAATTAGAATCTTTGGAAAGTGCTCAAGGAAACCTTCGTACATGGGAGGCCATGCTTCCAGGTTATGATAAATATCATATGTCCACAGAATTATCCTTGGTTGACCTAATAGACCCCAAAGAAAAACAAGAAGATTATAATCATATTCTTTCCAATGGTAAGTCTTCTCTTGACATATCATTATCTCCACTGTCTCTAATTGAGAATTATACTTCAAACAAACACCAAGATTATATAGGTAGTGCTCGTAGATATACTCAGCAAGTGGATGTGCACAACCGTGTCTTATGATGACACGAAGTTGTATGTCATTAGACATCTTGTATGATAGTGACAAAACACCCTTCTAACGTTGGGTTCGCCTCACCCTATTTGATTCACCAAATATAACTACTAAATGATAACCACCGTTCTATTCCCTTGTTACTCCCGCTCGACCCAGCTACACTCTTATTACCTGAAAGAAATTGTGAAACAGAAGGGTGAGCACAACTAGCCTAGTAAAGAATATCATGACTAAAGATAAATAAATTATCAATAGCCTTCAACAATAATAAATTAGAGATTTAGAACATATGGTAGATGATAAAAATTTTCAACCATAGTTGCATCGGAGCGAGCAATCCATTAGAAGAGTCAAATAGACCATAAAGTCTATTATCTTCTCCATGTTAAAAATCCACCAACAATATTTTATCCCTGTAACATCAATCAACAGTTCTGGTCCACAATCATATGAATAACTCATAATCATAATTGTGATTCTAAATTCCTCTTTGCACCTAGGACGAAGATAATTCTGATCACATGTCTTTACCTGAAACATCAAATATCATGGTTATACCAAATCACAGTTCATGTTCACAATCATACTAATAACTTCATCTTTGCACTACGGGCAAAAGATATTCGTCACCAGTTCATCTTTGCACTACTAGCCAAAGATATTCAACAACGGGTCATCTTTGCACTACGGGTCAAAGATATTCATCAACAATTCATTTTTACACTACATGCCAAAGATATTCCTCAACAGTTCATATTTATACTACAGGCCAAATATATTCATCAACAGTTCATATTTGCACTACAGGCCAAATATATTAATATCTCAAAGAAATATATAATCATTTCAGAATTTATATAAACAATAATTATAACCATGTTGATCAATTCACCTTTGCACTTAAGCTAAAGATATTCAATTATAAATTCAATGGTCATGATCATACAAGTCAACATTTCAACTTTGCACTACTGGCCAAAGGGAATCCATAGTCATGATCATACCAAAAATCTACCCATCTTTACACTCAAGTCAAATAAAAATATCATCATTAGGGTTATAAAAATGTTATATATAATAGTAAAATCAATATAATCAAAACATCTAGATTTAATCTCAAGACTAATATTCATAAATCAACTATAATTTAGTTATAAAAAGAAACCAATTTTATCATGAATAGTAACTCGTGAATAGTAACCCATGAATAGTAACTTCGTGAATAGTAATTTCGTGAATAGTAACTCGTGAATAGTAACTCATGAATAGTAAACCCGACACAAAAAGGTAGAAATTCTACAATAAAATCCATACCAATATTTCGGTATAATGATATTGAAATAACATTTCTTAAACTTATAAATAATTTATTTTAATTATTTACACTTTACTAAATAATGCATTTAATCATCCTAAAATTCTAAACTCATAAAATTTTATCACCAATAACCAAAACCCTCATCAAAAATCTGCATATACCTCATATAGGATTCTCAAGCCATAAAATCCTATTTTCCAATTTTCTTACTTCACATAACATATTTAATTCATTTACTCATAACTAGTCCATTTTCATGAAAAATACCAAATCAGTCCAAACAAATTTTCTTTTATGAGATTTAGTAAAATATAGTCCCATATTGAACATATATTTTTCTCAAAATTTTTAAAAATCATTTACTATTTTTCATATGGCCAAAATAGCCGAATATTTAGATATTTATCAAAAATTGTACTTTTATCTAAAAATTTTGAAATTTACAGAGTATACTTCTATCATATACATGTACTCCCAATAAAAATTTTACCAATTTTGGAGTTAACCACAAAGAGTTATAAGCGGTTACTTTTAAAATAGTCTTTTCTCATAAAATTCACAACTCTTAATCTATACATCCAAAAATCGTCATTTTTGGACACAATCAAGAAAACTCATCAAATTATCATTTCAAAATTTTTCATAAGTTTTTGAAGGTCAAAAAAATTACGAAACTGAAAAATATAACAACATTTAAAATTCCTTACTATCCCTTACCTCAAAAGAGCAGCACTTCTGACCGGATATCGGATATGACGCTGAAGGAAACTTGCACTGATGAATAACAACTCACCAAGTATCTAAATACTCACAAAATACACTCGATAATCTAGAGAGAAAAAGAGAGAAAACTTATGAATTTTGATGTGATTTTTAATTCTAACTTAGCCATCTATTTATAGGAAAATGTTAACACGCCGAAGCAGACTTGACCTGCTACCTGATGGCTTTACCTACTACTATTCCACCCACCAAAAATCAGCCATCTTCCCCAACAACCAAAAGTGGGGTCCACCAATTTCTAGAATTTTCCACCAAAATCATTTATAAACCTAATTTCCGAATCAGTCACCTCTTAAAATTCATAACAAATCATTCGTTCATTTTTAACGGTTCAAAATTTGTGAACATATACTCAACTTATATATGTATAACATATCCAAAAATCACAACGATCCAACGGTCAGATTAAAAATTATAACTCACACAATAAAGCTATAAGAACACTGATTTGATCTTTTAATACCTCCAATCCGACAAAATACTGATAAAATACCTCAATATTAATTCCTTCATTTATAACCACATAAATAAATCCATCATTTATATCCACATCAAATAAATATTTTATTATCATATAGATCAATAATTAATTATTCACAAATAATATTACGGAATTACAGTAATGACAACCAGTCAGTTCCCAGGAAAGAGGGGGCTTTCCGATAAGGATTTTTCCTTATTGGCACGCAATTAGGTGACCAAACCTCTCCTTGACAGAACTTTCTAGACATTGCCAATAATGTTATCTAATAATATTATTCAAATAATATGAATTATTGATCTGATAATGGAGATAGTGTGCAGTGACAATTATTGAAACAACAATAATATAAAATATCAACGCAGCAATTATTGATTCAATAAAATAAAATATTGAACAAAAATTACTGTAACAATTATTGAGTAGTGCCTTCTTACGTAAGAATCAATAATTAAAAAAATACTGTGTAATACCGTGTGCTACTGCGCAACTACGCGTATTACTGTATTTTAACCACCAGGTATTCCAATAGTGTTAACGGTAACAACTACGCTGTTATTTATAAAACTCAAATTTGTCGTTTTCTTCATCCGACAGTTATTCTGTTATGGGGCCCACAAATGGCTGCGCCGTCGTACGAATATTGCCCGACAGAAAGAATATTCCACGACTAAACGAATATTCCCCGACAACAATGAATATTTTATAACCACTTGCGTATTTTGGAATAAATTTTCATATATCACCCTTAACTTTAACTTTTATCAATTTAAACATTTACTGAATAGTAATTATAAGAAAAACTGAATACTTTTATTTCATAAAATTCAGGGTCTTACAGGTTATCTATGAAGATTTAACCAAACGTTAAGTGTCGATTAAAAAAGAAGTATAAGAGAAGCTCAACGAAGATTAATTTAGTGACTTAACTAAATTGTAGTGTCAAACAAAGAAGAGTTAAAACCTGAAGATAGGTTACAAGTTTTTAAAGAAATGCAAGTTATGAGAGGATTAGGACTAAGAGTCAATGTGTTTTCATTATATGTGTAACTGATGCATGTGTATATGAACTTTTGAACTGTTGTAGGATATACGCAAAGCAGTTAAGCGGTAGTCGATAATCAACAAACTAGGCAAGTCTTTTAGTTCTTATTTGCTATGTGAACTTGATGATGAACTATTTTAAATCTATATTGCAAAGAGCATAATGTATTATATATGTTGTAAGTATGAAACGTTAAAGTCAATTTATGACTATGTTGATTGAGTAAAGAATGCTGATTGAGGAAGGAACTCAATCTTTATACTTGTAGTGTGAACTGCATCATGTATGTTATGTTAGTCAAATGATTATGAGATGTATGTTGAGCATGTTATTATGTGCTACGTGATGCATGAAAACTATTAGATTTGCTGGGTTGTCGAGCTCCACCCTTGTAAATAATCATTTTTGCAGGTTAATGATTCAAGGTAAAGCTGTGTGCTACTTGAATGACATGGATCAGATGCAATGCATGAAGATTAAATACTAAATTAGCTATAATTGTTATTATTTTAAACCATGTTTAAGGTTTTGAGAAATGTACTTGATATGAAAATTTCATATTTAGTTGTAAAGTTTGAGCTATCCAATGTATATGGGATATCGAGTTGAGATGTAAGATTTTATATAATAACTTTGATGAAGTGAATCATAAAATAAATTTGATTCAAATATGTGTAGATGATAAATGTTTTGATTCAGGGAATTAAAGTAAGAAGGCATAAAAGTTTAAATTATTCCGCACTTTTATTAAATTTAACATCGATTAATGATGTAAAGTTAGAATAAAGATGTATTGATAATGACCAAAGTCGAGAGTTGAATTGTATGAATTTTGGGGTCATTATAGTTGGTATCAAAGCTACAGGTTATGAACCTTAGGTAAGAGTACCTTAGGCTATAATCTTAGAGAAGGAAGGTGAAGATAGAAAGCATAAACTCAGATAGAGTTTGATTAATAAGAGATAAATTTAAGAAATGTTTAGAAAAGAGATTGAAATATATTCGAGAAGGTTCAAAGAGGAATCTTGAAGGTATATAAAAGACAAGAATTTGGAGTTACCTGACTCCAGGAATAAGATGTTAAGCGTTAATGAATAAACGATGTTTACAAGATGAAGATGATAAAAATAATAAGAATAAACTCAAATAGAGTTACGTTGATAATACATGAATTCAGTGAATGCTTTTGAATCAAGTTAAGATAATGTGAGTGGGTTCAAAGAAGAACCTGAAGAGCTAAAAGATCAGGGAACCACCTGAGTTGAATAATCATAAGACGACATAATTATATAAAGAGGAAAGAATGAGGATTGTAAAACTAAACGATCATAAAATAAGAAAAAATCATAAAGGATCTGATTGTAGAATAAAATCATGACGTGATATGTTTCAGTTGTAAAATGACAAGTGGTGTGTAATGATTGAGAAGTTATAGCTTGATGCTATAAAGAGAATATACTATGAAATAGTACAAGGTAAACTCACAAGGTGTAAGACCCCGAATTTTATGAAATAAAAGTATTCAATTTTTCTTATAATTACTATTCAGTAAATGGTTAAATTGACAAAAGTTAAAGTTAAGGGTGATATATGAATTTTTTTTTCAAAATACGCAAGTGGTTATAAAATATTCATTGTTGTCGGGGAATATTCGTTTAGTCGTGGAATATTCTTTCTGTCGGAGAATATTCGTACTACGGCGCAGCCATTTGTGGGCCCCATAACAGAATAACTGTCGGATGAAAAAAACGACAAATTTGAGTTTTATAAATAACGGCGTAGTTGTTACCGTTAACACTGTTAGAATACCTGGTGGTTAAAATACAGTAATACGCGTAGTTGCACAGTAGCACACGGTATTGCACAATATTTTTTTAATTATTGATTCTTACGTGAGAAGGCACTACTCAATAATTGTTATAGCAATTTCTGTTCAATATTTTATTTTATCGAATCAATAATTGCTGCGTTGATATTTTATATTATTGTTGTTTCAATAATTGTCACTGCACAGTATCTCCATTATCAGATCAATAATTCATATTATTTGAATAATATTATTAGATAGAATTATTGACAATGTCTAGAAAGTTCTGTTAAGAAGAGGTTTGGTCACCTAATTGCGCGCCAGTAAGGAAAAATCGTTATCGGAAAGCCTTCTCTTTCCTGGGAACTGCCTGGTTATCATTACTGTGATTCTGTAATATTATTTGTGAATAATTAATTATTGATCTATATGATAATAAAATATTTATTTAATGTGGATATAAATGATGGATTTATTTATGTGGTTATAAATGAAGGAAATAATGTTGAGGTATTTTATCAGTATTTTGTCGGATTGGAGGTATTAAAAGATCAAATCGATGTTCTTACAGCTTTATTGTGTGAGTTATAATTTTTAATCTGACCGTTGGATCATTGTGATTTTTGGATATGTTATACATATATAAGTTGAGTATATGTTTACAAATTTTGAACCGTTAAAAATGAACGAATGATTTGTTATGAATTTTAAGAGGTGAATGATTCGAAGATTAGCTTTATAAATGATTTTGGTAGAAAATTCTAGAAATGGGTGGACTCCACTTTTGGTTATTGGGGAAGATGGCTGATTTTTTGTGGGTGGAATAGTAGCAGGCAAAGCCATCAGGTTGCATGTCAAGTATGCTTCGGCGTGCTAAAATTTTTCTATAAATAGAGGGCTAAGTTAGAATTGAAAATCACACCAGAATTCATAAGCTTTCTCTCTTTTTCTCTCTAGATTATCGAGTGTATTTTGTGAATATTTAGATATTTGGTGAGTTGCTATTCATCAGTACAAGTTTCCTTCAGCGTCATATCCGA
This sequence comes from Panax notoginseng, assembly GCA_016801055.1. Classification (NCBI taxonomy): domain Eukaryota; kingdom Viridiplantae; phylum Streptophyta; class Magnoliopsida; order Apiales; family Araliaceae; genus Panax; species Panax notoginseng. The sequence continues at coordinate 149,488,471 of CM029019.1, read as the reverse complement.
TATCCAGTCAGAAGTGCTGCTCTTTTGAGGTAAGGGATAGTATGTGATTTTAAAGGTTGTTATGTTTTTCAGTTTCGTAATTTTTCTGACCTTCAAAAATTCTGGAAAAATCTGAAATGATAATTTGATGAGTTTTCTTGATTGTGTCCAAAAATGGCGATTTTTGGATGTATAGATTAAGAGTTGTGAATTTAATCAGAAAATACTATTTTAAAAGTAACCGCTTATAAGTCTTTGTGGTTAACTCCAAAATTGATGAAATTTTTATTGGGAGTACATGTATATGATAGAAGTATACTCTGTAAATTTCGGAATTTTTAGATAAAAGTACAATTTTTGATAAATATCTAAATATTCGGCTATTTTGGCCATATAAAAAATAGTAAATGATTTTTAAAAATTCTGAGAAAAATATATGTTCAATATGGGACTATATTCTACTAAATCTCATAAAAGAAAATTTGTTTGTACTGATTTGGTATTTTTCATGAAAATGGACTAGTTATGAGTAAATGAATTAAATATGTTATGTGAAATAAGAAAATTAGAAAATAGGATTTTATGGCTTGAGAATCCTATATGAGGTATATGCAGATTTTTTATGTGGGTTTTGGTTATTGGTGATGAAATCTTATGTGTTTGAAATTTTAGGATGATTAAATGCATTATTTAGTAAAGTGTAAACAATTAAAATAAATTGTTTATAAGATTAAGAAATGTTATTTCAATATCATTATACTGAAATATTGGTATGGATTTTATTGTGGAATTTCTAACTTTTTATGTCGGGTTTACTATTCATGAGTTACTATTCACGAGTTACTATTCATGAGTTACTATTCACGAAGTTACTATTCATGGGTTACTATTCACGAGTTACTATTCATGACAAAATTAGTTTCTTTTTCTAACCAAATTATAGTTGATTTATGAATATTACTCTTGCGATTAAATCTAGATGTTATGATTATATTGATTTTACTATTATATATAATATTTTTATAACCCTAATGATGATATTTCTATTTGACTTGAGTGTAAAGATGGGTAGATTTTTGGTATGATCATGACTATGGGTTCCCTTTGGCCAGTAGTGCAAAGTTGAATTGTTGACTGGTATGATCATGACCATTGAATTTATAATTGAATATCTTTAGCTTAAGTGCAAAGGTGAAATAATCAACATGGTTATAATTATTGTTTATATAAATTCTGAAATGATTATATATTTATTTGGGATATTAATATATTTGGCCTGTAGTGCAAATATGAACTGTTGATGAATATATTTGGCCTATAGTGCAAATATGAACTGTTGAGGAATATCTTTGGCCTGTAGTGCAAAGATGAATTGTTGATGAATATCTTTGACCCGTAGTACAAAGATGACCTGTTGTTAAATATCTTTGGCCAGTAGTGCAAAGATGAACTGGTGACGAATATCTTTGGCCCGTAGTGCAAAGATGAAGTTAGTAGTATGATTGTGAACATGAACTGTGATTTGGTATAACCATGATCTTTGATGTTTCAGGTAAAGACATGCGATGAAAATTATCTTCGTCCTGGGTGCGAAGAGGAATTTAGAATCACAATTATGATTATGAGTTATTCATATGATTGTGGACCAGAACTGTTGATTGCTGTTACAGGGATAAAATATTTTTGGTGGATTTTTAACATGGAGAAGATAATAGACTTTATGGTCTATTTGACTCTTCTAATGGATTGCTCGTTCCGCTGCAACTATGGTTGAAATTTTTTATCATCTACCATATGTTCTAAATCTCTGATTTATTACTGTTGAAGGCTATTGATAATTTATTAATATTTAGTCATGATATTCTTTACTGGGCTAGTTGTGCTCACCCTTCTGTTTCACAATTCCATTTAGGTAATAGGAGTGTAGCTGGGTCGAGCGGGGGTAACAGGGGAATAGAACGGTGGTCATCATTTATTAGTTATATTTGGTGAATCAAATAGGGTGAGGCGAACCCAACGTTGGAAGGGTGTTTTGTCACTATCATACAAGATGTCTAATAATATACAACTTCGTGTCATCATAAGACACGGTTGTGCACATCCACTTGCTGAGTATATCTACGAGCACTACCTATATAATCTTGGTATTTGTTTGAAGAATAATTCTCAATTAGAGACAGTGGAGATAATGATATGTCAAGAGAAGACTTACCATTGGAAAGAATATGATAATAATCTTCTTATTTTTCTTTGGGGTCTATTAGGTCAACCAAGGATAATTATGTGGACATATGATATCTATCATAACTTGGAAGCATGACCTCCCATGTACAAAGTTTTCCTTGAGCACTTTCCAAAGATTTTAATTTTTAAAACAGTTTTTGACTATACTTTTATGTAGGTATCACTGTGAGGTGCTGTCCACTGATAGGACATTTGTCACATTACGGTTGAGACACGTGTCATAGTTGGTATATATTTGTATCCAAACTCACAGCATATGTGTTGTTGTATTTTGTACGACAATTATTGTAATAAAGTTGTAGTTATTTTCTGTACCATGTATTTGGCGACTCAGAATAGGTTAGGTGAAATGGACCTATTTTGGGGTTGTCACAGTTGGTATCAGAGCTTAGGGGTATGGTCTCTGGCGGAGATCAGAGAATAGAACTAGGAGGGGAGAGATGAGTAAATCCTTCGCTAGTGTGTCCTACCTAAGCTTAATTGTTGGTTGGTCATAATATACGGATATTATGTGATACGTTAATTTGCTTAATTAACCCTTGTTTTATGACAGTATTTGAGAATGGCAGCGGAGAATACTAACAATGGAGTGAATGAGACTATGGGGATACCTCTAATCATGATAATGTGATGTCAGACGAAGAAAGAATTAGAGATATTCTTGTGGTGAGGGAAGAATTAATAGTTGCACCCGAGCTAGTCGCAGAGGTAGCAGCTAAGAGTGAGGAAGAAGAGGAACCTGAGGAGAATTTATTAGAGGTATTTTATGATCAAAATGTAAATTTACAAAATCTTGTTCATAAGTTAGAAGGGCAGGCTGAAGAACGGCAGGCGGTCGTGGAACAAAAGGATGCAACAATTCAAGCTTGTGTTACCCGATATGTGATGCTTGAACAGAAACATTCTTTGGCAGAGTATAAGATGATAAAGCTGGAATCTGAGCTGAAAGAAGAAAAAATTGAACGAGTGAGAATGAGTGATGCATGGGTAAAAGCCGCACGACGCGTTGATATTGTGGAAAGAGATGTCCGATCTAAGAAGGCTAAAATAGATGATATGAATTTCTCTTTTTGGATAGCAATTGGGAGAACCCAACATCGAGTTTTGAATTACCCTATACAGAGCGGTCAACCTGAATTCGATATGGATATCGAATATTGATGATTCAGATCATGAATCAAGAGTACAACGAAGCAGTTGAGGGTGGAATATGCCCTATAGAAAAGTATATTTCAACAGTAGTGATGACACCAAATGCTACCCCAGACAAGTCAAAGCCGAGTAGTTCAAGGGATAGCGGTTGTCATGATTTCCCAACAACTGAGGAACCCAAATGAAGTTATCACGGGAGATGAACAATGGAGAAATCATGGTGACCGGCGAGATAGAATCTGGAATGAAAGCAAGGTATTCTTAACTTTTCGAAATACCAGGTACGTAAATTTCGGGGACGAAATTTCATAAGGAGGGGAGATTGTAAGACCCTGGATTTTATGAAATAAAAGTATTCAATTTTTCTTATAATTACTATTTAGTAAATAGTTAAATTGATAAAAGTTAAAGTTAAGGGTGATATATGAATTTTTTTTTCAAAATACGCAAGTGGTTATAAAATATTCATTGTTGTCGGGGAATATTCGTTTAGTCGTGGAATATGCTTTTTGTCGGGAAATATTCGTACGACGGCGCAGCCATTTGTGGGCCCCATAACAGAATAAATGTCGGATGAAGAAAATGACAAATTTGAGTTTTATAAATAACGACGTAGTTGTTACCGTTAACACTGTTGGAATACCTGGTGGTTAAAATATAGTAATACGCGTAGTTGCACAGTAGCACATGGTATTGCACAGTATTTTTTTAATTATTGATTCTTACGTGAGAAGACACTACTTAATAATTGTTACAGTAATTTCTGTTCAATATTTTATTTTATTGAATCAATAATTGCTGCGTTGATATTTTATATTATTGTTGTTTCAATAATTGTCACTGCACAGTATCTCCATTATCAGATCAATAATTCATATTATTTGAATAATATTATTAGATAGCATTATTGTCAATGTCTAGAAAGTTCTGTCAAGGAGAGGTTTGGTCACCTAATTGCGCGCCAGTAAGGAGAAATCCTTATCGAAAAGCCCCCTCTTTCCTGGGAACTGCTTGGTAGTCATTACTGTGATTCTATAATATTATTTGTGAATAATTATTATTGATCGATATGATAGTGAAATATTTATTTGATGTGGATATAAATGATGGATTTATTTATGTGGTTATAAATGAAGGAATTAATGTTAAGGTATTTTATCAGTATTTTGTCGGATTGGATGTATTAAAAGATCAAATCAGTGTTCTTACAGATTTATTGTGTGTGTTATAATTTTTAATCTGACCGTTGGATCGTTGTGATTTTTGGATATGTTATACATATATAAGTTGAGTATATGTTCACAAATTTTGAACCATTAAAAATGAACGAATGATTTGTATGAATTTTAAGAGGTGACTGATTCGGAAATTAGGTTTATAAATAATTTTGGTAGAAAATTCTAGAAATGGGTGGGCCCCACTTTTAGTTATTGGGGAAGATGACTGATTTTTGATGGGTGGAATAGTAGCAGGTAAAGCCATCAGGCAGCAGGTCAAGTCTGTTTCAGCGTGCTAACATTTTCCTATAAATAGAGGGCTAAGTTAGAATTAAAAATCATACCAGTTCATAAGTTTTCTCTCTTTTTCTCTCTAGATTATCGAGTGTATTTTGTGAGTATTTAGATACTTGGTCAGTTGCTATTTATCAGTGCAAGTTTTCTTCAGCGTCATATCCGATATCTAGTCAGAAGTGCTGCTCTTTTGAGGTAAGGGATAGTAAGGGATTTTAAAGGTTGTTATGTTTTTCAGTTTCGTAATTTTTCTGACCTTCAAAAATTCTGGAAAAATTTGAAATGATAATTTGATGAGTTTTCTTGATTGTGTCCAAAAATGGCGATTTTTGGATGTATAGATTAAGAGTTGTGAATTTTATGAGAAAAGACTATTTTAAAAATAACCGCTTATAACTCCTTGTGGTTAACTCCAAAATTGGTAAAATTTTTATTGGGAGTACATGTATATGATAGAAGTATACTCTATAAATTTTAGAATTTTTGGATAAAAGTACAAATTTTAATAAATATCTAAATATTCGGCTATTTTGGCCATATAAAAAATAGTAAATGATTTTTAAAAATTCTGAGAAAAATATATGTTCAATATGGGACTATATTCTACTAAATCTCATAAAAGAAAATTTGTTTGTACTAATTTGGTATTTTTTATGAAAATAGACTAGTTATGAGTAAATGAATTAAATATGTTATGTGAAGTAAAAAAAATTATAAAATAGGATTTTATGGCTTGAGAATCCTATATGAGGTATATGCAGATTTTTGATGAGGGTTTTGGTCATTGGTGATGAAATCTTACGAGTTTAGAATTTTAGGACGATTAAATGCATTATTTAGTAAAGTGTAAACAATTAAAATAAATTGTTTATAAGTTTAAGAAATGTTATTTCAATATCATTATACCGAAATATTGGTATGAATTTTATTGTGAAATTTTAACCTTTTTGTGTCAAGTTTACTATTCATGAGTTATTATTCACGAGTTACTATTCGTGAGTTACTATTCACAAAGTTACTATTCATGGGTTACTATTCACGAGTTACTATTCATGACAAAATTGGTTTCTTTTTCTAACCAAATTATAGTTGATTTATGAATATTACTCTTGAGATTAAATCTAGATGTTTTGATTATATTGATTTTACTATTATATATAACATTTTTATAACCCTAATGATGATATTTCTATTTGACTTGAGTGTAAAGATGAGTAGATTTTTGGTATGATCATGACTATGGATTCCCTTTGGCCAGTAGTGCAAAGTTGAATTGTTGACTAGTATGATCATGACCATTGAATTTATAATTGAATATCTTTAGCTTAAGTGCAAAGGTGAAATAATCAACATGGTTATAATTATTGTTTATATAAATTCTGAAATGATTATATATTTCTTTGAGATATTAATATATTTGGCCTGTAGTACAAATATGAACTGTTGATGAATATATTTGGCCTGTAGTGCAAATATGAACTGTTGAGGAATATCTTTGGCCTGTAGTGCAAAGATGAATTGTTGATGAATATCTTTGACCCGTAGTACAAAGATGACCTGTTGTTAAATATCTTTGGCCAGTAGTGCAAAGATGAACTGGTGACGAATATCTTTGGCCCGTAGTGCAAAGATGAAGTTAGTAGTATGATTGTGAACATGAACTGTGATTTGGTATAACCATGATCTTTGATGTTTCAGGTAAAGACATGTGATGAAAATTATCTTCGTCCTGGGTGCGAAGAGGAATTTAGAATCACAATTATGATTATGAGTTATTCATATGATTGTGGACCAGAACTGTTGATTGATGTTACAGGGATAAAATATTTTTGGTGGATTTTTAACATGGAGAAGATAATAGACTTTATGGTCTATTTGACTCTTCTAATGGATTGCTCGTTCCGCTGCAACTATGGTTGAAATTTTTTATCATCTACCATTTGTTCTAAATCTCTGATTTATTACTGTTGAAGGCTATTGATAATTTATTTATCTTTATTCATGATATTCTTTACTGGGCTAGTTGTGCTCACCCTTCTGTTTCACAATTCCTTTCAGGTAAAAAGAGTGTAGCTGGGTCGAGCGGGGGTAACAGGGGAATAGAACGGTGGTCACCATTTAGTAGTTATATTTAGTGAATCAAATAGGGTGAGGCGAACCCAACGTTGGAAAGTATTTTGTCACTATCATACAAGATGTCTAATGACATACAACTTCGTGTTATCATAAGACACGGTTGTGCACATCCACTTGCTGAGTATATCTACGAGCACTACCTATATAATCTTGGTGTTTGTTTGAAGTATAATTCTCAATTAGAGATAGTGGAGATAATGATATGTCAAGAGAAGACTTACCATTAGAAAGAATATGATAGTAATCTTCTTATTTTTCTTTGGGGTCTATTAGGTCAACCAAGGATAATTCTGTGGACATATGATATCTATCATAACCTGGAAACATGGCCTCCCATGTACGAAGGTTTCCTTGAGCACTTCCCAAAGATTCTAATTTCTAAAATAATTTTTGACTATACCTTTATGTAGGTATCACTGTGAGGTGCTGTCCACTGATGGGACATTTGTCACATTATGGTTGGGACACGAGTCATAGTTGGTATATATTTGTATCCAAACTCACAACATATGTGTTGTTGTATTTTGTGCGACAATTGTTGTAATAAAGTTGTAGTTATTTTCTTTACCATGTATTTGGCGACTCAGAATAGGTTGGGTGAAATGGATCTATTTTGGGGTTGTCACACAAGTAGTTATAAATGATGAGATACAAAAAATTCGTATCGAGAAAAGAGTAAGTTAAGAGCAAGATAGAGTTAGGTGGGATTTTAATTGAGTATTCATGTGATGACTGAGTTATACAAACCTTTGTATGGGCAGAGATTTTGTGCTTGCACTCAGTTTATCACATTGATAATCATTAGAATATTGGTGTCACACTATCAATGTATATATGGTGGAAAGGTGATTCTTTTCTCATATGTATATTTGATAGTTAGAGACTATTTGTGATGCCCCCAAATTCAAGTACTTGAAACCCGAACTCGGTGCTTCACGTACCATTTCTATGAACGGAATAATACTAATAATAATAACAATAATATAGATATCAAATTTAATTTCAATAAATCAGAGTCTAAATCCCAAGTACGCGACCTTTAAACATTCATTACATGATAATTACTAGATATCATTGTCTTAACAAAGTCTAATTATTACATAGGATAGCGTAGAAGTTATTCTGCAATCTTTCCTATTCCTTTGTTCCTGGCAGAGCTTTCTGGTTGATCACACTTAGCTGAAAATATTTAAATTTAAAGCAAGAATGAGCATTTGAGTGCCCAGCAAGTACTAGCAACAGTAATTATTAGCTAAAAGAAGTAAATAATTTCTTTGAATGACACTTCTACAACGAATCAACAGTTGTGAAGTAAGCTGAAACAATTCTAAACAACATATCAATTCTATATTAAAATTTTGAAACTACGTATTGACTATAACTAGAGATCAGTCGACAGACTATGAACATTATTTTCTATTTTCGAAAAGGTTAAACAGAACTTCATCTGTAAACCGTCATAACTTACAGGCACGGGGGGTGATCAGCCCGTTATGCCTTGTATTGATCAATACTACATGCAAGAACGAGATTATCGTTCATCTTATCCGCCTTTGGCGCACAGAGGTTTCCCATGTACGGGATGTTCATACTTAGTCGGGAATCCGAACCAAAATAATCTGGTTGGGTACAATAAAGTTCTATCTTGTTCAATAATATTTTTAAGTTTATGTCAACGTACACATACTGGAAATCAATAAGTATGTATCAAACATGTGATTAAATACAATGATTATTCAAGTGAGGACACTTGTCTAACCATATTTAAAAATTAACGAACAGAATAAATATTTGAATTGTACAATAGTACTATATTGATAAACAATGATCGGATAATTTAAGAACTTGTATGAATACAAATGTTTGGATATATAATCAATAACAATAGAGTTAATAAACTGGCATAACGATAATATAGTTTTGAAACTTTCTGACTCATGTCCATTGCATAAAGTAAATGCAAAATTAGGATACTTACCTGAGCTGCTGCTTACTATTACGCAACTTAGTTTTACCTCTTATATCGAAACCTATCATTAATAAGATCATTCGTTCGATTAGAATAATATATCGTATCACATAGCACTGCTATTTGTAGTCAGCAAATAACCTAATCACATTGTCACATATGTTTAACATTCATTGAATCATAAACAAACACGTATCTAGTCTAATTGTCTAAGTCCGGATCCATTTCTGAAATATTTCGGTGTACCGACGGCTTTATCGGGTAATTATCGAGTCTAAGACTCTATCGTATAGTTCAATATTCGCTTAGATATTTTAAATATCAGTCGTATTATTTTTTTCATAGCCTTATAATAATATTTAAATAATTATTATAATTTATCATGATTTTTCAAACACTGGAATCATTTTTAAATGATTTAAATACTAAATAATTCTATTATCATTAATATTTAATTAATATTAAATTATTAATGAAACCATTGCCAAAATATTAAAGTTATTTATAATAACTCAAAATATTTTTAAAATATTTTTATTACCCTTAAATAATTTTGAAAATATTTAAAATTATTTTTAAATAATTACCATTAATATTTAAATATTAATGTATTATTTATCAAAATATTAAAAGTCATTAATTATAACTTAAAATATTTTTAATTCATTTATATCCTTTTAAAATAATTTTTAAATTAATAAAATCATTTTAAAACTATTTATTTAATATCAAATTATTAATGAAATTACCTTTAAATATTAAAAGTTATATTTTATAACTAAAAATATTTTTAAACTATTTATTTTCATTTAAAATAATTTTTATAATATTAAAATTAATTTTAATAAATTTATTTAATATAATTACTAAATAAGTCTAATATCTTTAATATTAAATAATTAATGAAATTTATCTTAAAATATTAAAAGTTATGGTTTATAACTTAAAATATTATTAAATACCTTATTATCATTTAAAATAATTTTTAATATAATTAAATTATTTTTAATTAATTTATTTAATTCGTTTATTAAATAAATTAAATATCAATAATATTCAAATAAATTCTAATATTTATGAAAAATATGTAAAATTATTAAAAGTTAATTTTTATAACTTAAAATAATTTTTAAAACTAATTTTGTAATTTTTAGAAATTAATTTCTATTTTTAAATGATTTTTGGAAAATAATTTAATTAAAATTAACTAAACTGTCGCTATAGCCTTTAGCGTCAGAAAGCGTCGCCTTAGGTGTTTTTGAGTCCTCGAGAAAATTCATAGCCAGTTTCGAGGGACCATGTTTGACCATCAATTATTCAGTGTATAATGTGTTTCTGGTCTAGTTAATGTTTAGATGTTGTAGTACTGATGTAATACTACACGATCCAACAACAAACATGGTCAAAACATGCACCAAAAGCAAGATCTAAGCTCATGAACAAGCTGTCAGAGCTGTTCTTCACGTTTCTGGGCTGCCCAAAAAATAAAGTCATGGCCGGTCAACGCTTTTGATGGCCCTCTGGCATGAAATCTGTTCATGGTAAATGTGTTCTAGACGTCGGGCTATGTAGAGTAACTAACAGACAACATGTTTCAATCAGTTATAATGTTTAAACATCATCAAGATGGAAGATCAGATCCCTTCAACAAACAATCAGAACTGTTCTTCACTTTCTAGGTTACCTAGAAATGAAGAACAGTTCGACTGCCCTACTTTGGGCTTTCATAACTTGTGATCTAAGAAATGTTTTAGTGATATATAATGGTTTCAGTGTGTAGCCAACATGCAAATAAAGAGGTCCATTATCAAAAATCCATCTAACAACAACAGAATCACAAAATATGGCTCGGTTAAACCATGTCAGAAGTCATGATGTCCATATGTTTTCTGGGTTACCCAGAAAACATATTTCGTGAACATCCTTCCTGGTTTGACCGTCCACTAAGTCCATCATGTTTGATTATTAAGTGATCTAAAAGCATAAGAATAGAGTTCATATAACATATTACAACCTGGATACAACAACTATATCAAATAAACAAACAACTGACAGATCCGTGGGCATGAACTTCTTGTCAGAGTCACCTAGGTATGTTCTAGGTTACCCAGAAAGGTTTGGTCATGGTCGGTCAACCGACTTTGACCATCAATAACTTTCAATCTGTACCAGATCTGGTTCTGATTCAAGTTCCAGAACAAAGTCCTAATAACATACTACAACTTCAAACATTTAAAACATCAAACAAATAAACAGAAAGAGATCTAGGGGACCTGACATTCATTGTCAGACCATAAAAACAAAAATTTCCAGATTTTGTAAAACTTCAAATCCGAGCATCTAGATGTTATGGATCTAACATCTAGCAACTCAGATCATCTATTTACACTATAAATAACATGTTTTAATACAAAAATCTAACATCTAACAAACAAATCAAGATCAGATTTGAAATAGGGTTTTATACCTCTCTTTGAAAAATTTTGATCCTTGGCTACTGATCTGTTAATGGAAGTCGTGGGGCTTGGTTTTAGAACTGAAATTCTATATTAATTCGTGGGTTTGAGCTTGAGAGAGTTGGGTTGAGTGTTTGGGAATGAATGAGCAAAAATGTGCATCTTTCTCTCTCTTAATCTATTTATATAATTTAGATGCAATGAACTTGTATGCTATATGTGGCTGATTTGCTGAGATTTGTCACATGGGTTAACTAGAGTTGGTGAACAACTCCCACACTTATCAACATCTTATAAGTTACATAATAAAGAATTTCAAAAAGGCTAATTAGGACAATTGGCTTGAATATTTAATGGATTTTTTGTAAACTTGGCAAACCCTTAGGGTTCTACCCTTAGGGTTTTTAAAAAATGGATTTCTAGAATTTGGCAATTAGAGCTAAAATAAAATAAATAAAAATAAAATTAGTTTCCTAAAAATGTAATTTAGAGTTTACTAATTATAATTAGTTTTCTAATTACATTACTTGAACATTTAGGGTTTAAGATCCCATAATTAGCATTAAGCTTTATAATTAACAATTAGAGTTTCATTTTAGCTAATTAGGTTTACTAATTTAGAAATTAGGGTTTCTAACAATTAGGGTTTTCAAATATTAATTATGGTTTTCTCTAATTAACATTAAATCTAATAATACACAACATAAATCACATAACACCATTACTACACAGTTTTGAACTCATAATTGAGTTTCAAAATAAGGTTTAACAAATTAATATTAAGGTTTTGACAATATACACCATAATTGACCAAGCATTATGTGTACGCACATATTGTATATATTTATAGCATTGAAAAATAATATTATATTTAATATAATATTATCACTCTAATTCCTTATTCCAAATCCAGAATTAGGGTTTGGATTCCATATCTGATATATCTTGCACAATAACATTATTAATTAAGTTAAAATAATTAACTTAAATAATCTGTATTAAAATTCATATAATAAAATAGTAATTATAATAATTCCAATATATTAATCATATTATCGTAGAAAATAATAAAAATATTTCTACTATAAAATTAATTATTATAAGAATATACTTTATAATAATCAATAATTCTAAAATAAAAGTATTTGAAATTATTCATGTAATAAATAAATTTTATTTATCACATATATACATACACATTACCTAGCATAAATTCCCACCTTTAAAATAAACAAAAAAAAATTTATATGCAAAATTTCTTATTTATTTATATAGAAAATATCGGGTTATTACATTCACCCTCCCTTATAAAGATTCCGTCCCCGGAATCACCGTTTTAAAACTTATACATACAAGGTACATAGCATACACAGTCATTGCAAGTAGATCTTGATCATAATTGATCGACTAATCTTTAACTATTCAGCATAAAGCTTGTCTATCTGATTATATGGAATTTTGTTTTCTAAAAGAACTCAAATTCCTTCTTCAAAATTTCTTTATAAAATAATTTATTATATATAGGAAATTCATGCATACGAAAATAAAAGTTATACGAATAATACCTGGAGTTCCATCACCAGTTGCCACGGTATCTTGAACGGTCATGTTGAAGACTCTTGTGGCTGACTTTATTGGTTGAAGTTGGCCCTGTGATCGCCAGAGTCCCGTTGCCTTTCCCCGTGGTTACACTCCCTGCCTCCATTCTCCTCTTTGGACAATCCTTCACCTTATGCTCCATTGACCCACACATGAAACACCCACCGTTCATCCTTGGATTGGGGCAGTTGGGAGAGATATGGCCCTCCTGCCCGCATCTGTAACATACAGACTTACCCTTCAAACACTCACCGGAGTGATTTTTCCCACAGTTCCCACACTGAACTACCAGCTTCTTTACACCTTCCTGCTTCACCTGAACGTTTCCAAAATTGTTCCCTTTTCTTTTCACATTTCCACTCCTACTCCCACTATTAGTTTCCACCTTCACAGCTCCTTCGACCTTGCTTTTGTTCCTCTTCTCCTTGTTATAGAGGCTCATGGCCTCACTTCTCTCCTCAGCTATAATAACTTTTTCCAGAAGTGCTGCAAAAGTGTTTATATGCAACACTGCCACCTTGTTGTAGAGCCAGGATTTTAATCCCAGCTCAAACCTTCTCGCCTTCCTAGCCTCTGTATCAACTTGATACGGAGCGAACCTAGCCAACTCATTAAACTTTGCGGCATACTCCGCAACTGTCATGTTTTCCTGCTTTAACTCCAGAAACTTCACCTCCATCCTCGCTTGCATACTAACTGAGAGATAATTTTCAAAAAACAAAGTTTTAAACCTAGCCCAAGTTACCACACCTTCTCCTGCCCTCTCTTGATTTGCCTTCCACCAAAAGTTTGCCTCTCCCTTCATCATATAGGTGGCAAAAGCGGTCTTTTGCCTCTCATCTACCCTAGCAATTATGAATGCCTTCTCTATCTCCTTTACCCAAGTCTGGGCTTCAATAGAGTCAGCTATTCCCCTGAATTCTGGTGGTCCGACTGCTTTAAAGTCTTTGAAATTTGCTAAGTGATTGTCTGGTTGGTTCCCTGCGGCTGACATTCTCTGCTGCATAGCCTGAGCTACCATGTTTGCAAAGTTTTGCATCGGGTCTTGTTATTGTCCTTCAGCGTTGTTGACAGATTTTTCTGCCCTTTGGTTTAATGTTCGACGTCTTGGCGGCATTATCTGATTAAATGAAATCATAATTTAACTTACATTCTAAACCTTATTACGTAAGTTTAATATATCAAACTTATTTCATAAATCAAACATAGATTTATATTCATTCAGCTAATTAAAAATACTTTACATCGCATAGCACATATTACTATCCCTTAGTGACAACAAAAGTCGGGATTTACTGTTACAACTTATACAGAAGTTGAGAATATTACATTACACACACATATATATCATATACATATTACCAAACATATATAATCAATTATTAATCCTAATTATTTCCTACATATTTTTCCTGATTCTGGATAATCTTTCACCCAATGACCTTCCAACCCACAAATAAAATATGCACCTTGCTTAAAGTCGGGATAATGAGGAGAGGTATGTCCCTCATGGCCACAAATATAACATATCTTTATCCCTTGGTTCTTATCATATTTTCCTAAGTCGTGGTCTTTCATCTTTCTTTTCCCCTTATTGCTCGGAGCTGCACACGATATGTTGTTTTTGGCTCCCATCTGGTTAATTTGGATTTTAAGCTTATCTTGTTCTTCTATTGTTTCTATTAATGCCTTTCGCAACTGACTATTTAGTAGCTTTTCTATTTTCCACAACTTTTCCAGAGAAGAAACCTTGTTTCTCAGATTCTGTACTTCCGTTGATGCTTGATCAGCTCCAACTTCGGTGTCTGAATCACTATCTGTTAGTTTCACCATTTCCGAATCTGGTACTATATTTTCTAAAATAACCACCTCATCCGAGTTATTTTTATTGTGAGCCTCTATTTCAGCTATTGACTTTGATATTAGCTCGGTTGTATGGATTTGATCTTTCTTCATGCTATAAACATATAATAAGCCTTTTCCACCTGACATCTACACACAAATTATCTAGATTAGTATATAATATATACACAGAGCAAATAATACTTTTATATAAGTTATCTTTTATTTTGTTTGACGATGAATTTATCTAATTCATCCCCTTTTTAAACTATATATGAGTTATTTATATTTTCAACATTTTCCTCTGTTCTAAGGTTATAGCCTAAGGTCTATCCCACCTAAGGTTTCTAACCCTAAGCTCTGATACCAACTTGTGGCACCCACAAATTTAGGTACTTGAAACCCGAACTCGGTGCTTCACGTACTATTTCTATGAGCGGAATAATACTAATAATAATAACAATAATATAGATATCAAACTTAATTTACATAAATCAGTGTCTAAATCCCAAGTACGCGACCTTTAAACATTCATTACATGATAATTACTAGATATCATTGTCTTAACAAAGTTTAATTATTACATAGGATAGCGTAGAACTTATTCTGCAATCTTTCCTTTTTCTTTGTTCCTAGCAGAGCTTTCTGGTTGATCACACTTAGCTGAAAATATTTAAATTTAAAGCAAGAATGAGCATTTTAGTGCTCAGCAAGTACTAGCAACAATAATTATTAACCGAAAGAAGTAAATAATTTCTTTGAATGACACTTCTACAACGAATCAACAATTGTGAAGTAAGCTGAAACAATTCTAAACAACATATCAATTCTATATCAAAATTTTGAAACTACGTATTGACTATAACTAGAGATCAGTCGACAGACTATGAACATTATTCTCTATTTTCGAAAAGGTTAAACAGAACTTCATCTGTAAACCGTCATAACTTACAGGCACGGGGGATGATCAGCCCGTTATGCCTTGTATTGATCAATACTACATGCAAGAACGAGATTATCGTTCATCTTATCCGCCTTTGGCGCACAAAAGTTTCCCATGTACGGGATGCTCATACTTAGTCGGGAATCCGAACCAAAACAATCTGGTTGGGTACAATAAAGTTTGTGTCTAGCCAAATCAAATAGCCTAGATGGCGTTTAAGTCAACGTATACATACTGGAAATCAATAAGTATGTATCAAACATGTGATTAAATACAATGATTATCCAAGTGAGGACACTTGTTTAACCATATTTAGAAATTAACGAACATAATAAATATTTGAATTGTACAATAGTACTATATTGATAAACAATGATCGAATAATTCAAGAACTTATATGAATACAAATGTTTGGATATATAATCAATAACAATAGAGTTAATAAACTAGCATAACGATAATATAGTTTTGAAACTTTCTGACTCATGTCCATTGCATAAAGTAAATGCAAAGTTAGGATACTTGCCTGAGCTGCTGCTTACTATTACGCAACTTAATTTTATCTCTTATATCGAAACTTATCATTAACAAGATCATTCATTCGATTAGAATAATATATCGTATCACATAGCACTGCTATTTGCAGTCAGCAAATAACCTAATCACATTTTCACATGTGTTTAACATTCATTGAATCAAAAACAAACACGTATCTAGTCTAATTATCTAAGTCCGAATCCATTTCTGAAATATTTCTGTGTAGCGACGGCTTTATCGGGTAATTATCGAGTCTAAGACTCTATCGAATAGTTCAATATTCGCTTAGATATTTTAAATATCAATCGTATTATTTTTTTCATAGCCTTATAATAATTTTTAAATAATTATTATAATTTATCATGATTTTTCAAACACTGGAATCATTTTTAAATGATTTAAATACTAAATAATTCTATTATCATTAATATTTAATTAATATTAAATTATTAATGAAACCATTGCCAAAATATTAAAGTTATTTATAATAACTCAAAATATTTTTAAAATATTTTTATTACCCTTAAATAATTTTGAAAATATTTAAAATCATTTTTAAATAATTACCATTAATATTTAAATATTAATATATTATTTATCAAAATATTAAAAGTCATTAATTATAACTTAAAATATTTTTAATTCATTTATATCCTTTTTAAATAATTTTTAAATTAATAAAACTATTTTTAAACTATTTATTTAATATCAAATTATTAATGAAATTACCTTTAAATATTAAAAGTTATAGACTAAAAGACAATTTGTACCCCAAACTTTACTCTCTATTTACTTTTGCATCCCAAACTTAAAAAAGTGTCTAAGTACACCCCAAACTTTATTATACGTAACAAAACGCACACTTTCTTCACTTAACCGGTCAAAAGTGACCGGCTAATGCTGTAACACAAGTTTGGGGTACAAATTGTCGTTTAGTCTTAAAAATTGGCAAAAATAATTAATTTTAAATAAAATAAAATAATTGTAAAATAATTAATTTTAAATAAAATAATTAGTTTTAAAAATAAAAATAAAATAATTAATTTTAAAATAAAATAATTAAAATAATAATTTTAAAATAAATATTTTGAATTAATGATTAATAATTAATCATTAACTTGTAAAATGATTATTTTATTTTTATTTTTAAAATTAATTATTAATCATTCCGGTTAAAAAAATCATTAACTTGTAAAAAAATCATTTTTGCCACATAAAAAAAAATTATGTTTTTGTTTTTAAAAACAAAATTTTGTAAAAACAAAATTTTTAAAAATAGATTTTTATTTAAAACAGAATTTTTCAAAAACAAAATTTTATTTTACAAGTTTAAAAAAATTCTGTTTTTGTTTTTAAAAAATTTTGTTCTAAAAAAAATTTTGTTTTAAAAAAAATTCTGTTTTTAAAAATAATTTTTTTTCAACTTGTAAAATAAAATTCTATTTAAAAAAAAAGATGTTTTTAAAAAATTCTGTTTTTAAAAATTGTGTTTTAAAAACAAAAATAGAATTTTTTTTAACTTGTGAAATAAAATTATGTTTTTGTAATTTTTTGTTTTAAAAAAAAAATTTATTTTTAAAAATTTTGTTTTTACAAAATTTTGTTTTTAAAAACAAAAATAGATTTTTTTTTATGTGGCAAAATTTTGTTTTTTACAAGTTAATGATTTTTTTAACCAGCATGATTAATAATTAATTTTAAAAATAAAAATAAAATAATCATTTTACAAGTTAATGATTAATTATTAATTCCAAATATTTATTTTAATTATTTTATTTTTATTTTTAAAACTAATTATTTTATTTAAAATTATTTTATTTTTTTTAAAATTAATTATTTTTACCAATTTTAAGATGAAAAGATAATTTACAACCCAAACTTGTGTTACAGCTTAACCGGTTACTTTTGACCTGTTAGGTGAAGAAAGTATGCGTTTTGTTACGTATGTGACGCCCCCAAAATTAGGTATACATCACCCATCTTGGGTCGTCAGACACATAGTACAGAATACAAATACAACTGATTAATACATCTGTCGTGTACAATACGACAAAACATAAACTGTGAGTTTGAATACAAATATTATCTTCTAGAGAGTATTCATACTCAAAAGGAGTCCTCATTACATTTATTAACACACCATTACATAGAATAGTGAGGACTACTAACTAATACTATCATTCGGACCATCACTCCGTACCCCGACTTGTCCCAGCTACGTTCTCATTTCCTGAAGAGAACAGTGAAAGAAAGGGTGAGCTCAACTAGCCCAGTAAGAAATATTATGACTAAGATAATGCAGAATAAATTATCATTAGCCTTCAACAATGTTAAACTGATAAAATATAATAGACATCAAGTTTAACTGTAGCGGAACAAGCAATCCATTAAAAGAGTCAAGTAGAAAATAAACTCTACTATCTTTTATGATTTAAAAAGTTTTTCAACACTGTAATCGCTGAGACTCAGCTTAATAAAATAATCCACATCATCGAATCACCCCTGCACTACGGCCAAGGATATTCGTGTATTCATTAATGGTCATGATCATGCCAACAACTGTCCATCAATGCACTACGGGCCAATGAGGACTTTTACCACATCATTTGTAACATTACGGTCATGATTATACCGAATAATCCCTGGTCATAATCATACCAAGTCCATCTATGCAATACAGGCCACAGATGACTTTCAACATTTTATAAACATGAGGATGATGACAATGATATAAGAATTCAATAAAACAAGTTCAAGAATTAATTTATCCAGGAATTAACAACGTCCAAATTGTCAACATGATACTGCATTGTGGAGTAAAATTCAAGAATGCTTAGAAGAATATTTTCTTGAAAAGATACTGGATGAAACGCAACTATCAAGGATATTCCACAAATTTCATGGAGTATAGAAGTCAAAACTTAACCAACTGAGTACAATAAAGAATGGAATAACAAAAGAAATCACCATGCATGCGATAGACCGCACAGACAGGTTATTCCAATAGAATAATAAATAATGGAACCAGGTCCGGCGTAAACGCACAGACAGGATATTCCGACAGAATAATAAATAATGGAACCAGGTCCGGTGTAAAACACACAGACAGGATATTCCAACAGAATAATAATAAAACGGAACCAGGTCCGGTGTAAAACACACAGACAGGATGTTCCAACAGAATAATAAACGGAACCAGGTCCGGTGTAAAACACACAGACAGGATGTTCCAACAGAATAATAGAAGAATGTCACCAAGTATAGGGTAGACCGCGTATACTGGTTATTCCAACAGAATAATAACAAATGGAATAACAAAAGTTCTCTTCATGAATATAAAAGAAATAATATTCCCTACCTTAAAAGAACTGGATATTGGAAAAGTGATGTAGCAGAATACTTTTATTCTCTCTCTCTTATTCTCTCTATACTTTCTCTCTCTATAGCTTGAATGAATTCGTAAAAAATAATGAAGCCCTAGGCCTCTATTTATAGAAAAACTGAGGGTGGCTCTTGGTCTTAACGAAGGGTCAAATGACTCTTGGTCTTAACGAAGGGTCAAATGACTCTTGGTAATATTGAAGGGACAACTACTATTGACGAAAGTAATTACTATTGACCAAGGTAAATACTATTGACGAAGGTAATTACTATTGACCAAGGTAAATACTATTGACCAAGGTAAATACTATTGACGACGGTAATTACTATTGACGACGGTAATTACTATTGACGAAGAGACTCTTAGATGATGACATATGGCCCCCCATAAAATAACCAAACTTACCACAACGTCTCAATAATATAACATATTATACAGATGATACTATGACAATAATTTAAGAGATATGATGCAGCAATTACTGTAGCAATAATTGAGTATAGCTGAGTGACTTCTCACGTAAGCATCAATAATCAATACCGTGTGCTACTATGCAACCACGCGTATTACTGTACTTTTACTACCGAGTAGTTCAACAGTTTTAACGGTTTTAACGGTAACACTTCAGCTGTTATTTTTATAGAAAGATAATTCTGTCGTTTTCTCAATCCGACAATAATTCCGTTGTGGGGTCCACCAATGATTGTGCCGTCGTACGAATATTCCCCGACAAAAAGAATATTCTCCGACCAAACGAATATTTTATAACAACTTGCTTACTTTGCAAAATTTATAAATATTACCCACAACTATAACATTATATCAAATTAACTCCATAATATTCAAAAATGATATTTATAGAAAATTCATCTTTATTTATAAAAGTTGGGGTCTTACAACCTCCCCTTCTTATGAAATTTCGCCCTCGAAATTAGGGTACGTACCTGGTATGTCGAAGAGGTAAGGATACCTTGATTTCATTTCTGATTCTAACTCCCAAGTCATTTCCTCAACATCGTGGTTTCTCCACAAAACTTTAACTTGAGGTATAACCTTGGAGCGTAGAATATGTTCCTTCTTATCCAAGATTTGAACAGGAACTTCTTCATACGTCAAATCCTCCGCTATTTCGTCCGGTTCTAACTCAATAATGTGGTTCGGGTCTTCCACATATTTGCGTAACATGGATATGTGGAAAACGTTATGAACACGAGACATACTTGGCGGTAAAGCGAGTCTATAAGCCACAGTTCCTACTCGATCGAGGATTAAAAATGGACCGATGAATCGAGGATTTAGCTTTCCTCTCTTTCCAAATCTCGTAACTCCTTTCCATGGAGCAACACGTAAGAACACATGATCTCCTACATCAAATTCCACGTCCTTTCGATGAAGATCAGCATAACTCTTTTGTCGATCTTGTGAGGTTTTTATACGTTGTCGGATCGTTTGAATCTTTTCTGTAGTCATACGTACCAACTCCGGTCCCAACAACGTTGCTTCGCCCACCTCATCCCAGCATACTGGAGAACGACATTTTCTTCCATACAATGCTTCGAATGGAGCCATGCCAATACTTGCTTGATAACTGTTGTTGTAGGAAAACTCCACCAATGGTAAGAACTTGTCCCAACTTCCCTTGAAGTCAAAGACACAGAGTCTTAATAGATCTTCAAGAGTTTGAATAGTCCTCTCTGATTGTCCGTCCGTCTGAGGATGATATGCTGAACTAAATCGTAACTCCGTGCCCATAGCTTTTTGTAAACTAACCCAAAATCGTGAAGTGAATCTTGGGTCTCGGTCAGAAACTATGGATACTGGCATACCATGCAGTCTTACAATCTCGTTTATGTACATACGAGCAAGACGTTCAAGTGTATAAGTTTCTCGTATCGGTAAGAAATGAGCAGACTTGGTCAATCTATCAACAATGACCCAAATCGCATCAATACCTTGAGAAACCCTAGGAAGACCGGTAACGAAATCCATGGTAATGTGCTCCCACTTCCATTCTGGAATTTCAAGTGGTTGCAATGGACCTTTTGGTACTTGATGCTCCGCTTTGACTCGTTGACAAGTTAGACACCTTGAGATAAACAACGCTATCTCTCTCTTCATATTGCTCCACCAAAATGTATGACGAAGATCATGATACATTTTGGTACTTCCAGGATGGATTGCAAACGGTGTGTTGTGCGCCTCCATCATGATTTCATACTTTAAATCAGGGTTGTTAGGAACACAAAGTCTGGAGTTGACTCGAAGTATTCCTTCTTCATCGATTCTTGCTTCCGGCATAGAACCTTCTTGCACTTTCTTCCTCATACGCATCAGCTCCAGGTCTGTAGCTTGAGCAGCTTTAACTTTATCGATTAAAGTCGGTTCTACTCGTATATTCGCCATCATCACATGGGTCCCTGGAGTCTTCAACTCTATCTCCATCCTTTGCAAGTCACACAAAATGGGCCTTTGCGTTGTTAATATTGCACTTGTACCCGCATATGATCTTCTACTCAATGCGTCAGCTACCACGTTCGCTTTTCCAGGATGGTATTGAATGGTATGATCATAATCTTTCAACAGTTCAAGCCAACGTCGTTGTCGCATGTTGAGTTCCTTTTGAGTGAAGAAATATTTGAGGCTTTTATGATCCGTAAAGATCTCCACTTTCTCCCCATACAAGTAATGCCTCCAAATTTTAAGTGCAAAGACAACAGCTGCCAACTCTAGATCATGAGTAGGATAATTCCTCTCATATTCCTTGAGTTGTCTTGATGCATAGGCTATGACTTTTCCATGTTGCATGAGAACGCATCCCAACCCTTTGCTCGAAGCATCACTGTAGATGACAAATCCCTCCGAGCCAGATGGTATTGTTAGAACAGGTGCTGAAATGAGTCTCCTCTTGAGTTCTTGAAAACTCTGCTCACATTCTTCGCTCCAACCAAACTTTGTATCTTTCCGAGTCAGCTGAGTTAATGGAGTAGCGATTCGAGAAAATCCTTCCACGAATCTCCGATAATAACCAGCTAAACCAAGAAAGCTACGTACCTCGGTCACTGATTTAGGTTGCTCCCAGCTTTGAATAGCTTCAATCTTTGCCGGGTCAACCGATATTCCACGACTTGATACTACGTGCCCAAGGAATGCTACCTCCTCCAGCCAGAACTCGCATTTCTTCAACTTGGCATAAAGCTTGTATTCACGAAGCTTTTGGAGTACCAGCCTCAAGTGTTGCTCATGATCTTCACGGCTTTTGGAATAAATAAGGATGTCATCAATAAAGACGACCACAAAGTGATCCAAATATTCCTTGAATACCCGGTTCATCATATCCATGAAGGCAGCAGGAGCATTAGTCAATCCAAAGGACATGACTAGGAATTCATAATGCCCGTACCGAGTTCTAAAAGCCGTCTTTGGAATATCCTCAGTTCTAACCTTCAGCTGATGATATCCAGAACGAAGATCGATCTTTGAAAAGAATTGTGCTCCTTGCAACTGGTCAAACAGGTCATCAATACGTGGCAATGGGTACCTGTTTTTGATGGTGACATGATTCAACTCCCGATAATCAATACAAAGTCGCATACTTCCATCTTTCTTCTTCACGAATAGAACAGGAGCTCCCCAAGGAGAAGTACTAGGACGAATAAAACCAATGTCTAACAATTCCTGCAGTTGGGTCTTTAACTCCTGAAGTTCAATAGGAGCCATTCGATATGGGGCTTTGGAAATGGGTTTTGTACCGGGTTCAAGGTCGATACAAAATTCAATTTCACGCTCTGGGGGTAGGCCAGGAAGTTCTTCAGGGAATACGTCAGGGAATTTATTAACAATAGAAATATCATTCAAAACTGACGTATTTTTGTTTAGATCTGTGACATGAGCTAAGAAAGCTTGACATCCGTTTTTCAATAAACGAATAGTTTTATGGCTTGAGATGACAGCGATTGATTTTAATGGTTTGGTTGCTTGAATTCGCATAATAGGTCGATTAGGAATATGAAAGCTAACAACCTTACGAAAACAATCAATTTTTGCATAATGAGTAGTTAACCAATCAATCCCTAGAATCACGTCAAATGCAAGTATTTTTAATGAAATCAGATCGATAGGTAATGTGTGGGTACCAACTTGAACCAAACAAGACTTATAAACAGTGGAGGTAATGAAGGTTTCTCCCAACGGAGTTTCCACAGATAAGTCAAAGTCTAATTTCTCCGGAATCAAATTTAATCGATGAGCGCAAGTAGGAGAAATAAAAGAATGGGTTGAACCGGTATCAAATAAAGTATAAACTTCTTTAGAGTTTATAATAAGCTTACCCGTGATGACCTCATTCGGGTTCCTTGCTCTCTGGGAGTTCACAACAAACGCTCTCCCTTGCACAACCGGTTTTGACTTTTCTGGGACGGCTTTTGGTGCCTCCATCCTAGCTGAATTTGTCTTCGGTAAACGACAAAATCGGGCTAAATGACCTTCTCTTCCACAATTATAACATGCTTTGGACGGCATCGCGCAGTTTGGACTGATGTGCCCCTCCCCTCCGCATTTGAAACATATGATAGGTGGTCGTTCTCCTTCCTTAACGACAGGTGCTGGTGCTGACGTCTTTCCATCATTGTTGAATCTCCTCTTCTTGAAATGTCCATTCTTATTGTTTTGGCCCTGATTACCACCGAAGTGGTTACCATTTCTGGCCTGTTGATTCCCTCCACGCTTGTTGTCACCGCTTCGATGACTGCTCTCACTGGTATTATCATTTTGCCGGCTGCTCTCTTTTGGTTGCGTTGTCTCGTTATCGCGCTCCACCAACTGAGCCCTATTTACAACATCTGAATACAAACACAGTTTATGAGAAACAAGATGTTGACGTATCTCCGGCTTCAAACCTCTTAAAAACATCCGCGTCATTCTTTCTTCATTATCCACCAGGTGGGACGCAAACCGGGATAACTCCGCAAATTTTGCCTCGTACTGCGACACGGTCATATTATTCTGCTCCAATTTGATGAACTCCACCTCCTTCATGTGACGAATACTCTCGGGAAAGTATTTGTCGTTAAACAGCTCTTGGAACTTCTCCCAAGACATCTTCAGTGCGGCAGGTTGAGTACGCTTTATCGATTCCCACCAGTAATCTGCCTCTCCTCGCAACATAAAGGCGGCAAAGGGAACCTTTTGCTCCTCGGAGCAACCCAAGACATCAAATATCTTGGTGATCTGCTTTATCCATGTTTCAGCTACAAGTGGTTTGGGTTCTCCCTTAAACTCCGGTGGTCCCAGCTCCTTAAACTGTTTAGCGGTGACCGCCTGAGAGTTTCCAGTATTTCCACCTACGTTGTGGACAGGAGCCGCTTTCACCTGTTGTTGCATGAATTGCATAAAGCCTCTGAACATTTGATCATTCATCATTTGGTCAGTGTTGTTGTTTGCATGAGGATTGACACCTTCCTGATGCACATTATCCTGATTATTGATATGTGGTGAATCAACAGTCGTCTGTGCTCCATTGCTATTCTCAACATTCTCAGATGCCATTTTCAGATACTGCCACAAAATAAAAATTAATTGATATGTCATATATTATCCTTATATTATGACCGACCAATTAAATACCATGCAAATAAACTTAGGTATGTCATACTAGCGAAGGAATTCCCCGTCTCTCCCCTCCTAGTTCTATTCTCACATCTTAGCCAGGGATCATATCCCTAAGCTCTGATACCAACTGTGACGCCCCCAAAATTAGGTATACATCACCCATCTTGGGTCGTCAGATACATAGTACAGAATACAAATACAACTGATTAATACATCTGTCGTGTACAATACGACAAAACATAAACTGTGAGTTTGAATACAAATATTATCTTCTAGAGAGTATTCATACTCAAAAGGAGTCCTCATTACATTTATTAACACACCATTACATAGAATAGTGAGGACTACTAACTAATACTATCATTCGGACCATCACTCCGTACCCCGACTTGTCCCAGCTACGTTCTCA
Source organism: Panax notoginseng (assembly GCA_016801055.1). Taxonomy (NCBI): domain Eukaryota; kingdom Viridiplantae; phylum Streptophyta; class Magnoliopsida; order Apiales; family Araliaceae; genus Panax; species Panax notoginseng. The sequence goes on along the minus strand of CM029019.1, from coordinate 149,462,705 downwards.
TTTCCTGAAGAGAACAGTGAAAGAAAGGGTGAGCTCAACTAGCCCAGTAAGAAATATTATGACTAAGATAATGCAGAATAAATTATCATTAGCCTTCAACAATGTTAAACTGATAAAATATAATAGACATCAAGTTTAACTGTAGCGGAACAAGCAATCCATTAAAAGAGTCAAGTAGAAAATAAACTCTACTATCTTTTATGATTTAAAAAGTTTTTCAACACTGTAATCGCTGAGACTCAGCTTAATAAAATAATCCACATCATCGAATCACCCCTGCACTACGGCCAAGGATATTCGTGTATTCATTAATGGTCATGATCATGCCAACAACTGTCCATCAATGCACTACGGGCCAATGAGGACTTTTACCACATCATTTGTAACATTACGGTCATGATTATACCGAATAATCCCTGGTCATAATCATACCAAGTCCATCTATGCACTACAGGCCACAGATGACTTTCAACATTTTATAAACATGAGGATGATGACAATGATATAAGAATTCAATAAAACAAGTTCAAGAATTAATTTATCCAGGAATTAACAACGTCCAAATTGTCAACATGATACTGCATTGTGGAGTAAAATTCAAGAATGCTTAGAAGAATATTTTCTTGAAAAGATACTGGATGAAACGCAACTATCAAGGATATTCCACAAATTTCATGGAGTATAGAAGTCAAAACTTAACCAACTGAGTACAATAAAGAATGGAATAACAAAAGAAATCACCATGCATGCGATAGACCGCACAGACAGGTTATTCCAATAGAATAATAAATAATGGAACCAGGTCCGGCGTAAACGCACAGACAGGATATTCCGACAGAATAATAAATAATGGAACCAGGTCCGGTGTAAAACACACAGACAGGATATTCCAACAGAATAATAATAAAACGGAACCAGGTCCGGTGTAAAACACACAGACAGGATGTTCCAACAGAATAATAAACGGAACCAGGTCCGGTGTAAAACACACAGACAGGATGTTCCAACAGAATAATAGAAGAATGTCACCAAGTATAGGGTAGACCGCGTATACTGGTTATTCCAACAGAATAATAACAAATGGAATAACAAAAGTTCTCTTCATGAATATAAAAGAAATAATATTCCCTACCTTAAAAGAACTGGATATTGGAAAAGTGATGTAGCAGAATACTTTTATTCTCTCTCTCTTATTCTCTCTATACTTTCTCTCTCTATAGCTTGAATGAATTCGTAAAAAATAATGAAGCCCTAGGCCTCTATTTATAGAAAAACTGAGGGTGGCTCTTGGTCTTAACGAAGGGTCAAATGACTCTTGGTCTTAACGAAGGGTCAAATGACTCTTGGTAATATTGAAGGGACAACTACTATTGACGAAAGTAATTACTATTGACCAAGGTAAATACTATTGACGAAGGTAATTACTATTGACCAAGGTAAATACTATTGACCAAGGTAAATACTATTGACGACGGTAATTACTATTGACGACGGTAATTACTATTGACGAAGAGACTCTTAGATGATGACATATGGCCCCCCATAAAATAACCAAACTTACCACAACGTCTCAATAATATAACATATTATACAGATGATACTATGACAATAATTTAAGAGATATGATGCAGCAATTACTGTAGCAATAATTGAGTATAGCTGAGTGACTTCTCACGTAAGCATCAATAATCAATACCGTGTGCTACTATGCAACCACGCGTATTACTGTACTTTTACTACCGAGTAGTTCAACAGTTTTAACGGTTTTAACGGTAACACTTCAGCTGTTATTTTTATAGAAAGATAATTCTGTCGTTTTCTCAATCCGACAATAATTCCGTTGTGGGGTCCACCAATGATTATGCCGTCGTACGAATATTCCCCGACAAAAAGAATATTCTCCGACCAAACGAATATTTTATAACAACTTGCTTACTTTGCAAAATTTATAAATATTACCCACAACTATAACATTATATCAAATTAACTCCATAATATTCAAAAATGATATTTATAGAAAATTCATCTTTATTTATAAAAGTTGGGGTCTTACAACGTACTTAGTCACCTTTTTAAGTTTGGAGTGCAAAAGTAAATAGAAAGTGAAGTTTGGGGTGCAAATTATCTTTTAGTCAAAGTTATATTTTATAACTTCAAATATTTTTAAACTATTTATTTTCATTTTAAATGATTTTTATAATATTAAAATCATTTTTAATTAATTTATTTAATATAATTACTAAATAAATCTAATATCATTAATATTAAATAATTAATAAAATTTATCTTAAAATATTAAAAGTTATAACTTAAAATATTATTAAATACCTTATTATCATTTAAAATGATTTTTAATATAATAAAATTATTTTTAATTAATTTATTTAATGTATTTATTAAATAAATTAAATATCAATAATATTCAAATAAAAACTAATATTTATGAAAAATATGTAAATTTATTAAAAGTTAATTTTTATAACTTAAAATAATTTTTAAAACTAATTTTGTAATTTTCAGAAATTAATTTTTATTTTTAAATAATTTTTGGAAAATAATTTAATTAAAATTAACTAAATTGTCGCTATAGCCTTTAGCGACAGAAAGCGTCGCCTTAGGTGTTCTTGAGTCCTCAAGAACATTCATAGCCAGTTTCGAGGGACCATGTTTGACCATCAATTATTCAGTGTATAATGTGTTTCTGGTCTAGTTAATGTTTAGATGTTGTAGTACTGATGTAATACTACACGATCCAACAACAAACATGGTCAAAACATGCACCAAAAGCAAGATCTAAGCTCATGAACAAGCTGTCAGAGCTGTTCTTCACGTTTTCGGGCTGCCCAGAAAATAAAGTCATGGCCAGTCAACGCTTTTGCCCTTTAGCATGAAATCTGTTCATGGTAAATGTGTTCTAGACGTCGGGTTGTGTAGAGTAACTAACAGACAACATGTTTCAATCATTTATAATGTTTAAACAACATCAAGATGCAAGATCCGAGCCCTTCAACAAACTGTCAGAACTGTTCTTCACTTTCTGGGTTACCTAGAAATTAAGAACAGTTCGACTGCCCTACTTTGGGCTTCCACAACTTGTGATCTAAGAAATGTTTTAGTGATATATAGTGGTTTCAATGTGTAGCCAACATGCAAATAAAGAGGTCCATTATCAAAAATCCATCTAACAACAACAGAATCACAAAATATGGCTCGGTCAAACCATGTCAGAAGTCATGATGTCCATATGTTTTCTGGGTTACCCAGAAAACATATTTCGTGAACATCCTTCCTAGTTTGACCGTCCACTAAGTCCATCATGTTTGATTATTAAGCGATCTAAAAGCATAAGAATAGAGTTCATATAACATATTACAACCTGGATACAACAACTATAACAAATAAACAAATAACTGACAGATCCGTGGGCATGAACTTCTTGTCAGAGTCACATGGGTAAGTTCTAAGTTACCCAGAAAGGTTTGGTCATGGTCGGTCAACCGACTTTGACCATCAATAACTTTCAATCTGTACCAGATCTGGTTCTGATTCAAGTTCCAGAACAAAGTCCTAATAACATACTACAACTTCAAACATTTAAAACACCAAACAAATAAACAGAAAGAGATCTAGGGGACTTGACATTCATTGTCAGACCATAAAAATAAAAATTTCCAGATTTTGTAAAACTTTAAATTCGAGCCTCTAGATGTTATGGATCTAACATCTAGCAACCCAGATCATCTATTTACACTATAAATAACATGTTTTAACACAAAAATCTAACATCTAACAAACAAATCAAGATCAGATTTGAAATAGGGTTTTATACCTCTCTTTGAAATTTTTTGATTCTTGGCTACTGATATGTTAATGGAAGTCGCAGGGCTTGGTTTTGGAACTGAAATTCTATATTAATTCGTGGGTTTGAGCTTGAGAGAGTTGGGTTGAGTGTTTGGGAATGAATAAGCAAAAATGTGCATCTTTCTCTCTCTTAATCTATTTATATAATTTAGATGCAATGAACTTGTATGCTATATGTGGCTGATTTGCTGAGATTTGTCACATGAGTTAACTAGAGTTGGTGAACAACTCCCACACTTGTCAACATCTTATAAGTTACATAATAAAGAATTTCAAAAAGGCTAATTAGGACAATTGGCTTTAATATTTAATGGAATTTTTGTAAACTTGGCAAACCCTTAGGGTTTTTAAAAAATGGATTTCTAGAATTTGGCAATTAGAGCTAAAATAAAATAAATAAAAATAAAATTAGTTTCCTAAAAATGTAATTTAGAGTTTACTAATTATAATTAGTTTTCTAATTACATTACTTGAACATTTAGGGTTTAAGATCCCATAATTAGCATTACGCTTTATAATTAACAATTAGAGTTTCAATTTGGTGTTTTTGTGACATGAATTGTTTTGTGATTGAACTGTTAATGTGAAAGAGTTCTGTTTATTCATAAACTGTTAATTTTAAGTCTGTGCTAAGGATTCTAGCTAGACAAAATGTAAATGAAAGAGTAGATGCATGAAAGTATGTCAAAATGAATATGACTAATGTTTTAAAATGATAGGAATCAATGTTTATTCATGTTATTCGAGCTGCTTCATAAATTTTGTTCGGTTATGAAGATTTAAAAGAATGTTTAAATTCTTGATGTTGTTTATTCAACTGCTATGACTTGATGAGCAATTGACTGCTCACACTTCCTTTAAATAAAAAATGTGACGCCCCCAAAATTGGTATACATCACCCATCTGAGTCGCCAAATACATGGTACAAAATACAAATACAAACTTAATTATACAACATGGGCTGAGAGTTTTTACACGAATATTGTCTAGTAGACAGTATTCAAACTCAAATAGAGTCCTCATTACAATTATTATTACACTATTTTATAAAATAGTGAGGACTACTACAACCACCATCTCGGACCGTCACTCCATTTCCCGACTAGTCCCGGCTACGTTCTCATTTTCTGAAGAGAACAATGAAAGCAAAAGGGTGAGCTCAACTAGCCCAATAAGAAATATTATGACTAAGATAATGCAGAATAAATTATTGTTAGCCTTCAATAGTGATAAACTAATAAAGAACAAGTTTAACTGCAGCGGAACAAGCAATCCATTAGAAGAGTTAAGTAGAGCATGATATCTACTCTCTTCTATAATTTTAAAAGTTTATCAACAATTTTATCGCTGAGACTCAGCTTAATAAATAGTATGACAACCACGAATTATCCATGCACTACGGCCCAAGGATATTCATGTTTTCACCAATGATCATGATCATACCAGCAACTGTCCATCAATGCACTACGGACCAATGAGGACTTTTACCACATTATTTATAACATTACGGGTCATGATTATACCAAATGATCCCTGGTTATAATCATACCAATCAATAGTCCATCTATGCACTTAAGCCAAAGATGACTTTTATCACAATATAAGCATGAGGATGATGACAATGATATAAGAATTCAATTAAAAGAAAGCAAATGATAAATTTTTAAAGATTTATAATTTAATTTATCCAGAATACAATAATGTCTAAATTGTCAACATGATACTGCTTTATGGAGTAAAATTCAAGAGTAATACTATATAAAAAATGATCTGGACATCAAAGAAATTAATTTTTATCATGAATAGTATCCCGGGTGAATAGTACCCGAGTAAATAGTATCCCGTGAATAGTACTTCGTAAATAGTACCCATGAATATTACTTTATGAATAGTACCCGGGAATAGTACTTTGTGAATAGTACCCGTGAATGGTACCTCGTGAATAGTATTCCGACATGAAAAGATCAATAATTATCAAGAATGCTCAGAATAATATTTCCATAAAAAGATACTGGAAGAAGCGCAAATATCAAGGATATTCTACTACTTTCACGAAGTCTAGAAGCAGTACTTTAACAGAATGAGTGCAGAATTAGGAGTACGGAACGAAATAATATTACTCACATACTACAGAGTATGAAAGGAAATATTATTTCTTACGAATACTGAACAAAAATAATATCCCTTACCTTAGAAGAAGACTGGATACTGGAATAGTGAAGTAGCAGGATACTCTTCTTCTTTCTTTCTATAGCTTCTTTCTCTATAATTGCTCTTGTGAATCTTAGTGAATTGGTGAGAATGAAACAAGAATGAACTTTTATTTATAAAAAAACATAGTTTCGATAATTGCACGTTTTGGGGCTCGAATTATTACAGTATAGTACCTTCATCTTTAATTTAGTTATACAAATATTATCAAACTTGCACCACCTCCCCTAATAGTACATGCATGTGAATCAATAGTACATGAATGTGAATCAATAGTTCCATACATGTGAACCAACAGTAAGTTGCATATGAACTAATAGCAATTAATTGCTCATTTATCCGTTTAATTACCCGATTGGTCAATATAACCTCCAGAAATCAATTATTATCAAAATAAATGTCGATTTCCAATAACACTAATAATCCCAACACAATGGAAATATCAATTTCATCTTTAAGCAACACGAACTTATTCATCATTAATATTATAACTCACAGTATTTAACAACCAAATCATTCCCAAGAAAGAGAGGGCTTTCCGATAAGGATTTCTCTCTATTAGCGCAATTAGGTGACCAAACCCCTTTCCTCGACAGAACTTTCTAAACATCGTCAATATTATAAATAATAATATGAATAACTTTTTAGTCTCAATTATTGATTTAAAAAATATAAAATATTATGTAGATGATACTGTGGCAATAATTGAATCAATAATATGAGAGATATTATGCAACAATTATTGTAGCAATAATTGAGTATAACTGAGTGACTTCTTACGTAAGCATCAATAATCAAAAATACTGTACAATACCGTGTGCTACTATGCAACCACGTGTATTACTGTACTTTTACCACCGGGTATTTCAACAGTTTAACTGTAAAACTTTCGTCGTTATTTTTATAAAAAGATATTTATGTTGTTTTCTAACTATGACAATACTTCCGTTGTGGGGTCCACCAATGATTGTGTCGTCGTACGAATATTCTCTGTTAAAACGAATATTTCCCGACCAATTGAATATTTTATAACAACTTGCTTACTTTGCAAAATTTGTAAATATTATCCACATCTATAACCTTATATCAAATTCACACCATAATATTCAAAAATATATTCCGAAAAAAATTAATCTTTATTCATAAAAGTTGGGGTCTTACAAAAAATATTTTCAGCATATGAGTAGAAGAATTAAAGGATCCCGTGGAGATATATCCAAGCAGTTGTGACGCCCCCAAATCCGGGCACTTGAAACCCGTACTTGGTGCTACACGATAACATTCATTCAAACTACTTATGTATTAATTAAATAAAAGTATTATATCAAAGTTGTCTACCTCCCCAGAATCGAGAACCTTTAAGTCATACATTACATAGTCATAAGTAAATTATCATAAATTCAGTTATTACAAGTAACATTAAACAAACTAATTCTTTAGCTTTCCCTTCCCTTTGTCCTTACCAGAACCTTCAGGTCGATCTATCTTAACTGAAAACATTTAAATTTAAAGCAAGAATGAGAATTTAATTGCCTAACAAGTAATATCGAATAAGAAATATTAGCTGAAAGAGTTAAATATTTTCTTTGAACTACACTTCTACAACGAGACAATAGTTGTGAAGTAAACTGAACAATACTGAACAACATAACCAATAATTTACATTTTTAAAACTACATACTGACTATGAATGGAGAGCAGTCGATAGACAATGAAATTTATTATTATTTTTTAATTTTTGAAAAGGTTATACATAAATTCATCCGTAAATCGTCTTGTCTTACGGGCACATAGGGTGATCAGCCCGGTATGCCCTGTATTGATCAATACTACATGTTCGAACGATATTTTTGTTCCTTATATCTGCCATGGGCGCACAAAAGTTTCCCATGATCGGGATGTTCATATTCAACCTAGAATCCGAACCAAAGCAATTCAGTCGGATGACAATAATGTTCTATCATGTTCAACGATACTTTTCAATCTAGGTCTAGCTGAGTTAAATAGCTTAGACTATTTTTAATTAACGTATACATACCGGAAACCAATAGGTATGTATCAACATGTGATTAAATACAACCATTATCCAAGTGAGGACACTTGCATAACCAAACTTTTCTATCTATAAACAGGATATATATCTGGATCATACTGTAATACTGTACTGGTAAACAATGAACGAATAGAGTTCGAGAACTTGCATGAATACAAAGGTTTAGATACATGATCAATAACAATTGAGTTAAGAAACTTGAATAACAAGGATATAGTTCAGAAACTTGCTTACACATGTCCATTGCATAAAGTAAATACAAATGCGACGCCCTCAAAATAGGTTTACACGACCCATCTTGGGCTGCCAGATACACGGTACAGAATTAAATACAAACTTCTTTTATAAAATACGACAAAAGCGTAGCTGAGAGTTTTTACACGAATATTGTCTTCTAGACAGTATTCAAACTCAAATGGAGTCCTCATTACATTTATTATCACACTATTTCATAGATTAGTTAGGACTACTATAACAACCATCTAGGACCATCACTCCGTTCCCCGACTACAAGCTTCCTCATACAACTGTCGTGTAAAATACGACAACACATATGCTGTGGATACCAACTATGACTCTCATCCCTTTACTTGGATAGTACCTCATAGTGATACCTTATAATGGTACCTTACATAAAGGTACAGTTAATAATTATTTTAGAAATTAAAATCTTTAAAAAATGCTCAAGGAAACCTTCGTACATGGGAAGCCATGCATCTAAGTTATAATTGATATCATATAACTCGAGAATTATCCTTGGTTGACCCAATAGACCCCAAAGAAAAATGAAAAGATTGCTATCATGTTCTTTCCAATGGTGATTCTTCTCTTGACATATAATTATCTCCATTGTCTCCAATTGAGAATTATAGTTCAACCAAACTCAAAGATTATATAGGTAGTGCTCGTAGATATAATAAGCAAGTGGATGTGCACAACCCTGTCTTATGATAACATGAAGTCGTAGGTCGTTAGACATCTTGTATGATAGTGGAAAAATACCCCTCCAAAGTTGGGTTCACATCACCCTATTCTGTTCACCAAAATCAACGGTTAAAATGACGTATAAAATACGTCACACTTATCTAAAATTCTCAATAAAATTATTTTCATACTATTTTAGGGAAAACCTCAACAGTTATAGACCATCGTTCTATTCCCCTATTACCCTCGCTAGACCCAGTTACACTCTTATTACCTAAAAGGAATTGTGAAGTAAAAGGGTGAGCATAACTAGCCTAGTAAAGAATATCACGACTAAAGATAATTAAATTATCAATAGCCTTCATCAGTAACGAATCAGAGATTTAGAACATATGGTAGATGATAAAACTTTTCAACCATAGTTGCAGCGGAACAAACAATCCATTAGAAGAGTCAAATAGACCATAAAGTCTATTATCTTCTCCATGTTAAAAGTCCACCAACAATGTTTTAACCCTGTAACATCAATCAACAGTTCCTGTCCACAATCATGTGAATAACTCATAATCATAATTGTAGTTCTAAATTTCTCTTCTCATCCAGGACGAAGACAATTTTCATCTCCTATCTTTACCTGAAACATCAAAGATCATGGTTATACCAAATCACAGTTCCTGTTCATAATCATACTAATAAATTCATCTTTGAATTACGACCAAAGATATTCGTTAGTATCACATCCATGTATTATCCATGCACCACGGGCCAAGGATATTCATTATTATCACATCCATGAATTAATATTTCATCGCTGAGACTCAGCTCAATAATTAATCCATATCACTGAATTATCCATGCACTACGGACCAATGATATTCATTAGTATCACGAACACGAATTATCCATGGCCTACGGGCCAAGGATATTCATTATTATCACATCCATGAATTATTATTTCATTGCTGAGGCTCAGCTCAATAATTAATCCACATTACTAAATTATCCATGCACTACGGGCCAAGGATGTTCATTAGTATCACGACCACGAATTATCCATGCACTACGGCTAAAGGATATTCGTGTTTTCACCAATGGTCATGATTATACCGAATAATCCCTGGTCATAATCATACCGACAACTGTCCATAAATGCACTACGGGTCAATGAGGACTTTTACCAAATCATTTGTAACATTACGGGTCATGATTATATCGAATGATCCCTGGTCATAATCATACCAATCAACAGTCCATCTATGCACGTAAGCCAAAGATGACTTTCATCACAATATAAGCACGAGGATGATGACAATGATATAAGCATTAATCAAACGAAATCAAGGATAAATATTAAAGACTTTAACTTTATCCAGAGTTTAAAATATCTAAATTGACAACATGATACTGCTTTATGGAGTAAAATTCAAGAATAACAGCCATGTATAAAAAATAATTTGGACAGAAAAGAAATAAATTTTTTGGGTGAATAGTACCCCGTGAATAGTACCCTATGAATAGTACTTCAGGAATAGTTTCCCGTGAATAGTATCGCGTCATGAAAAGTGCCCCAAATACCCGAGCGAATAATATTTAAGTGAATAGTAACTGGGTGAATAGTAACCCATGAATAGTAACTCATGAATAGTACACCGGCATGAAAAGTATCCCGAATACCCGAGTGAATAATATTCGAGTGAATAGTAACCGGGTGAATAATAACCCGTGAATAGTACCCCGGCTGATAATATTGATATTTAATAAAAACGTTCAGATCAATATTCTAATGAAACGATATTGGATGAAGCGTAAAACTCAAGGATATTACACCAATTTCAAGATTTATAGAAGCAATACTTACCATAATAAGTTTAGATTTAAGAATATGAAAAGAAATAATATACGAAACTATAAATGGATTTTCACCTGTCATGTGGTACGTAATCTGCGTAGACAGATTATTTCGACATATTAAAGGATGAATACAAAAAATAGTATTCCTTATGAATACGAAAGAAATAATACCCCTTACGAATACAACAAATAATATCCCTTACCTTAGTAGAAGACAAAATACTGCAATAGTGAAGTAGCAGAATACTCTTCTTCTTTCCCTCTATTGTTTGTCTCTCTATAGCTTCTCTTGTGAGTCTTAGTGAATTGGTGAGAATGAAAGAAAAATTAAGCTTCTATTTATAGGAAAATGGACTAAATAGTAACTAATTCACGGACGGTCCAGATTGATTTACTATTAAAACGGACGGTCCATATTGATTACTATTAAAACCACAACTAACGGTCCAGATTGATTTATTAAAATCACCACCTGTGGTCCATATTGATTTACTATTAAAATCACCACCGACGGTCCATATTGATTTACTATTAAAACCACCATCGACGGTCCAGATTGATTTACTTATTAGACTTTGGTACCCTAAAGTTTTCCAAGTTTATATTTTTTCCCTCTAACTTTTGTAATTCACTTATCTTTAATAAACACATTTTTAATATATTAACAGTTATTTATCATTAATATTACAACTCATAATATTTAACAACCAGATCATTACCAGGAAAGAGGGGGTTTTCGATAAGGATTTCTCCCTATTGGCGCGCAATTAGGTGACCAAACCTCTCATTGACAGAATTTTCTAGACATCGTCAATATTGCAAATAATAATATGAATAATTTTGTCGTCTTAATTACAGATTTAATAATCTAAAATATTATGCAGCTGATACTGTGACAATAATTGAATCAATAATATAAGAGATATTATGCAGCAACTACTGTAGCAATAATTGAATAAACTGAGTGGCTTCTTACGTAAACATCAATAATTAATACCGCGTGCTACTATGCAACTACGCGTATTACTGTACTTTTACTACCGAGTATTTCAACAGTTTAACGGTAAAACTTTCGCCGTTATTTTTATAAAAAGATATTTCTGTCATTTTCTAACTCCGACAGTTATTCCGTTGTGGGGTCCACCAATGATGGTGTCGTCGTACGAATATTCTCTGACAAAAAAAATATTCTCCGACCAAACGAATATTCCCCGACACAACAAATATTTTATATCAACTTGCTTACTTTGAAAATTTTTTATATATCACCCTTAACTTTAACCCTTTATCAATTTAACCATTTAATAAATAAAATAATAATTATAAGAAAATTGAATACTTTTATTTCATAAAATTCGGGGTCTTACAATCTCCCTTCCTTATGAAATTTCGCCCTCGAAATTTACGTACCTGGTAGTTCGAAGAGTTGAGAATACCTTGCTTTTATTTCAGATTCCATCTTTCCTGTCATCATGATTTCTCTACTGCTCATCTCCTATATTTCAGATATCATTCTAGAATACAGCTTCAAAACAAAGGTTAATTGACATAGCACAATTTGTCAACTTAAGTAAGAAAATTCAGCTTAGGTAGGATACACACTAGCGAAGGATATTACCCGTCTCTCCCCTCCTAGTTCTAATCCCGGATCTCCGCCAGAGACCATATCCTTGAGCTCTAATACCATTTGTCACGCCCCCGAAATAGGTTTACACGACCCATCTTGGGTCGCCAGATACACGGTACAGAATCAAATACAAACTTCTTTTATACAATACGACAAAAGCGTAACTGAGAGTTTTTACACGAATATTGTCTTCTAGACAGTATTCAAACTCAAATGGAGTCCTCATTACATTTATTATCACACTATTTCATAGAATAGTGAGGACTACTATAACAACCATCTTGGACCATCACTCCGTTCGCTGACTACAAACTTCCTCATACAACTATCGTGCAAAATACGACAACACATGCTGTGGATACCAACTGTGACTCTCATCCCTTTACTTGGATAGTACCTCACAGTGAAACCTAAAAATGGTACCTTACAATGGTACCTTACATAAATGTACAATCAATAACTGTTTTAGAAATTAAAATCTTTGAAAAATGCTCAAGAAAACCTTCGTACATGGGAAGCCATGCATCTAAGTTATAATAGATATCATATGACTCGAGAATTATCCTTGGTTGACCTAATAGACCCCAAAGAAAAACGAGAAGATTGCTATCATGTTCTTTCCAATGGTGAGTCTTCTCTTGACATAAAATTATCTCCATTGTCTCAAATTGAGAATTATAGTTCAACCAAACTCCAAGATTATATAAGTAGTGCTCATAGATATAATCAGCAAGTGGATGTGCACAACCCTGTCTTATGATAACATGAAGTCATAGGTCATTAGACATCTTGTATAATAGTGGCAAAACAACCCTCCAAAGTTGGGTTCACCTCACCTTATTCGTTTCACCAAAATTAACGGTTAAAATGACGTATAAAATACGACACACTTATCTAAAATTCTCAATAAAATTATTTTCATACTATTTTAGGGAAAACCTCAACAGTTATAGACCATCGTTCTATTCCCCTGTTACCCTCGCTCGACCCAGCTACACTCTTATTACCTGAAAGGAATTGTGAAGCAAAAGGGTGAGCATAACTAGCTCAGTAAAGAATATCACGACTAAAGATAATTAAATTATCAATAGCCTTCACCAGTAATGAATCAGAGATTTAGAACATATGGTAGAAGACAAAACTTTTCAACCATAGTTGTAGCGGAACGAGCAATCCATTAGAAGAGTCAAATAAATCATAAAGTCTATTATCTTCTCCATGTTAAAAGTCTACCAACAATATTTTAACCCTGTAACATCAATCAATAGTTCCTATCCACAATCATGTGAATAACTCATAATCATAATTGTAGTTCTAAATTTCTCTTCTCATCCAGGACGAAGATAATTTTCATCACCTGTCTTTACCTGAAATATCAAAGATCATGGTTATACCAAATCACAGTTCTTGTTCATAATCATACTAATAAATTCATCTTTGCATCACGTCGAAAGATATTTATTAGTATTACATCCATGAATTATCCATGCACCACGGGCCAAGGATATTCATTATTATCACATCCATGAATTAATATTTCATAGCTGAGACTCAGCTCAATAATTAATCCACATCACTGAATTATCCATGCACTACGGTCTAAGGATATTCATTAGTATCACGACCACGAATTATCCATGCGCTACGGGCCAAGGATATTCATTATTATCGCATCCATGAATTAATATTTCATCGCTAAGACTCAGCTCAATAATTAATCCACATCATTGAATTATCCATGCACTACGGGCCAATGATGTTCATTAGTATCATGACCACAAATTATCTATCTACTACGGCTAAAGGATATTCGTGTTTTCACCAATGGTCATGATTATACCGAATAATCCCTAGTCATAATCATACCAACAACTGTCCATCAATGCACTACGGCCAATGAGTACTTTTACCAAATCATTTGTAACATTACGGGTCAAGATTATATCAAATGATCCCTAGTCATAATCATACCAATCAACAATCCATCTATGCACGTAAGCCAAAGATGACTTTCATCACAATATAAGCATGAGGATGATGACAATTGTGACACCCCTAAAATAGGTATACATCACCCATTTTGAGTTGTCAATAACATGGTACAGAAACAAATATAACTTTATTAATACAACACATAAACTGTGAGTTTAAATACAAATATTGTGATCTAGACAATATTCATACCCAAATAAGTCCTCATTACAATTATTGATACATTATTTTACAAAAATGGTGAGGACTACTAAACAACTTTCTAGAACCATCATTCCATATCCCAACTAGTACTTGCTACATTCTCGCCTCCTGAGAAGAAAAATGGAACAAAAAGAGAAAGGGTAAGCTCAACTAGCCCAGTAAAGAATATTATGACTAAGATAATATAGAACAAATTATCGTTAGTCTTCAACAGGGAAAAATCTAATAGAATACAATAGACAACAAGCTTTAAATCAATATTCACAGCGGAAATAATAATTCATTAGAAGAGTTAAGTAGAGAATGAAATCTATTATCATCTATGAATTTAAAAGTCTATCATCGATATTTTATCCCTGTAACATCAATCAATATATATATCTGGAATCAAATGCTCATCTTTGCACTACAGGCCAAAGATATTCATCAGTTGGTCATGTTCATCTAAACACCTGTTCATCTTTGCACTACGGCCCAAAGATATTCATTAGAAAATCATTCATCTTTGCACTACATGCCAAAGATATTCAGTTATATCATCATTTGGGACTGAGGATGATGAAAAATCTTTTAAAGAAAACGAATCCAGTGAAATAAAAGAACAAATATTAAGGATTCGTACTTTAAACAATCCGAGTTCAAAAATACTTCATAAATAATCATAGCGAAGTAAAATTCAAGAATGATCAAAACATGGATACAATCAAAGCTAGTATCCATAATAGATATCTTGGACAAAAATAAAATTTTAATTTTTTCGGTGAATATTGCCGTATTCGTGAATAGCGTCGTATACGTGAATAGTAACCCCGACACTAAAAGTTCTAAATTTGATAAAAATTTCAGATCAATATTTCGGCATAATGATTTTGAAAGAAATAATATTATTTATAAAAAAAATAACAACCCTTACCTCAGAAAAGACAGTACTTCTAGCTGGAATACTGGATATAGTGCTGAAGGGAACTTGTACCGTATAGCAACACTCAAAGTCTTAAAATACTCACAAGAATACGCTCGATAATATAGAGAGAGAAAACTTCAGTTTCTGGTGTGATTTTCAATTCTAACCTAAGCACTCTATTTATAAGAAAATATTTAGAACACCAAAGCATAAAATTTAATAAAATAATAATATATTTTATTAACTTTCCTACGCACACAAACTTGGTCCAAAATCAGCCACACACCTCACCAAAAGTCACAAAAACATTTTTCATGCAAAAGTCACTTAAAACTCCAAAAAAAATAATAATCAATTAATCCGAAATTTCAATAATTCATAATAAATAGTCCTTTTATCAGAAAAATTTGAACCTCATATCCTTTACATAGGAAATTTCATTCTCTACAACTTTACAGAAGAAAGTTTTTCCAAATTCTAAACAGAAATTGATCGAAATTCACAAACGTGCGATTTTACAACCTATAATCAAATTTCAGTCAAGAAATGGGGTCCACAAACATGAAAAATATGTTTTAAATATTTTTAGTAACAAAAATACTCTTCCTCCTCATTTATTTATATATCCCACATTCATTGTAAAAATATCATAATTATTATATTTTTATAATATAATAATATATTTAAGTGAATTTTTATCAGAAAAAGATAAAATATTAATTTTTAACAATTGTCATATTAAAATTTTTCTCCATCTATATACACATACAACGAATATTTTTCTCATCATATAAATTAATAATTAATTATTCACAAATAATATTACTGAATCACAATACTGACAACCAGGCAGTTCCTAGGAAAGAGGGGGCTTTCCAATAAGGATCTCTCCTTATTGGCGCGTAATTAGGTGACCAAAACTCTTCTTAGACAGAACTTTCTAGACATTGCCAATAATATTATCTAATAATATTATTCAGATAATATGAATTATTGCTCCGATAATGGAAAATACTGTGTAGTGACAATTATTGAAACAACAATAATATAAAATATTAACGTAGCAATTATTGAATCAATAAAATAAAATATTGAACAGTAATTACTGTAAAAATTATTGAGCTAGCCTTCTTACGTAAGAATCAATAATTGGTACAATACCGTGTGCTACTGTGTTTTAACCACCGAGTATTTCAACAGTATTAAATGTAACAACTACGCCGTTATTTATAAACAACTTATACTTGTCGTTTTCTTCATCCAATCGCTTTCCGTTATGGGGCCCACACAAGGCTGCGCTGTCGTACGAATATTTCCCGACAGTAAGAATATTCCATGACCAAACGAATATTCCCCGACAACAATGAATATTTTATAACCACTTGCTTACTTGAAATATTTGCGCATTTCACCCATAACTAACCACATTAATCAAATCAACCCTTACTATTTTAAAATAATAAATAGAGAAAATTAAATTTCATTTATAATAAGTTGGGGTCTTACAACCTCCCCTTCTTATAAAATTTCGTCCTCGAAATTAACGTACGTACCTGGTGTTTTGAAAAGGTGAGGATACCTCGCTTTCATTTCTGTTTTCAACTCCCAGGTCATTTCCTCTATAGCATGGTTTATCCACAAAACTTTAACTTGTGGTTTGATTTTTGTGCGTAGGACATGCTCCTTTCTATTCAAGATCTTGACAGGTACCTCTTCATACGTTAAGTCTTCGGCTATCTCGTCCGGTTCTAACTCAATAACGTGGCTCGGGTCTTTCACATATTTATGAAGCACAGATATGTGAAAAATATTATGAACACGAGACATACTTGGAGGTAACGCGAGTCTATAGGCCACATTTCCTACTCGGTCAAGAATCTGAAATGGACCAATAAATCGTGGATTGAGCTTTTGTCTCTTCCCAAATCTTGTAACTCCCTTCCATGGGGCAACACGCAACAATACATGATCCCCAATACTAAATTTCACGTCCTTTCGATGAAGATCCGCATAACTCTTTTGTCGATCCTGTGCCGTTTGTATACGTTATCGAATTATTTGGATCTTTTTCATAGTCATACGTACCAATTCTGGTCCCAACAATGTTACTTCACCCACCTCGTCCCAACATATTGGAGAGCGACTCTTTCATCCATATAATACTTCGAATGGAGCCACACCTATACTTGCCTGATAACTGTTGTTGTAAGAGAATTCCACCAATGATAAATACTTATCCCAACTCTCTTTGAAGTCTAAGACACAAAGTCTTAATAGATCTTCAAGAGTTTGAATAGTCCTCTCTGATTGTCCGTCCGTTTGAGGATGATATGCCGAACTGAATCGTAAATCTGTGCCCATAGCTTTTTGCAAGCTAACCCAAAATCGTGAAGTGAATCTTGGGTCACGATTTGAAACTATAGATACTGGCATGCCATGCAACCTCACAATCTCATTCACGTACATAAGAGCAAGACGTTCAAGGAAATAAGTCTCTCGTATCGGCAAAAAATGAGCAGACTTGGTTAATCTATCAACAATAACCCAAATAACATTTATGCCTTGAGAAATCGTGGGAAGACCCATAACGAAATCTATGGTAACGTGTTCCCACTTCCATTTTGGAATCCAAAGTGATTGCAATGGACCCTTTAGCACTTGATGCTCCGCCTTTACACGTTGACAAGTTAAACACCTCGGATAAACTTTGCAATCTCTCTCTTCATATTGTTCCACCAAAATGTATGTCGAAGATCACGATACATTTTGGTACTTCCAGGATAGAATGCAAATGGTATATTGTGTGCCTCTATCATGATCTTGTACATCAAATCAGAATCGTTAGGAACACAAAGTCTGGAGTGGAATCGAAGTATTCCTTCTTCATCGATTCTTGCTTCTGAAATAGCACCTTCTTGCACTTTCTTCTTCATAAGCATCAGCTCCGGGTCTGTGGCTTGAGCAACTTTAATTTTATCGATTAAAGCTGGTTCTATGCGTATACTTGACATCATCGCATGGGTCTCTGGAGTCTTGAATTCTATCTTCATCTTTTGTAAATCACACAAAATGGGTCTCTGTGTTGACAACATCGCACTCGTTCCCGCATATGATCTTCTACTCAACGCGTCAGCTACCACGTTCGCTTTTCTAGGATGGTATTGAATGGTATGGTCGTAGTCTTTCAACTGCTCGAGCCAACGTTGTTGCCGCATGTTGAGTTCTTTTCTAGTGAAGAAATATTTGAGGCTTTTATGGTCTGAATATATCTCCACTTTTTCCCCATATAGATAGTGCCTCCAGATCTTTAGCGCGAAAACGACTGCTGCCAACTTTAGATCATGAGTAGGATAATTTCTCTCATACTCTTTAAGTTGTCATGAGGCATAGGCTATGACTTTTCCATGTTGCATGAGAACACATCTTAACCCTTTACCTGAAGCATCGCTGCAGATAACAAATCCATCCGAACCAGATGGTATTGTCAGAACAGGTGCCGAAATGAGTCTCCTCTTAAGCTCTTAGAAACTCTTTTCGCATTCCTCGCTCCATATGAATTTTGTATCCTTCCGAGTCAACTGAGTTAATAGAGTAGCGATTCGAGAAAATCCTTCCACGAATCTCCGATAATAACCAGCTAAGCCCAGAAAATACGTACTTCGGTCACTGACTTCGGTTGCTCCCAACTTTGTATTGTTTCAATCTTCGCCGGGTCCATAGATACTCCATGTTTTTACACCACGTGCCCAAGGAATGCTACTTCCTCAAGCCATAACTCGTATTTCTTCAACTTGGCATATAGCTTATTTTCACGAAGCCTTTGGAGTACCAGCTTCAAATGGTGCTCCTGATCTTCACGACTTTTGGAATATATGAGGATGTCATCAATAAAGACAACAACGTACTGATCTAAATAATCTTAAAATACTCGGTTCATCATATCCATAAAAGTCGCAGGAGCATTAGTCAATCCAAAAGACATGACTAGGAATTCATAATGCCCGTACCGAGTTCTGAAGGCAGTCTTTGGGATATCCTCAGTTCTAATCTTTAGTTGATGATATCCAGAACGAAGATTAATTTTTGAAAAGAATTTTGCTCCTTGCAACTGGTCAAATAGGTCATCAATACGAGGTAGCGGATACCTATTCTTGATAGTGACATTGTTTAATTCCCGGTAGTCAATAAAAAGTCGCATACTCCCATCTTTCTTCTTTACGAATAAAACAGGAGTACCTCAAGGAAATGTACTAGGACGAATAAAACCGATGTCCAACAACTCCTGTAGTTGGACCTTTAACTCCTGAAGTTCAATAGGAGCCATTCGATATGGGATTTTAGAAATGGGCTTTGTACCAGGTTCAAGATCAATAAAGAATTCAACTTCACGTTCTGGGGGTAGACCAGAAAGTTCTTCAGGAAATACGTCAGGAAATTTACTAACAACAGGAATATTATTCAAATCTGACGTGTCTTTATTCAAATCCATAACATGGGCTAAGAAAGCTTGACATCCGTTTTTCAATAAACGAATATCTTTATGACTTGATATGACAGTGATTGATTTCAGTAGTTTAGTTGCTTGAATTCGTAGAACAGGTTGGTTAGGAATATGAAAACTAACAACCTTATGAATATAATCAATTTTGGCATGATGCGTAGTTAACCAATCAATCCCTAAAATCACATCAAAGCAAGTATCTTTAAAGAGATAAGATCAACAGGTAATGTGATGGTTCTAACTTGGATCAAACAAGATTTATAAACAGTGGATGTTATAAAAGTTTCTCCTAACGGAGTTTCCACAGATAGGTTAAAGTCTAATTTCTCCGGAGTCAAGTTTAAACGTTGAGCACAAGTAGGAGAGATAAATGAATGGGTAGCACCGGTATCTAGTAAGATATAAACTTCACAAGAATTTATGATTAGCTTACCCGTGATCACCTCGTTTGGGTTCCTTGTATTTTGACCAGTCACGACAAACGCTCTTCCAGGAACCGTTGACTTTGACTTTTCTAGGACAGCCTTTTGAGTCACCATCCCCACTGGACTTGGTTTCGCTACCGTACAATCTCGAGCGATATGTCCTTCCTTTCCATAATTATAGCATACCTTGAACTGTTGTGGACAGTTTGGGCTGATATGTCCCTCTTTTTCGCATTTGTAGCATACGACCGGTGGTCGTTCTCCTCCCTTAGAACCAGTTGCTGCTGGTGCTGATGTCTTCACATTGTCATTATTGAATTTCCTCTTTTTAAAATCTCCCCCTCACTTACTTCTTCTATTATCATGGCCACAATTACCACTAGAGTGGTTACCACTTTTGTCTGTGTTCTTCTTTCCCCGCTGGTTATCGTTGCTCCGATGACTGCTGTCACCAGTACGATCCTGGTTGTGGTCCCTCGGTTGAACGTACTCGTTATCTCGCTTTAATAATTGAGCCCTATTGACAACATCTGAATATAGAGAAAATTTATGAGAAATGAGATACTGACGTATGTCGGGTTTCAAACCTTTCAGAAACATCCGTGTTATACGTTCCTCATTCTCCACCAAATGAGGTGCAAACCTGGATAACTCCGCGAACTTCACCTCGTATTGGGACACCGTCATGTTGTTTTGCTCCAGTCAAATAAACTTTACCTCCTTCATATGACGAATACTTTTAGGAAAATACTTGTCATTGAACAGTTTCTGAAATGTCTCCTAAGACATGTTGAGTGCGGCTGGATAGGTACACTTCACAGATTCCCACCAGTAATTTGCCTCATTACGGAACATAAAGGTGGCAAATGGAACCTTTTGTTCCTCCGTGCATCCCAAGACATTGAATATCTTGGTAATTTGCTTGACCCACGTCTCCTCCTTAATTGGATCCGGCTTTCCCCAGAATTCTGGTGGCCCCAACTCTTTGAACTACTTGGCCGTGACAAACCGCGCGCTGCTATCATTTCCACCTGTATTTTGTACACGAGTCTCCCTCGTCTGATTTTGCATGAACTGCAAAAAGCTTCTAAACATTCCATCGTTCATCATCTGCTCAGTGGTGTTGTTTACAGGAGGAACATTGCCAGCCTGTTGCACGTTCTCCTCGTTGGTGAGTAAAGGTGTCTCCAGAGTCTCATTTACTCTACTGTTAACATTCTCAGTCGACATTCTCAAATACTGCCATAAAACAAGGGTTAATTAAAGAAATCAACATATCACATAATATCCCTATATACTGACCAACCAACAAATAAGCTTAGGTAACACACACTAGCGAAGGTTTTACTCGTCTCTCCACTCCTAGTTCTATTCCCCGATCTCCACCAGAGATCATATCCCTAAGCTCTGATACCAACTATGATGCCTCCAAAATAGGTATACATCATCCATTTTGAGTTGTCAATAACATGGTACAGAAACAACTACAACTTTATTAATACAACACATAAACTGTGAGTTTAAATACAAGTATTGTCATCTAGACAATATTCACACCCAAATAAGTCCTCATTACAATTTGATACATTATTTTACAAAAATGGTGAGGACTACTAAACAACTTTCTAGAACCATCATTCCATACCCCGACTAGTACTTGCTACATTCTCGCCTCCTGAGAAGAAAAATGGAACAAAAAAGAAAAGGGTGAGCTCAACTAGCCCAGTAAAGAATATTATGACTAAGATAATATAGAACAAATTATCGTTAGTCTTCAACAGGGAAATATCTGATAGAATACAATAGACAACAAGTTTTAAATTAATATTCGCAGCAGAAATAATAATTCATTAGAAGAGTTAAGTAGAGAATGAAATCTACTATCATCTATGAATTTAAAAGTCCATCATCGATATTTTATCCCTATAACATCAAGCAATATATATATTTGGAATCAAATGTTCATCTTTGCACTACAGGCCAAAGATATTCATCAGTTGGTCATGTTCATCTAAACACATGTTCATCTTTGCACTACGACCCAAAGATATTCATCAGAAAATCATTCATCTTTGTACTACATGCCAAAGATATTCAGTTATATCATTATTTAGGACTGAGGATGATGATTTTTTTTAAAGAAAATGAATCTAATGAAACAAAAGAACAAATATTAAGGATTCGTACTTTAAACAATCCGAGTTCAAAGATACTTCATAAATAATCATAGTGAAGTAAAATTCAAGAATGATCAAAACATGGATACAATCAAAGCTAGTATGCATAATATATATCTTGGACAAAAACGAAAATTTAATTTTTTCGGTGAATAGTGTCGTATACATAAATAGTGTCGTACACGTGAATAGTAACCCCGGCACAAAAAATTTAAATTTGATAAAAAGTTTAGATCAATATTTCGGCATAATGATATTGAAAGAAATAATATCATTTATAAAAAAAATAACATCCCTTACCTCAGAAAAGACAGTACTTCTAGCTGGAATACTGGATATAGTGCTGAAGGAAACTTACACCATATAGCAACACTCAAAGTCTTATAATACTCACAAGAATACGCTCGATAATATAGAGAGAGAAAAAGAGAGAAAACTTTAGTTTCTAGTGTGATTTTTAATTCTAACCTAAGCACCCTATTTATAGGAAAATGTTTAGAACACCAAAGCAGAAAATTAAATAAAATAATAATATATTTTATTAACTTTCCTATGCACACAAACTTGGTCCAAAATCAGCCACACACCTCACCAAAAGTCACAAAAACGTTTTTCATGAAAAAGTCACTTAAAACTCGAAAAAAAATAATAATCAATTAATTCGGAACTTCAATAATTCATAATAAATAGCCCTTTTATCAGAAAAATTTGAACCTCATGTTCTTTGCATAGGAAATTCCATTCTCTACAACTTTGCAGACGAAAGTTTTTCCAAATTCTAAACAGAAATTGACCGAAATCCATAAACAGACGATTTTACAAGCTATAATCAAATTTCAGTCAAGAAATGTGGTTCACAAACATGAAAAACATATTTTAAATATTTATAGTAACAAAAATACTCTTCCTCCTTATTTATTCATATATCCCATATTCATTGTAAAAATATCACCATTATTATATTATTATAATATAATAATATATTTAAATGAATTTTTATCAGAAAAAGATAAAATATTAATTTTCAACAATTGTCACATTAAAAATTTTCTCCATCTATATACACATACAACAAATATTTTTCTCATCATATAAATCAATAATTAATTATTTATAAATAATATTACAGAATCACAATACTGACAACTAGGCAGTTCCCAGGAAAGAGGGGGCTTTCCAATAAGGATCTCTCCTTACTGACGCGTAATTAGGTGACCAAACCTCTCCTTAGACAGAACTTTCTAGACATTGCCAATAATGTTATCTAATAAAATTATTCAGATAATATGAATTATTGCTCCGATAATAGAAATTACTGTGTAGTGATAATTATTGAAATAACAGTAATATAAAATATCAACGTAGCAATTATTGAATCAATAAAATAAAATATTGAACAGTAATTACTGTAACAATTATTAGTAGTGCAATACCGTGTGCTACTATGTTTTAACCACCGAGTATTTCAACAGTATTAACGGTAACAACTACGCCGTTATTTATAAACAACTTATACTTGTCGTTTTCTTCATCCAATCGCTTTCCGTTATGGGGCACACACAAGTCTGCGTCGTCGTACGAATATTCCTCGACAATAATGAATATTTTATAACCACTTGCTTACTTGAAATATTTGCGCATTTCACCCATAACTAACCACATTAATCAAATCAACCCTTACTATTTCAAAATAATAAATAGAGAAAATTAAATTTCATTTATAATAAGTTGGGGTCTTACAACAATGATATAAGCATTAATCAAACGAAATCAAGGATAAATATTAAAGACTTTAACTTTATCCAGAGTTTAAAATATCCAAATTGTCAACATGATACTGTTTTGTAGAGTAAAATTCAAGAATAATAGCCATGTATCAAAAATAATTTGGACAGAAAAGAAATAAATTTTTCGGGTGAATAATATCATGTGAATAGTATCCTATGAATAATAATTTAGGAATAGTACCCCGGTATAAAAAGTGCCCCAAATACCCGAGCGAATAATATTTAAGAGAATAGTAACCGGGTGAATAGTAACCTATGAATAGTAACTCGTGAATAGTACTCCGACATGAAAATTACCCCGAATACCTGAGTGAATAATATTCGAGTGAATAATATTCAGGTGAATACTAACCTGTGAATAGTACCCCGAGTGATAATATTGATATTTAATTAAAAAAAGTTCAGATCAATATTCCAATGAAACGATATTGGATGAAGCGCAAAACTCAAGGACATTCCACCAATTTCAGGGTTTATAGAAGCAATACTTACCATAGTAAGCTTAGATTTAAGAATATGAAAAGAAATAATATACAAAACTGCAAATAGATTTTCACCTGTCATGCGATACGTAATCCGCGTAGACAGATTATTCTGACATATTAAAGGATGAATACGAAAAATAGTATTCCTTATGAATACGAAAGAAATAATATCCCTTACGAATACAACAAATAATATTCTTTACCTTAGTAGAAGACTGGATACTGTAATAGTGAAGTAGCAGAATACTCTTCTTCTTTCTCTTTATTGTTTCTCTCTCTATAGCTTCTCTTGCGAGTCTTAGTGAATTGGTGAGAATGAAAGAAAAATTAAGCTTCTATTTATAGGAAAATGGACTAAATAGTAACTAATTCACGGATGGTCCAGATTGATTTACTGTTAAAACGGACGGTCCATATTCATTATTATTAAAACCACAACCGACGGTCCATATTGATTTACTATTAAAATCACAACCGACGGTCCAGATTTATTTATTAAAACCACCACCTGCACTCCAGATTGATTTACTATTAAAACCACCATCAACGGTCCAGATTAATTTACTATTAAAACCACTACCGACGGTCCAGATTGATTTACTTTTTACACTTTGGTATCCTAAAGTTTTCCAAGTTTACATTATTCCCCTCTAACTTTTGTAATTCACTTATCTTCAATAAACACATTTTTAATATATTAATAGTTAATCATCATTAATATTACAACTCACAATATTTAACAACCAGATCATTCTCAGGAAAGAGGGGGCTTTTCGATAAGGATTTTTCCTTATTGGCACGCAATTAGGTGATCAAACCACTCATCGACAGAATTTTCTAGACATCGTCAATATTGCAAATAATAATATGAATAACTTTGTCGTCTTAATTATTAATTTAATAATATAAAATATTATGCAGATGATACTGTGACAATAATTGAATCAATAATATGAGAGATATTATGCAGCAACTACTGTAGCAATAATTGAATAAACTGAGTGGTTGTAATAACCCGATATTTTTAATATAAAATAAATAAGAAATTTTTGCATATAAATTTTCTTTTTTATTTATCTTAATGATGAGAATAAGTGTCTAGTAACGTGTATGATAAATACAAATATATTTAGTACCTAAAAAATTATAAATAATTTTAGAATTTTTTATCATTACAAATTATATTCTTATAGCAATTAATTTTTGTAAGCAGAAATGTTTTATTAATTATTTTCCATAAAAATATAATTTTATATTATTTAAATAATATATGAAATGATTATTAGAATTATAATAATAAATATTTTATTATATGAATTTGTTCAGAATATTTAAGTTAATTATTTTAGCTTAATTATTGATGTTGCATATGAAGGATAAATCAGATATGGAATCCAAACCCTAAATTAGGATTTTGATCAAAGGATGAGAATAATAATATAATATTAATTATATTTTAATTTTTCAGTGCTATAAATATGTACTGTAAATGTGTAGACTGATAATGGTTGGTCAATTATGCTAAATTATGCCATGACCCTTATATCATGTTATTAAACTCTAATTGTTAAACTCAGTTATGAGTTCGAGACTGTGTAGTAATTGTGTTTTATGAATTTTACTGTGTATTATAAAATTTCTGTAATTAGGAGAAACCCTAATTATTATTTGAAAACCCTAATTTGCTAAAATTAGAAACCATAATTATTATTTTTGTAAATTATAATGATAATTAGGAAACTCTAATTGTTAATTTGAGAACCCTAATAATATTAAGGAACCCAAATTTAAAAACCCTAATTTTCTATTAAAAACCCTAACTTTAAATTAGTGTGTTTTAATTAAAATTTTATTACCCTTTAATTTTAATTTTTCAAACCCTAAAAATTATTTGGGAAACCTTAAGATTTAAACTCTAGTGATTAAATCCTAGATTCAAGTACCTTGGACAAGAATACCATTAAATTAATAACCAAATTACTAAAGTACCCTTTTTTGTCCCATTCTTGAGTTATTGATTAGCAAATCTTACAAAATCTTGCAAGCCACCCTGTACTACCTAGCTATAAGCTAGGAATACCAGCACATCAACCATTGCAAGCAATCAAATACATTGCACCAATAGAAATGAGAATTTAAGAGAGAGAAAACCACAAAACAAAGCCATTTGATCACTTATACTTAGCCATACTCTCTCAAGACCAAACCCACGAAATTTTAGTGTTAGATCAGTCACAAATCAAGCCCCACTAACACCAATATCAAATCAGAAGCATAAAAATCAGAATTGGATCATAAAGAGGTAAACCCTAATCTAGAAATTTGACTTTTGATCTTGTGTTAGATGTTATGATTTAATGTTAAAACATGTTGTTTGTAGTCTATTTAAGTGATTTGGGTTGCTAGATGTTAGATCCATAACATCTAGAGGCTCGGATTTGAAGATTTGTAAAATTTGGAAATTTTATTTTTGATGTCTGACAACCAAATGTCAGACCTTATATCTCTGTAATCTTTAATGTGTTTTGAAAGTTGGTAGTTGTAGTCTAATATGTGCTCTTGGATCTGGGCTTGAAATCAGACTTAGATCTGTGTTAGATTGCATGATATTGCTGGTCAAAGGTCGTTGACCGACCATGACCAGACCATTTCTGGGTGACCCAGAAATGGGTTTTCAGCGTCTGACAGGATGTTTGAAGGTCAAGATCTATCAGATTATTGACGTTTTGATGTTGTTGTTATAACTAGATTGTAGACTGTAATCCGGGCATTGAGTCCTGACCTTTAGATCACTTAAAGACTCAAGTGATCGAACTAGAGAGTGGTCAAATCAGGCCACTCGGTCACAATTGCATTTTTCTGGAATTTCCAGAAACGTGAAGAACACATATTCTGACAGCCTTTGACCAATCCATATCTTGCTATTGTTTTGATGTTATGGTTATATTTTGTAATAGATCTATTGTAATAACCCAATATTTTTATATAATTAAATCAGAAATGTTGCATATAATTTATTTATTTATTTTAAAGATGAGGATTTGTACAAGATAATGTGTATATGTAATTATGTGATAAATAAAAATATATTTATTACATGAATATTTACAAATACTTTTATGTTAGAATTATTGATTATTATAAAGTATATTCTTATAATAAATAATATTATAGTAGAAATGTTTTATTATTTATTTTCCATAAAAATATGATTATTATATTATTTAAATAATATATGAAATGATTAAAGCACAATTATAATAATTATTTAATTATATGAATTTATGTTAGATTAATTAAGTTAATTATTTTAACTTAATTAATAATGTTAAATATGTAAGAAAATCAGATATGGAATCCAAACCCTAATTTTGAATTTTGATCAAGGAATAAGAATAATAATATAATATTAATTATATTTTGATTTTTCAGTGCTATAGATATGTACAGTATGTACGTATTGATAATGGCTGGTCAATTATGATGTATTATGACCAAACCCTAGTATTAATTTGTGTAACCCTATTTTTAAATTCAAATGGGAAATCCGAGACTGTGTTGTAACTGTGTTATGTGTATTATATAATGATATGATTAATTAGGTAAACCCGAATTTAAAATTTAGAAATCCTAATTTCTAAAAAATTACAAAACCCTAGTATTATTCTGATAAACCCTAATTCGAAAGCCAATTACGACTTTAAGATTTGGTTAAGTTGTTATGTAATCGTGATAATGTGATTAACGATCGGAGTTATAGATATTAACTTAAATTAGGGAAACCCTAATTTTTGAAAACCCTAATTAATATTTAGAAATATTAATTTCTAGAAACCCTATTATTTATAATACAAACCCTAAATTGTAAATTGGAAAATCTTATTGCTAAATGGGAAAGTTAACTGCTAATTTAGTCATTCTAATGCTAATTAGTAAGTATTTAAAACTAATCTAATTTAGAAAACCTTAATTCATAATTTAGAAAAATAAATTTTTATTTTAGCCCTAATTAAAAATTTCTAGAAAACTAAATTGTAGAACCTTAGGGTTAAACCCTAAGGGTTAGCCAAATATCATGAATACCATTAAAATCACAAGACCATTGACCATTTTGCCCTTCTTGGATTTTTTTAAGGTTACTTGTGAAAATTGCCAAAACTTTAGTTGTTTACCTACTCAAGACTTTTATTTGTACTACATCTCCAGCACATCAGCCCTTTTATCAGCCAATTCATTGAACCCAAATGATATAGATAGAATTGGAGAGAGAAAATTGAGCATTTGCACATTTTTTTCTTACAAGCACTCAACTACACTCTCTCCACCCAAAACCTACGAAACTTACTTGCTAGATCAGTCACCAATCAAGCCCCACGAATACCATTAACAAATCAGGAGGTCAGAATCAAAATCAAAGCTTAGAAAAGGTATAAACCCTAGTTGAAAAATTCGATCTTGATCTTCTGTTAAAAGCTATGTTTTTGTGTTAGAATATGTTGTTTAAAGAGTCATTAAGTGATATGGATTGATAGATGTTGGATCAATAACATCTATAAGCTCGGATCTAGTGTTTTTGCAAATCTGGAAATTTTGTTTTTAGTGGTCTGACAAGGAATGTCAGTGGTCGTATATCTTGGTATGTTTATGGTTTAAGTTGTTTTAAGCTTTATATGTGTAACCTGCCATGTTGTCTTTAGTCTGAAAGTGGAATCACTGTCATTGGATGTCTAGATCGAAAGTTATTGTTGGTGAAAGGTCGTTGACCAACCATGACCGAGTATGAATCTGGGCAGCCCAGAACTGCCCAGAACGCTCTGACAGCTTGTTCATCCTTCTAGATCTTGCTTGTTGTTATTGATTTGTTATTGTTGTTGTGATAAAAGTATAGTCTGTTGTCTTGACTTTAGATCCTTGGCTTTATATCGTGTAAATAAACAACAGATCAAATGTAGTAAGTGGTCAAAGTAGGCCACTTGGACTGATTCGGCATTTCTGGGAAATTTCTAGAAACTTGAAGAACCTTATTTCTGACAGCCTTTGACCGACCTGTAGCTGGTGATTTAGATGTTGTTGAAATGTGATATTGATATGTTGTTATTCTTTGTAATGTATACTGCTAGTTTGAACCATCACTCCATCAAAACCATGAACAGAACTTAGCTTAAAATGACTTAGAAAGTACCTATACGAACTTCTGGGTTTCTGGGAAAACCCAGAAACCGTCTGACAGGTACTTTGATGGCATAGATTGTCTTGTTAAGTTGTTGTATGATCAAAATAATTATTGAAACTTGTAAAGTTACATTAACACTACAATATGTAAGTTTTAGATGAGACAGGAAATGCAAGAATCGAGTTTAACAAGTGGTCAAACTAGAGACCTCGAACACGAAGCTGTCAGTGTTCTTGAGCTCAAGAATACCAACAACGACACTTAGTGTCGCTAAAGGCCAATAGCGACGGTTTCTATTATTTTTATTTTCTGAATTTCTAAAAAATGATTAAAAATAGAAAATAAATTCTAAAAATGACAAAAAATGGTTTTAAAAATTATTTTAAATTATGAAAAATAAATTTTAATTATTTGAGATATTTTTCATTAATATTTATAATTATTTGAATATTAATTATATTTAATTTATTTAATTAGTGTATTAACTAAATTGGAGAAAAATGATTTTAATGTTTTAAAAATCATTTTAAAAAAAGATTAAAGTGTTTAAAAATATTTTTAAGCTATTTTTGATAACTTTTAATATTTTGTGATGAAATTTCATTAATAAATTAATATTAATGATATTTAAGTTATTTAATAAATGTATTAAATAAATGATAAAAAATAGAATTAATGATTTAAAAATTTTATAAAAATTATATAAAGGCTATAAAAATATTTTAAGTTATAAAATATAACTTTTGATATTTTGTCATGAAAAATATTAATATTTTAATATTAATGATTTTAGATTTATTTAATACACATATTAAATAAATTAGTTTAAAAATGATTTTTATATTAGAAAAATCATTTTAAATGAAAATAAAGTGTTTAAAGATATTTTAAGTTATAAATTATAACTTCTGATATTTAAAGGAAAATTTTATTAATAATTTAATATTCAATGATATAAGATTTATTTAATAATGATATTAAATAAATAGTTTAACAATGGTTTTATTTATTTAAAAATTATTTTAAAAGGATATAAATGAATTAAAAATATTTTAAGTTATAAATAATGACTTTTAATATTTTGATAAATAGTGCATTAATACTTTAATATTAATAATAATTATTTAAAAATAATTTTAATTCTTTTAAAAATCATCTAAAGGTAATATTAATACTTTAAAAATATTTTGAGTTATTATAAATAACTTTAATATTTTGGCAATGGTTTCATTAATATTTTAATATTAATTAAATATTAATGATAATAGAATTGTTTAATTTTTAAATCATTTAATTATGATTCCGGTGTTTGAAAAATCATGATTTATTATAATAAATATTTAAAAATTATTATAAGTCATTTAAAAATAATATGACCGATACTTACAGATATTGAACTACAAGATAGAGTCTTAGACTCGATAATTACTCGATAAAGCCGTCGGTACACCGACATGTTTCAGAAACTGATCTGGACTAATATAAGTTGTATGTATATGTGTTTGTTTGTGATTCAATGACTGTTGAATATGTGTGACAATGTGATTAGGTTATGTGCTGACTGCAATAAGTAGTGCTATGTGTTATAGTATGTTGTTCTAATCAGTAAAATGATTTAATAAATGATAGGTTGTGATATAAAAGATAAAACTAAGTTGCGTATTGTAAGCAGCAGACCAGGCAAGTATCTTGCCTTTGCATTTCCTTTATGCAATGGACATGAGTAAGAAGTTTCAGAATTATATTATTATTATGCTATATTATTAACCCTATTGTGATATATTCTATATCCGATCATTGTTTATCAACATGTTAGTATATGGTAATTCAGATATATATATATATATATATATATATATATATATATATATATATATATATATATATATATATATATATATTCTGTTCGTTAATTTCTAAATATGGTTATACAATTGTCCCCACTTGGAAAATTATTGTATTTAATCACATGTTGATATATATATATATATATATATATATATATATATATATATATATATATATATATATATATATAAGCCGTCTAAGCCATTTGACCAGCTAGACACAGATTTATAAATATCGTTGAATATGATAAAACTTCTTTGTATCCAATCAAATTGTTTTGGTTCGGATTCCAGACTAGTATGAACATCCCGATCAAGGAAAAACTTTTATGCGCCCAAGGCGGACAGAGTGAACGATCACATCGTTCTTGCAATGTAGTATTGATCAATACAGGGCCCATGGGATGTACACCCTCGCGCCCGTAAGTTATGACGGTTTGCGGATGAAATTCTGCTAAATCTATTCGAAAATTAAAAATAATGTTCATAGTATGTCAACTAAACCCCATATATAGTCATTACGTAGTTTCAAAAATTTGAGATAGAATTGTTATGTTAGTATTATCGGTTCAGTTTGCTTCACAATTATAGATTTTTTATAGAAGTGATGTATAAAGAAAATATTTAATTCTCTCAGCTAATTATATTTATAATTGTTATTACTTGCTGGGCACTCAAATGCTCA
This sequence comes from Panax notoginseng, assembly GCA_016801055.1. NCBI lineage: Eukaryota > Viridiplantae > Streptophyta > Magnoliopsida > Apiales > Araliaceae > Panax > Panax notoginseng. The sequence goes on along the minus strand of CM029019.1, from coordinate 149,429,998 downwards.
CCCTTGCTTACTTTAATTATTTTCAGCTGAGTGTGAAAAGCTAGAAGGTTCAGTCAACATCAAGTGAAAAGGAAAGCAAACAGAATATATTTAGTGGTATTTTTTGTAATAGTTAGAATGTATTAATATAATGATATGTATTATATATCATGTAAAAAATTATAGTAAAGTTTGCCTACTTGGGATTAAACTCTGATAAATGTAAATTAAGTTTGATATTCATATTATTGTTATTATTATTAGTATTATTCCGCTCATAGAAATGGTATCGTAAAGCACCAAGTTCGGGTTTCAAGTACCTGAATTTGGGGGCGTTACATCATGGTATCAGAGCTTTAGGGTTAGAAACCTAAGGTGGGGTAGACCGTAGGCTATAACCTTGGAACAGAGGGAAACGTTAAAAATACAAATAACTCATATAGAGTTTATAAGGAGATGAATTGAATAAATTCATGTTCAAACAAAATAAAAGATAACTTATATAAAACTATTATTGGTTGTGTGTATATACTTGTGATAATTAGGATAACTTAAGTGTGTAGATGTCAGATAGAAAAGAATTAGAATACCCTCAGATTGTAAAGAAGGAGCCAACCTCCATAACCGGGCCGATGTTAAAGCCAATAGCTGGAATAAAGGCTCGCATTGAAAGCTACCTCAATGAGGTGGTTATTTTGGAAAGTATAGTACCAGACCCAGAAACGATAGTATAACTGATAGGTAGAATATAGTTAAAGAATATGTGGTAAATGTCAAGTTCTTAAACTCATATGTTTTTGGTGAGTTTTTAAACTCATAATGTATGGTAAGTTGGACGAACTAGGTGTAGTTAGGTGTGAATGGATTATTGAGGATAATGGGAATAGACAGATTTCTAAGCAATTGATCCTTAGTGGAGGCGTAAGAAATAAGTAATACTAGTATTAATTGAATATGTATGATTCTATGTTATGTATATGATAGGTATGTCTGTATAAGGTAATATTTTTAACTTTTATATAATTGTGGCAGCGATTCCTGACTTTTGAGTCACAAAGGGATAACAGAAGTCTAAAGCAGAATGTGCTATGGTATGTCAAGTGCTATGAATATGAGTTCATGTTGGATTAATGAAATAAGTTGGTATAAAGATAGTAGTTAATTATATGAGTACTGGTTAATGCAGAAAATCAAAATTTCAAAATCTAATATTTTGAGTACATGATTATTCAAATAGAAAGTTTTGTGTTATATGATTATACGTATACGATAAGGCTTAGAATAAAGAATAAATTATGATAATGCCGCCAAGACGGAAACGAAACCCAAGGATAGAAGAACCTATCAGCAAAGCTGGAGAACAACCAGACCCGATATAGAATTTTGCGAATGTGGACGATCAAGCTATGCAGAACGGAGTACCAGCCGCGGAAAGATCAGCCAGATAATCGAACGATAAACGTCAAATACTTCAAGGCAATCGTACTGCTAGGATTTAGAGGATCAACTGACCCTGTAACAACGTTTGTGATAGCTAGGATAACGAAGGGGTAAAAGGTAGTTTCGTCACCTATACGATAAAAGAAAAGGAGATAAAGGACAAGTCTGTGTGTTTTAAGTGTGAATCAATGGAGTATAAGGTGGAAGACAGTCCAAGAAGGAGAAGGGAGGCAAGGAATTGGCAAACAAAGAAAGGCAGCAGGACATTGGCGACAACGGGACCAACATCAACAAACGAACAAACAGAATCAACCGCAAGCGTCTTCAGCATGACCGTTCAAGAAACTGTAGCAGCCGGGGATGCAACTCCAGGTATTACTCGAACAAATTTTATTTTCTTATATATTATTTTCTTATATATAGTAAATTATTTTATAAAGATATTTTGAAGGAGGAATTTGAGTTCTTTTAGGAATCAAATTTCCGTTTAATCAGAAAGACAAGCTTTATGTGGATAGTTAAAGATCAGTTCGATCAGATTATGATCGAGATCTACTTGCAATAATTGTGTATGCCATGTATCTTGGTATGTATAGGTTTTAAAACGGTGATTCCGGGGACGGAATCTTTATAAGGGAGGGTAAATGTAATAACCCGATATTTTTATATAATTAAATCAGAAATGTTGCATATAATTTTTTTTATTTTAAAGATGAGGATTTGTATAAGATAATGTGTATATGTAATTATGTGATAAATAAAAATATATTTATTACATGAATATTAACAAATAATTTTATGTTAGAATTATTAATTATTATAAAGTATATTCTTATAATAAATAGTATTATAGTAGAAATGTTTTATTATTTATTTTCCATAAAATATGATTATTATATTATTTAAATAATATATAAAATGATTAAAGCACAATTATAATAATTATTTAATTATATAAATTTATGTTAGATTAATTAAGTTAATTATTTTAACTTAATTAATAATATTAAATATGTAAGAAAATCAGATATAGAATCTAAACCCTAATTTTGGATTTTGCTCAAAGAATAAGAATAATAATATAATATTAATTATATTTTAATTTTTCAGTGCTATAGATATGTACGGTATGTACGTATTGATAATGGTTGGTCAATTATGATGTATTATGACCAAACCCTAGCATTAATTTATGTAACCCTATTTTTAAATTCAAATGAGAAATCCGAGACTGTGTTGTAACTGTGTTATGTGTATTATACAATGATATGATTAATTAGGTAAACCCTAATTTAAAATTTAGAAACTCTAATTTCTAAAAAATTAGAAAACCCTAGTATTATTCTGATAAACCCTAATTCGAAAGCCAATTACGACTTTAAGATTTGGTTAAGTTGTTATGTAATCGTGATAATGTGATTAACAATCGGAGTTATAGATATTAACTTAAAGTAGGGAAACCCTAATTTTTGAAAACCCTAATTAATATTTAGAAATATTAATTTCTAGAAATCCTATTATTTATATTACAAACCCTAAATTGTAAATTGAAAAATCCTATTGCTAAATGGGAAAGTTAACTGCTAATTTAGTCATTCTAATGCTAATTAGTAAGTCTTTAAACCTAATATGTAAATTTATATAATTAGAAAACCTAATCTAATTTTTTAAACCTTAATTCATAATTTAGAAAAATAAATTTTTATTTTAGCCCTAATTGAAAATTTCTAAAAAAGTAAATTGTAGAACCTTAGGGTTAAACCTTAAGGGTTAGTCAAATGTCATGAATACCATTAAAATCACAAGACCATTGACCATTTTTCCCTACTTGGATTTTTTTAAGGTTACTTGTGAAAATTGCCAAAACTTTAGTTATTCACCTACTCAAGACTTTTATTTGCACTACATCTCGAGCACATCAGCCCTTTTATTAGCCAATTCATTGAACCCAAATGATATAAATAGAATTGGAGAGAGAAAAGTGAGCATTTGCACATTTTTTTCTTACAAGCACTCAACTACACTCTCTCCACCCAAAACCTACGAAACTTACTTGCTAGATCAGTCACCAATCAAGCCCCACGAATACCATTAACAAATTAGGAGGTCAGAATCAAAATCAAAGCTTAGAAAAGGTATAAACCCTAGTTGAAAAATTCGATCTTGATCTTTTGTTAAAAGCTATGTTTTTGTGTTAGAATATGTTGTTTAAAGATTCATTAAGTGATATGGATTGATAGATGTTGGATCAATAACATCTATAAGCTCGGATCTAGTGTTTTTGCAAATCTGGAAATTTTGTTTTTGGTGGTCTGACAAGGAATGTCAGTGGTCGTATATCTTGGTATGTTTATGGTTTAAGTTGTTTTAAGCTTTATATGTGTAGCCTGCCATGTTGTCATTAGTCTGAAAGTGGAATCACTGTCATTGGATGTCTAGATCGAAAGTTATTGTTGGTGAAAGGTCGTTAACCGACCATGACCGAGTATGAATCTGGGCAGCCCAGAACTGCCCAGAACGCTCTAACAGCTTGTTCATCCGTCTAGATATTGCTTGTTGTTATTGTTTTGTTATTGTTGTTGTGATAAAAATATAGTCTATTATCCTGACTTTAGATCCTTGGCTTTATATCGTTTAAATAAACAACATATCGAATGTAGTAAGTGGTCAAAGTAGGCCACTTGGACTGATTCGGCATTTTTGGAAAATTTCCAGAAACTTGAAGAACATTATTTCTGACAGCCTTTGACCGACCTGCAGCTGGTGATTTAGATGTTGTTGAAATGTGATATTGATATGTTGTTGTTCCTTGTAATGTATACTGCTAGTTTGAACCATCACTCCATCAAAAGCACAAACAGAACTTAGCTTAAAATGACTTAGAAAGTACCTATACGAACTTCTGGGTTTCTGGGAAAACCCAGAAACCGTCTGACAGGTACTTTAATGGCATTGATTGTCTTGTTAAGTTGTTGTATGATCAAAATAATTATTGAAACTTGTAGAGTTACATTAACACTACAATATGTAAGTTTTAGATGAGACAGGAAATGCAAGAATCGAGTTTAACAAGTGGTCAAACTAGGGACCTCGAACACGAAGCTGTCAGTGTTCTTGAGCTCAAGAACACCAACAGCGACGCTTAGTTTCGCTAAAGGCCAATAGCGACGATTTCTATTATTTTTATTTTTTGAATTTCCGAAAAATGATTAAAAATAAAAAATAAATTCTAAAAATTACAAAAATAGTTTTAAAAATTATTTTAAATTATGAAAAATAAATTTTAATTATTTGAGATATTTTTCATTAATATTTATAATTATTTGAATATTAATGATATTTAATTTATTTAATTAGTGTATTAACTAAATTGGAGAAAAATGATTTTAATGTTATAAAAATCATTGTAAATAAGAATAAAGTGTTTAGAAATATTTTTAAGTTATTTTTTATAACGTTTAATATTTTGTGATGAAATTTCATTAATAAATTAATATTAATGATATTTAAGTTATTTAATAAATGTATTAAATAAATGATGAAAAATAGAATTAATGTTTAAAAATTTTATAAAAATTATATAAAGGTTATAAAAATATTTTAAGTTATAAAATATAACTTTTGATATTTTGTCATGAAAAATATTAATATTTTAATATTAATGATATTAGATTTATTAAATACTCATATTAAATAAATTAGTTTAAAAATGATTTTTATATTAGAAAAATAATTTTTAATAAAAATAAAGTGTTTAAAGATATATTAAGTTATAAATTATAACTTTTGATATTTAAAGGAAAATTTATTAATAATTTAATATTCAACGATATAAGATTTATTTAATAATTATATTAAATAAATAGTTTAAAAATGGTTTTATTTATTTAAAAATCATTTAAAAAGGATATAAATGAATTAAAAATATTTTAAGTTATAAATAATGACTTTTAATATTTTGATAAATAATACATTAATACTTTAATATTAATGATAATTATTTAAAAATGATTTTAATTCTTTTAAAAATCATTTAAGGGTAATATTAATACTTTAAAAATATTTTGAGTTATTATAAATAACTTTAATATTTTGGCAATGGTTTCATTACTAGTTTAATATTAATTAAATATTAATGATAATAGAATTGTTTAATATTTAAATCATTTAATTATGATTCTAGTGTTTGAAAATTCATGATTTATTATAATAAATATTTAAAAATTATTATAAGTCATTTAAAAATAATATGACCGATACTTACAGATATTGAACTACAAGATAGAGTCTTAGAGTCGATAATTACTCGATAAAGCCGTCGGTACACCGACATATTTCAGAAATTGATCTGGACTAGTATAAGTTGTCTGTATATGTGTTTGTTTATGATTCAATGACTGTTGAATATGTGTGACAATGTGATTAGGTTACGTGCTGACTGTAATAAGCAGTGTTATGTGTTATAGTATGTTGTTCTAATCAGTAAAATGATTTTATAAATGATAGGTTGTGATATAAAAGATAAAACTAAGTTGCGTATTGTAAGCAACAGACCAGGCAAGTATCTTACCTTTGCATTTCTTTTATGCAATGGACATGAGTAAGAAGTTTTAGAATTATATTATTATTATGCTGTATTATTAACCCTATTGTGATATAATCTATATCCGATCATTATTTATCAACATGTTAGTATATGGTAATTCAGATATATATATTCTATTCGTTAATTTCTAAATATGGTTATACAAGTGTCCCCACTTGGATAATCATTGTATTTAATCACCTGTTGATATATATATATATATATATATATATATATATATATATATATATATATATATATATAAGCCGTCTAAGCTATTTGACCAGCTAGACACAGATTTATAAATATCGTTGAATATTATAAAACTTCTTTGTATCCAATCAAATTGTTTTGGTTCGGATTCCAGACTAGTATGAACATCCTGATCAAGGAAAAACTTTTATGCGCCCAAGGCGGACAGAGTGAACGATCACATCGATCTTGCAATGTAATATTGATCAATACAGGGCCCATGTGATGTATACCCTCGCGCCCATAAGTTATGACAGTTTACGGATGAAGTTCTGCTAAATCTATTCAAAAATTGAAAAAAGTGTTCATAGTATGTCAACTAAACCCCATATATAGTCATTACGTAGTTTCAAAAATTTGAGATAGAATTATTATGTTAGTATTATCGGTTCAGTTTACTTCACAACTATAGATTTGTTGTAGAAGTGATGTATAAAGAAAATATTTAATTCTTTCAGCTAATTATATTTATAATTGTTATTACTTGCTGGGCACTCAAATGCTCACCCTTGCTTAATTTAATTATTTTCAGCTAAGTGTGAAAAGCTAGAAGGTTCAGTCAACATCAAGTGAAAAGGAAAGCAAACAGAATATGTTTAGTGGTATCTTTTGTAATAGTTAGACTGTATTAATATAATGATATGTATTATATATCATGTAAAGAATTATAGTAAAGGTTGCGTACCTGGGATTAGACTCTGATAAATGTAAATTAAGTTTGATATTCATATTATTGTTATTATTATTAGTATTATTCCGCTCATAGAAATGGTATCGTAAAGTACCGAGTTCGAGTTTCAAGTACCTGAATTTGGGGGCGTTACATCATGGTATCAGAGCTTTAGGGTTAGAAACCTTAGGTGGGGTAGACCGTAGGCTATAACCTTAAAACAGAGGGAAACGTTGAAAATACAAATAACTCATATAGAGTTTATAAGGAGATGAATTGAATAAATTCATGTTCAAACAAAATAAAAGATAACTTATATAAAACTATTATTGGTTGTGTGTATATACTTGTGATAATTAGGATAACTTAAGTGTGTAGATGTCAGATAGAAAAGAATTAGAATACCCTCAGATTGTAAAGAAGGAGCCAACCTCCATAACCGGGCCGATGTTAAAGCCAATAGCTGGAATAAAGGCTCGCATTGAAAGCTACCTCAATGAGATGGTTATTTTGGAAAGTATAGTACCAGATCCAGAAACGATAGTATAACTGATAGGTAGAATATAGTTAAAGAATATGTGGTAAATGTCAAGTTCTTAAACTCATATATTTGTGGTGAGTTTTTAAACTCATAATGTATGGTAAGTTGAACGAACTAAGTGTAGTTAGGTGTGAATGGATTATTGAGGATAATGGGAATAGACAGATTTCTAAGCAATTGATCCTTAGTGGAGGCGTAAGAAATAAGTAATACTAGTATTAATTGAATATGTATGATTCTATGTTATGTATATGATAGGTATGTCTGTATAAGGTAATATTTTTAACTTTTATATAATTGTGGCAGCGATTCCTGACTTTTGAGTCACAAAGGGATAACAGAAGTCTAAAGCAGAATGTGCTATGGTATGTCAAGTGTTATGAATATGAGTTCATGTTGGATTAATGAAATATGTTGGTATAAAGATAGTAGTTAATTATATGAGTACTGGTTAATGCAGAAAATCAAAATTTCAAAATCTAATATTTTGAGTACATGATTATTCGAATAGAAAGTTTTGTATTATATGATTATACGTATACGATAAGGCTTAGAATAAAGAATAAATTGTGATAATGCCGCCAAGACGAAAACGAAACCCAAGGATAAAAGAACCTATCAGCAAAGCTGGATGACAACCAGACCTGATACAGAATTTTACAAATGTGGACGATCAAGCTATGCAGAAAGGAGTACCAGCCGCGGAAAGATCAGCCAGATAATCGAACGACAAACGTCAAATACTTCAAGGCAATCGTACTGCTAGGATTTAGAGGATCAACTGATCCTGTAACAACGTTTGTGATAGCTAGGATAACGAAGGGGCAAAAGGCAGTTTCGTCACATATACGATAAAAGAAAAGGAGATAAAGGACAAGTCTGTGTGTTTTAAGTGTGAATCAATGGAGTATAAGGTGGAAGCCAATCTAAGAAGGAGAAAGGAGGCAAGGAATGGGCAAACAAAGAAAGTTAACAGGACATTGGCGACAACGGGTCCAACATCAATAAACGAACCAACATAATCAACCGCAAGCATCTTCAACATGACCGTTCAAGAAACTGTAGCAGCCGGGGATTCAACTCCAGGTATTACTCGAACAAATTTTATTTTCTTATATATTATTTTCTTATATATAGTAAATTATTTTATAAAGATATTTTGAAGGAGGAATTTGAGTTCTTTTAGGAATCAAATTTCCGTTTAATCAGAAAGACAAGCTTTATGTGGATAGTTAAATATCAGTTCGATCAGATTATGATCGAGACCTACTTGCAATAATTGTGTATGCTATGTATCTTGGTATGTAATAACCCGATATTTTTATATAATTAAATCAGAAATGTTGCATATAATTTTTTATTTATTTTAAAGATGAGGATTTGTACAAGATAATGTGTATATGTAATTATGTGATAAATAAAAATATATTTATTACATGAATATTTACAAATAATTTTATGTTAGAATTATTGATTATTATAAAGTATATTCATATAATAAATAATATTATAGTAGAAATGTTTTATTATTTACTTTCTATAAAAATATGATTATAATATTATTTAAATAATATATGAAATGATTAAAGCACAATTATAATAAATATTTAATTATTTGAATTTATGTTAGATTAATTAAGTTAATTATTTTAACTTAATTATTAATGTTAAATATGTAAGAAAATCAGATATGGAATCTAAACCCTAATTTTGGATTTTGATCAAGGAATAAGAATAATAATATAATATTAATTATATTTAAATTTTTCAGTGCTATAGATATGTACAGTATGTACGTATTGATAATGGTTGGTCAATTATGATGTATTATGACCAAACCCTAACATTAATTTGTGTAACCCTATTTTTAAATTCAAATGGGAAATCCGAGACTGTGTTGTAATTGTGTTATGTGTATTATACAATGATATGATTAATTAGGTAAACCCTAATTTAAAATTTAGAAACCTTAATTTCTAAAAAATCAGAAAACCCTAGTATTATTCAGATAAACCCTAATTTGAAAACCAATTACGACTTTAAGATTTGGTTAAGTTGTTATGTAATCGTGATAATGTGATTAACGATCGGAGTTATATATATTAACTTAAATTAGAGAAACCATAATTTTTGAAAACCCTAATTAATATTTAGAAATATTAATTTCTAGAAACCCTATTATCTATATTACAAACCCTAAATTGTAAATTGGAAAACCCTATTGCTAAATGGGAAAGTTAACTACTAATTTAGTCATTCTAATGCTAATTAGTAAGTCTTTAAACCTAATATGTAAATTTATATAATTAGAAAACCTAATCTAATTTAGAAAACCTTAATTCATAATTTAGAAAAATAAAATTTTATTTTAGCCCTAATTGGAAATTTCTAGAAAAGTAAATTGTAGAACCTTAGGGTTAAACCCAAAGGGTCAAACCCTAAGGGTTAGCCAAATGTCATGAATACCAATAAAATAACAAGACCATTGACCATTTTGCCCTTCTTGGATTTTTTAAGGTTACTTGTGAAAATTGCCAAAACTTTAGTTGTTTACCTACTCAAGACTTTTATTTGTACTACATTTCCAGCACATCAGCCCTTTTATCAGCCAATTCATTGAACCCAAATGATATATATAGAATTGGAGAGAGAAAAGTGAGCATTTGCACATTTTTTTTCTTATAAACACTCAACTACACTCTCTCCACCCAAAACCTACGAAACTTACTTGCTAGATCAGTCACCAATCAAGCCCCACGAATACCATTAACAAATCAGGAGGTCAGAATCAAAATCAAAGCTTAGAAAAGGTATAAACCCTAGTTGAAAATTTTGATCTTGATCTTCTGTTAAAAGCTATGTTTTTGTGTTAGAATATGTTGTTTAGAGTGTCATTAAGTGATCTGGGTTGATAGATGTTGGATCAATAACATCTATAAGCTCAGATCTAGTGTTTTTGTAAATCTGGAAATTTTGTTTTTGGTGGTCTAACAAGGAATGTCAGTGGTCGTATATCTTGGTATGTTTATAGTTTAAGTTGTTTTAAGCTTTATATGTGTAGCCTGCCATGTTGTCTTTAATCTGAAAGTGGAATCACTGTCATTGGATGTCTAGATCGAAAGTTATTGTTGGTGAAAGGTCGTTGACCGACCATGACCGAGTATGAATCTGGGCAGCCCAGAACTGCCCAGAACGCTCTGACAGCTTGTTCACCCTTATAGATTTTGCTTGTTGTATTGTTTTGTTATTGTTGTTGTGATAAAAGTATAGTCTGTTTTCTTGACTTTAGATCCTTGGCTTTATATCGTGTAAATAAACAACAGATCGAATGTAGTAAGTGGTCAAAGTAGGCCACTTGGACTGATTCGACATTTCTGGGAAATTTCCAGAAACTTGAAGAACCTTATTTCTGACAGCCTTTGACCGACCTGTAGTTGGTGATTTAGATGTTGTTGAAATGTGATATTGATATGTTGTTGTTCCTTGTAATGTATACTGCTAGTTTAAACCATCACTCCATCTAAACCATGAACATAACTTAGCTTAAAATGACTTAAAAAGTACCTATACGAACTTCTATGTTTTTGGGAAAACCCAAAAACCGTCTGACAGGTACTTTGATGGCATAAATTGTCTTGTTAAGTTGTTGTATGATCAAAATAATTATTGAAACTTGTAGAGTTACATTAACACTACAATATGTAAGTTTTAGATGAGATAGGAAATGCAAGAATCGAGTTTAACAAGTGGTCAAACTAGGGACCTCGAACACGAAGCTGTCAGTGTTCTTGACCTCAAGAACACCAACAGCGATGCTTAGTGTCGCTAAAGGACAATAGCGACGGTTTCTATTATTTTTATTTTCTGAATTTCCGAAAAATGATTAAAAATAGAAAATAAATTCTAAAAATTACAAAAATGGTTTTAAAAATTATTTTAAATTATGAAAAATAAATTTTAATTATTTGAGATATTTTTCATTAATATTTATAATTATTTGAATATTAATGATATTTAATTTAATTAATTAGTGTATTAACTAAATTAGAGAAAAATGATTTTAATGTTATAAAAATTATTTTAAATAAGAATAAAGTGTTTAAAAATATTTTTAAGTTATTTTTGATAACGTTTAATATTTTGTGATGAAATTTCATTAATAAATTAATATTAATGATATTTAAGTTATTTAATAAATAGATTATATAAATTATGAAAAATAGAATTAATGATTTAAAAATTTTATAAAAATTATATAAAGGTTATAAAAATATTTTAAGTTATAAAATATAACTTTTGATATTTTTTCATGAAAAATATTAATATTTTAATATTAATGATATTAGATTTATTTAATACTCATATTAAATAAATTAGTTTAAAAATAATTTTTATATTAGAAAAATCATTTTAAATGAAAATAAAGTATTTAAAGATATTTTAAGTTATAAATTATAACTTTTGATATTTAAAGGAAAATTTCATTAATAATTTAATATTCAATGATATTAGATTTATTTAATAATTATATTAAATAAATAGTTTAAAAATAGTTTTATTTATTTAAAAAGGATATAAATGAATTAAAAATATTTTAAGTTATAAATAATGACTTTTAACATTTTGATAAATAATACATTAATACTTTAATATTAATGATAATTATTTAAAAATAATTTTAATTCTTTTAAAAATTATTTAAGGGTAATATTAATACTTTAAAAATATTTTGAGTTATTATAAATAACTTTAATATTTTGGCAATGGTTTCATTAATAGTTTAATATTAAATAAATATTAATGATAATAGAATTGTTTAATATTTAAATCATTTAATTATGATTCCGGTGTTTAAAAATTCATGATTTATTATAATAAATATTTAAAAATTATTATAAGTCATTTAAAAATAATATGACCGTTACTTACAGATATTGAACTACAAGATAGAGTCTTAGACTCGATAATTACTCGATAAAGCCGTCGGTACACCGACATATTTCAGAAATTGATCTTGACTAGTATAAGTTGTCTGTATATGTGTTTGTTTGTGATTCAATGACTGTTGAATATATGTGACAATGTGATTAGGTTACGTGATGACTGCAATAAGCAGTGCTATGTGTTATAGTATGTTGTTATAATCAGTAAAGTGATTTTATGAATGATAGGTTATGATATAAAGGATAAAACTAAGTTGCGTATTGTAAGCAGCAGACTAGGCAAGTATCTTACTTTTGCATTTCCTTTATGCAATGGACATGGGTAAGAAGTTTCAGAATTATATTATTATTATGCTATATTATTAACCCTATTGTGATATATTCTATATCCGATCATTGTTTATCAGCATGTTAGTATATGGTAATTCAGATATATATATATATATATATATATATATATATATATATATATATATATATATATATATATATATATATATATATATATATAGCCGTCTAAGCAATTTGACCAGCTGGACACAGATTTATAAATATCGTTAAATATGATAAACCTTCTTTGTATCCAATCAAATTATTTTGGTTCGGATTCCAGATTAGTATGAACATCCCGATCAAGAGAAAACTTTTATGCGCTCAAGGCGGACAGAGTGAACGATCATATCGTTCTTGCAATGTAGTATTGATCAATACAGGGCCCATGGGATGTACACCCTCGCGCTCGTAAGTTATGGCGGCTTGCGGATGAAGTTCTGCTAAACCTATTCGGAAATTAAAAATAATGTTCATAGTATGTCAACTAAACCCCATATATAGTCATTACGTAGTTTCAAAAATTTGAGATAGAATTGTTATGTTAGTATTATCGGTTCAGTTTACTTCACAACTATAGATTTGATGTAGAAGTGATGTATAAAGAAAATATTTAATTCTTTCAGCTAATTATATTTATAATTGTTATTACTTGTTGGGCACTCAAATGCTCACCCTTGCTTAATTTAATTATTTTCAGCTAAGTGTGAAAAGCTAGAAGGTTCAGTCAACATCAAGTGAAAAGGAAAGCAAACAGAATATGTTTAGTGGTATCTTTTGTAATAGTTAGACTGTATTAATATAATGATATGTATTATATATCATGTAAAGAATTATAGTAAAGGTTGCGTACTTGGGATTAGACTCTGATAAATGTAAATTAAGTTTGATATTAATATTATTGTTATTATTATTAGTATTATTCCGCTCATAGAAATGGTATCGTAAAGCATCGAGTTCGGGTTTTAAGTACCTGAATTTTGGGGCGTTACATCTATAGTTCTACATGTGGGTTACAATCTGGAAGTCTTAGATCACTAAAACCTCACCTGTACAACAAGTAGTGGAAGCTCAAATATGACCATCCGAACTGTTCTTCATTTCTAGGTAACCCAGAAAATGAAGAACAACTCTGACAGTTTGTTCATGACCCTAGATCTTGCATTTGTGTTATGTTATGAACCAGTTGATGGCTCGATCGTGTAGTCTTGCACGAGTACTGCACGATCTAACTAACAACATGCCTTAGAAACATTACATATTACGAATTAAACTTGGTCAAACCTAGTACCCTCGCGACGGACTTTGAAGATCTGGGTTTGCTGAAGAACACCTTCAGCGACAGTTTTGTCGCCTAAAGTAACTTTAGGGACACTTATATTCGGAAATTAATTATTTTAATTAAATAAATAGAAAAAAATAGTTTTAAATTATTAAAAATACAAAATAAATTATTAAAAATTATTTTAAAGTCGAAAAATTAATTTTAAATTATTTTGAATATATTTCATTAATATTTAATATTTTTTGAATATTAAAGGTATTTAATTTATTTAATTATAATATTAAATAAATTATTTAAAAATGATTTTAATACTTGAAAAATCATTTAAAATTATATTATGGTATAAGAAAATATTTTAAGTTATTTTAATGACTTTTAATATTTTGTGATGAAATTTATTAATAAATTAATATTAATGATATTTAAGTTATTTACTAAATGAATTAAATAAATTAATTAAAAATAATTTAATTATATTAAAAATTATTTTAAATAATAATAAGGTATTTAAAAATATTTTAAGTTATAAAATATAACTTTCAATATTAAAGGTAAATTTCATTAATTAATGATATTAAAGTTATTTAATAATTATATTAAATAATTTAGTTTAAAAATAATTTTATTATTATAAAAATTATTTTAAATGAAAATAAAGTGTTTAATAAAATTTTAAGTTATAAAATATAACTTTTAATATTTAAAGGATAATTTCATTAATAAGTTAATATTAAGGATTATTAATGATATTAAATTTATTTAATAATTATATTAAATAAATAGTTTAAAAATGGTTTTATTAATTTAAAAATTATTTAAAAAGGATATAAATAAATTAAAAATATTTTAATTTATAATTAATGACTTTTAATATTTTGATAAATAGTACATTAATATTTAAATATTAATGGTAATTATTTAAAAATGATTTTAATTGTTTTACAAATTATTTAAGGGTAATATTAATACTTTAAAAGTATTTGGAGTTATTATAAATAACTTTAATATTTTTGCAATGGTTTCATTAATAGTTTAATATTAATTAAATATTAATGATAATAGAATTGTTTAATCTTTAAATCATTTAATAATGATTTCGATGTTTGAAAATTCATGATAAATTATAATAAATATTTTAAAAATTATTATAAGTCATTTAAAAATAATATGACTGATAATTATAGTTATTGAGCTACATGATAGAGTTTTAGACTCGATAAGTACCCGATAAAGCAGTCGGTACACTAACATGTTTCAGAAATTGATCTGGACTTAGATAATTTGACTTGATAAGTGTTTATTTGATATTCAATGGTTGTTAAACATATGTGACAATGTGATTAGGTAATGTGTTGACTGCAATAAGCAGTGCTATGTGTTATAATATGTTGTTCTAATCAGTAAAATGATCTTATTACTGATAGGTGGTTATATAAAAGATAAAATAAAATTACGAACTGTAAGCAGCGTATCAGGCAAGTATCTTACCTTTGTATTTTTTTTATGCAATGGACATGAGTAAGAATGTTTCAGAATTATATTATTACTTTACAGATTATTAACCCTATTGTTATATATATTATATACTCTAATTGATTATCAACATGTTAGTATATGGTAATTTAAATATATATTATGTTCGTTAATTTCTATAAATGGTTATACAAGTGTCCCCACTTGGATAATCATTGTATTTAATCACATGTTGATACACCTTTGTTAATTACCCGTATATATATATATGTTAAATTATAGATTATTGTTGAACAAGATAAAACCTTTGGTTTGGAACCCCGATAAGTATGAACATCCCGTACACGAAAAAACTTTTTTATGCACCCAAGGTGGACAAAGTGAACGATAACATTGTTCTTGCATGTAGTATTGATCAATACAGGGCATAACGGCCTGGCCACCCCCCGTGCCCATAAGTTATGACGGTTTACAGATGAAGTTCTGCTAAACCTATTCAAAAATTGAAAACAATGTACATAGTATGTCACCTTAACCCTAATTATAGTCATTACGTAGTTTCAAAAATTTGATAGAGAGTTGTTATGTTATTATTATCGGTTCAGATTACTTCACAACTATTGACTTGTTGTAGAAGGGTAGTACAAAAAAAACATTTAACCCTTTCAGCTAATGTTTATAATTGTTATTACTTGCTGGGCACTCAAATGCTCACTCTTGCTTAAATTAAATGTTTTCAGTTAAGTATGATCAACCCGAAGGCTCAGGTAAGAACAAAGGGAAAGGAAAGCTGTTCGAATGAGATTCATAATATTTTGTGTAATAGTTATAGTTTATTAAGATAGTGATACTTTTTATCTATGATGTAATGAATGTTTAAAAGTCTCGTCCCTGGGATATAAACTTTGATGCATATGTAAATTTAATTTGGTATCAATATTATTGTTATTAATATTATGATTAGTACTTTTCCGCGCATAGAAATGGTATCGTGAATCATCGAGTTCAGATTTTAAGTACCCGGATTTGGGGGCGTCACAGGTTGGTATCATAGCTTTAGGGTTAGAAACCTTAGGTGGGATCGACCTTAGGATATAACCTTAGGACAGAGGGAAACATTGAAAATATAAATAACTCATATAGAGTTTAAAAGGAGATGAATTGAATAAATTCATCGTTAAACAAAATAAAAGATAATTTTTATAAAACTATTATTTGTTATGTGTATATACTATATGCTAATCAGGATAATTTATGTGTGTAGATGTCTGGTGGAAAAGGCTTGTTATATGCTTATAGCATGAAGGAGGATCAAATCTATACACCCGAGCTAATATCAAAGCCAATAGCTGAAATAGAGGCTCAAAATGAAACCAACTCGGATGAGGTGGTGGAATTGGAAAACGTAGTACCAAATCCAGAGATGGTGGAGCTGACAGATAGTGATTCAGACACTAAAATTAAAGCTGATCAAGCATCAACGGAGGTGCAGGATCTGAGGAACCAGATTTTTTCTCTAGAAAAGTTGTGGGAAATAGAAAAGTTGCTAAATAGTCAATTGCGTCAAGCGTTAATAGAAACAATGGAAGGACAAGATAAGCTTAAAATCCAAATTGATCAGATGGGAGCCACAAGCAACACATCGTGTGCAGCTTCGAGTAAAAAGGGAAAAAGAAAGATAGAAGACCATGACTTAGAAAAAACTGATAAGAAGAAAGGGAAAAGAATATGTTACCTTTGCGGCTATGAGGGACATACCACTCTATATTGTCCCGACTATAAACCAGGAACATGTTTTATCTGTGGGATAGAAGGTCATCAGGCGAAAGGTTGTCCAAGGAAAAGGCGTAGTAAATAGGTAGTATAGGTTCTGTTGTGTAGGTTTGTTTAATGTAATAGATATGATAAGTATGTCTGTGTAATGTAATGTTCCCAACTTTTGTATTAGTCAAGGCTGTAAATCCTGACTTTTGTGGTCACAAAGGGATAGCTGATGTTTAAAGCAGTATGTGCTATGCTATGTAAAATATTCGATGAATGAATATGAATCTAAGTTGAGAAATGAAACAAGTCTAATATATTAAACTTATGCAATAAGGTTTAGAATGTGAGTTAAATTTATGATTTTATTTAATCAGATAATGCCGCCAAGACGTCGAACTCGAAATCAAAGGGCAGAAGAATCTGTCAACAATGCTGAGGGACAACAGTAAGACCCGATGCAAAACTTTGCGAACATGGTAGCTCAGGCTATGCAGCAAGGAATACCAGCCGCAGGGAACCAACCAGACAATCGCTTGGCAAAATTTAAAGACTTCAAGGCAGTAGGACCACCCGAATTTAGGGGATCAACTGACCCTATAGATGCCCAGACATGGGTTAACGAGATAGAAAAGGCATTCGTAATTGCTAGGGTAGATGAGGGGCAAAAGACCACTTTGTCCACTTATATGATGAAGGGGGAGGCTAACTTTTGGTGGAAAGAAAATCAAGCGAGGGCAGGAGAAGGAGTAGTTACTTGGGCTAGGTTTAAGACTTTGTTTTTCGAAAACTACCTCTCAGCTAGCATGCAGGCTAGAATGGAGGTGAAATCTCTAGAGTTAAAGCAGGATAACATGACTGTTGTGGACTATGCCACAAAGTTTAATGAATTGGTTAGGTTCGCTCTGCATCAAGTTGATACGGAGGCTAGAAAGGCAAGGAGGTTTGAGCTAGGCTTAAAACCCTGACTCTACAACAAGGTGGCAGTGTTGCAAATCAATACTTTTGCAGCACTCATGGAAAAGGCTATCATAGCTAATAAGGGGAGTGACGCCATTAGCCTCTACAACAAGGAGAAGAGGGAAGGTGGAAGCTAATAGTGGGAATAGGGGTGAAAAGAGAGAAGGAAATTATTTCAGGAATGTTCAGGTGAAGCAGGAAGGTGTGAAGAAACAGACTATGCAGTGTAAGAATTACGGGAAGAATTACTTTGGTGAGTGCCTGAAGGGTAAGTTTGTATATTACAAGTGCGGGCAGGAGGGCCATATCTCTCCTAACTGCCCCAACCCAAGGATGAACAGTGGGTGTTTTCTATGCGGGTCTATGGAGCATAAGGTGAAGGATTGTCCAAAAAGGAAAATGGAGGCAGGGAGTGTAACAACGGGAAAAGGCAGCGGGACTCTGGCAATCACAGGACCGACTTCAACCAACAAACCAACCGCGATAGTCTTCAACATGACGGTCCAGGATACTGTGGTAGCTGGAAATGAGACTCCAGGTATTATTTGAATAACTTTTATTTTCGTATATATATGTTTTGCCTATATATAGCAAATTATGTTATAAAGAAATTTTGAGGGAGGAATTTGAGTTCTTTTAGAAATCAAACTTCCGTTTAATCAGACAGACAAGCTTTATTTGAATAGTTAAAGATCAGTTCGATCAAATATGATCGAGATCTACTTGCAAGGATTATGTTATGTACCCTTGTATGTATGGGTTTTAATACAGTGATTCCGAGGACGGAATCCTTATAAGGGAGGGTGAATGTAATAACCCGATATTTTCAATATAAAATAAATAAGAAATTTTTGAATATAAATTTTCTTTTTTATTTATCTTAATGATGAGAATAAGTGTCTAGTAATGTGTATGATAAATACAAATATATTTAGAACCTGAAAAATTATAAATAATTTTAGAATTTTTGATCATTACAAATTATATTCTTATAGTAATTAATTTTTGTAAGTAGAAATGTTTTATTAATTATTTTCCATAAAAACATGATTTTATATTATTTAAATAATATATAAAATGATTATTAGAATTATAATAATAAATATTTTATTATATGAATTTGTTCAGAATATTTAAGTTAATTATTTTAGCTTAATTATTGATGTTGCATATAAAGGATAAATCAGATTTGGAATCCAAACCCTAAATTTGGATTTTGATCAAAGGATGAGAATAATAATATAATATTAATTATATTTTGATTTTTTAGTGCTATAAATATGTACTGTAAATGTGTAGACTGATAATGGTTGGTCAATTATGGTAAATTATGTCATGACCCTTATATCATGTTATTAAACCCTAATTGTTAAACTCAGTTATGAGTTCGAGACTGTGTAATAATTGTGTTATATGAATTTTAATGTGTATTATAGAATTTCTGTAATTAGGAGAAACCCTAATTATTATTTGAAAACCCTAATTTGCTAAAATTAGAAACCCTAATTATTATTTTTATAAATTATAATGATAATCAGGAA
Organism: Panax notoginseng; assembly: GCA_016801055.1. NCBI lineage: Eukaryota > Viridiplantae > Streptophyta > Magnoliopsida > Apiales > Araliaceae > Panax > Panax notoginseng. Next base: position 149,410,238 of record CM029019.1, on the reverse strand, counting down.
ACCCTAATTGTTAATTTGGGAACCCTAATAATATTAAGAAACCTTAATTTTAAAACCCTAATTTTCTATTAAAAACCCTAATTTTAAATTAGTGTGTTTTGATTAAAATTTTATTACCCTTTAATTTTAATTTTTCAAACCCTAGAAATTATTTGGGAAACCTTAATATTTAAAATCTAGTGATTAAACCCTATATTCAAGTACCTTGGACAAGAATACCATTAAATTAATAACCAAATTACTAAAGTATCCTTTTTTATCCCATTCTTGAATTATTGATTAGCAAATCTTACAAAATCTTGCAAGCCACCCTACACTACCTAGCTATGAGCTAGGAATACCAGCACATCAGCCATGGCAAGCAATCAAATACATTACATCAATAGAAATGAGAATTTAAGAGAGAAAACCACAAAACAAAGCCATTTGATCACTTATACTTAGCCATACTCTCTCAAGACCAAACCCACGAAATTTTAGTGTTAGATTAGTCACAAATCAAGCCCCACTAACACCAATATCAAATCAAAAGCATAGAAATCAGAATTGGATCATAAAGAGGTAAGCCCTAATCTAGAAATTTGACTTTTGATCTTGTGTTAGATGTTATGATTTAATGTTAAAACATGTTGTTTGTAGTCTATTTAAGTGATATGGGTTGCTTGATTTTAGATCCATAACATCTAGAGGCTCGGATTTGAAGATTTGTAAAATCTAGAAATTTTATTTTTGATGTCTGACAACCAAATGTCAGACCTTATATCTCTGTGATCTTTAATGTGTTTTGTGTTTTGAAAGTTGGTAGTTGTAGTCTGATATGTGCTCTTGGATCTGGGCTTGAAATCAGACTTAGATCTGTGTTAGATTGCATGATATTGTTGGTCAAAGGTTGTTGACCGACCATGACCAGACCATTTCTGGGTAACCTAGAAATGGGTTTTCAGCGTCTGACAGGATGTTTGAAGGCCAAAATCTGTCAGATTATTGACGTTTTGATGTTGTTGTTATAACTAGATTGTAGACTGTAATCTGGGCTTTGAATCCAGACCTTTAGATCCCTTAAAGACTCAAGTGCTCGAACGTAGAGAGTGGTCAAATCAGGCCACTCGGTCACAATTGCATTTTTCTGGAATTTCTAGAAATGTGAAGAACACATATTCTGACAGCCTTTGACCAATCCATATCTTGCTATTGTTTTGATGTTATGATTATATTTTGTAATAGATCTATAGTTCTACATGTGGGCTACAATTTGCAAGTCTTAGATCACTAAAACCTCACATGTACAACAAGTAGTGGAAGCCCAAATATGACCATCCGAACTGTTCTTCATTTCTAGGTAACCCAAAAAATGAAGAACAGCTCTGACAGCTTGTTCATGACCCTAGATCTTGCATTTGTGTTATGTTATGAACCTGTTGATGGCTGGATCGTGTAGTCTTGCACGAGTACTGCACGATCTGACTAACAGCATGTCTAGAAACATTACATATTACGAATTAAACTTGGTCAAACCTAGTACCCTCGTGACTGACTTTGAAGATCTGGGTTTGCTGAAGAATACCTTCAGTGATAGTTTTGTCGCCTAAAGTAACTTTAACGACGCTTAATTTCGAAAATTAATTATTTTAATTAAATAAATAGAAAAAAATAGTTTTAAATTATTAAAAATACAAAATAAATTATTAAAAATTATTTTAAAGTCTAAAAATTAATTTTTAATTATTTTGAATATATTTCATTAATATTTAATATTTTTGGAATATTAAAGGTATTTAATTCATTTAATTATAATATTAAATAAATTATTTAAAAATGATTTTAAAACATGAAAAATCATTTAAAATTATATTATGGTATAAGAAAATATTTTAAGTTATTTTTAATGACTTTTAATATTTTATGATGAAATTTATTAATAAATTAATATTAATGATATTTAAGTTATTTACTAAATGAATTAAATAAATTAATTAAAAATCATTTTATTATATTAAAAATTTATTTAAATAATAATAAGGTATTTAGAAATATTTTAAGTTATAAAATATAACTTTCAATATTTAAAGGTAAATTCCATTAATTAATGATATTAAAGTAATTTAATAATTATATTAAATAATTTAATTTAAAAATGATTTTATTATTATAAAAATTATTTTAAATAAAAATAAAGTGTTTAATGATATTTTAAGTTATAAAATATAACTTTTAATATTTAAAGGATAATTTCATTAATAAGTTAATATTAAGGATTATTAATGATATTAAATTTATTTAATAATTATATTAAATAAATAGTTTAAAAATAGTTTTATTAATTTAAAAATTATTTAAAAAGGATATAAATGAATTAAAAATATTTTAATTTATAATTAATGACTTTTAATATTTTGATAAATAGTACATTAATATTTAAATATTAATGGTAATTATTTAAAAATAATTTTAATTGTTTTACAAATTATTTAAGGGTAATATTAACACTTTAAAAGTATTTAGAGTTATTATAAATAACTTTAATATTTTGGCAATGGTTTCATTAATAGTTTAATATTAATTAAATATTAATGATAATAGAATTGTTTAATCTTTAAATCATTTAATAATGATTTTGATGTTTGAAAATTCATGATAAATTATAATAAATATTTTAAAAATTATTATAAGTCATTTAAAAATAATATGACTGATAATTATAGTTATTGAGCTACATGATAGAGTTTTAGACTCGATAATTATCCGATAAAGCAGTCGGTACACTAACATGTTTCAGAAATTGATTTGAACTTAGATAATTTGACTTGATAAGTGTTTATTTGTGATTCAATGGTTGTTAAACATATGTGACAATGTGATTAGGTAATGTGCTGACTGCAATAAGCAGTGTTATGTGTTATAATATGTTGTTCTAATCAGTAAAATGATCTTATTACTGATAGGTGGTTATATAAAAGATAAAACTAAGTTACGAACTGTAAGCAGCGTATCAGGCAAGTATCTTATCTTCGCATTTTCTTTATGCAATGGACGTGAGTAAGAATGTTTCAGAATTATATTATTACTTTATAGATTATTAACCCTATTGTTATATATATTATATACTCTCATTGATTATCAACATGTTAGTATATGGTAATTCAGATATATATTATGTTCGTTAATTTCTATAAATGGTTATACAAGTGTCCCCACTTGGATAATCATTGTATTTAATCACATGTTGATACACCTTTGTTAATTACCCGTATATATATATATATATATATATATATATATATATATATATATATATATATATATATATATGTTAAATTATAAATTATTGTTGAACAAGATAAAACCTTTGGTTTGGAACCCCGACAAGTATGAACATCCCGTACACGGGAAAACTTTTTTATGCACCCAAGATGGACAGAGTGAACGATAACATCATTCTTACATGTAGTATTGATCAATACAGGGCATAACATGTTGATCACCCCCCGTGCCCGTAAGTTATGACGGTTTGCAGATGAAGTTCTGCTAAACCTATTCGAAAATTAAAAATAATGTTCCTAGTATGTCACCTTAACCCTAATTATAGTCATTACGTAGTTTTAAAAATTTGATAGAGAGTTGTTATGTTATTATTATCGGTTCAGATTACTTCACAACTATTGACTTGTTGTAGAAGGGTAGTACAAAGAAAACATTTAACCCTTTCAGCTAATGTTTATAATTGTTATTACTTGCTAGGCACCCAAATGCTCACTCTTGCTTAAATTAAATGTTTTCAGTTAAGTATGATCAACCCGAAAGCTCAGGCAAGAACAAAGGGAAAGGAAAGCTGTTCGAATGAGATTTATAATATTCTGTGTAGTAGTTATAGTTTATTAAGATAATGATACTTATTATCTATGATGTAATGAATGTTTAAAGGTCTCGTACCTGGGATTTAAACTTTGATGCATATATAAATTAAATTTGGTATCAATATTATTGTTATTAATATTATGATTAGTAATTTTCCGCGCATAAAAATGGTATCATGAAGCACCGAGTTTGGGTTTCAAGTACCCGAATTTGGGGGCGTCATAGTGGCTTCTTACGTAAGCATCAATAATCAATACTGTGTGCTACTATGCAACCACGCGTATTACTGTACTTTTACCACCGGGTATTTCAACAGTTTAACGGTAAGACTTTTGCTATTATTTTTATAAAAAGATATTTCTGTCGTTTTCTAACTCTGACAGTTATTCCGTTTTGGGGTCCACCAATGATGGTGTCGTCATACGAATATTCCCCGACAAAAAGAATATTCTCCGACCAAATGAATATTTTCCAACACAATGAATATTTTATATCAACTTGTTTACTTTGAAAATTTTTCACATATCACCCTTAACTTTAACCCTTTATCAATTTAACCATTTACTAAATAAAATAATAATTATAAGAAAAATTGAATACTTTTATTTCATAAAATTCGGGGTCTTACAATCTCCCCTCCTTATGAAATTTCGCCCTCAAAATTTACGTACCTGGTAGTTCGAAGAGTTGAGAATACCTTACTTTTATTTTAGATTCCATCTTTCTTGTCATCATGATTTTTCCATTGCTCATCTCCTGTATTTCAGATATCATTCTGGAATACAACTTCAAAACAAAGGTTAATTGACATATCACAATTTGTTAACTTAAGTAAGAAAATTCAGCTTAGGTTGGATACACACTAGCGAAGGATATTACTCGTCTCTCCCCTCCTAGTTCTAATCCCGGATCTCCGCCAGAGACCATATCCCTAAGCTCTGATACCATTTGTGACGCCCCCAAAATAGGTTTACATGACCCATCTTGGGTCGCCAGATACACGGTACAGAATCAAATACAAACTTCTTTTATACAATACGACAAAAGCGTAGCTGAGAGTTTTTACACGAATATTGTCTTCTAGACAGTATTCAAACTAAAATGAAGTCCTCATTACATTTATTATCACATTATTTCATAGAATAGTGAGGACTACTATTACAACCATCTCGGACCATCACTCCGTTCACCGACTACAAACTTCCTCATACAACTATCGTGCAAAATACGATAACACATATGCTGTGGATACCAACTGTGACTCTCATCCCTTTACTTAGATAGTACCTCACAGTGATACCTTACAATGGTACCTTACATAAAGGTACAGTCAATAACCATTTTAGAAATTAAAATCTTTAGAAAATGCTTAAGGAAACCTTCGTACATGGGAAGCCTTGCATCTAAGTTATAATAGATATCATATTACTCGAGAATTATCCTTGGTTGACCCAATAGACCCCAAAGAAAAACGAGAAGATTGCTATCATATTTTTTCTAATGGTGAGTCTTCTCTTGACATAAAATTATCTCCATTGTCTCCAATTGAGAATTATAGTTCAACCAAACTCAAAGATTATATAGGTAGTGCTCGTAGATATAATCAGCAAGTGGATGTGCACAACCCTATCTTATGATAACATGAAGTCGTAGGTCGTTAGACATCTTGTATAATAGTGGTAAAACACCCCTTCAAAGTTGGGTTCACCTCACCCTATTCGATTCACCAAAATTGACGGTTAAAATGACGTATAAAATACGACACACTTATCTAAAATTCTCAATAAAATTATTTTCGTACTATTTTAGGGAAAACCTCAATAGTTATAGACCATCATTCTATTCCCCTGTTACCTTTGATTGACCCAGCTACACTCTTATTACCTGAAAGGAATTATGAAGCAAAAGGGTGAGCACAACTAGCCTAGTAAAGAATATCACGACTAAAAATAATTAAATTATCAATAGGCTTCATTAGTAATGAATCAGAGATTTAGAACATATGGTAGATGATAAAACTTTTCAACCATAGTTGTAGCGGAACGAGTAATCCATTAGAAGAGTCAAATAGACCATAAAGTCTATTATCTTCTCCATGTTAAAAGTCAACCAACAATATTTTAACCTTGTAACATCAATCAACAGTTCCTGTCCACTATCATGTGAATAACTCATAATCATAATTGTAGTTCTAAATTCCTCTTCTCATCCAGGACGAAGATAATTTTCATCACATGTCTTTACTTGAAACATCAAAGATCATTGTTATACCAAATCACAGTTTCTGTTCATAATCATACTAACAAATTCATCTTTACATTACGACCAAAGATATTTATTAGTATCACATCCATGAATTATCTATGCACCACGGACTAAGGATATTCATTATTATCACATCTATGAGTTAATATTTCATCGCTGAGACTCAGCTCAATAATTAATCCATATCACTGAATTATCCATGCACTACGGGCCAAGGATATTCATTAGCATCACGACCACGAATTATCCATGCCCTACGGGTCAATGATATTCATTATTATCACATCCATGAATTAATATTTCATCGCTAAGACTCAGCTCAATAATTAATCCACATCACTGAATTATCCATGCACTACGGGCCAATGATGTTCATTAGTATCACGATCACGAATTATCCATGCACTACGGCTAAAGGATATTTGTGTTTTCACCAATGATCATGATTATACCGAATAATCCTTAGTCATAATCATACCAACAACTGTCCATCAATGCACTACGGGCCAATGAGGACTTTTACCAAATCATTTGTAACATTACGGGTCATGATTATATCGAATGATCCCTAGTCATAATCATACCAATCAACAGTCCATCTATGCACGTAAGCCAAAGATGACTTTCATCACAATATAAGCATGAGGATGATGACAATGATATAAACATTAATCAAACGAAATCAAGGATAAATATTAAGGACTTTAACTTTATCCAGAGTTTAAAATATCCAAATTGTCAACATGATACTGCTTTGTGGAGTAAAATTCAAGAATAATAGCTATATATCAAAAATAATTCTGACAGAAAAGAAATAAATTTTTCGGGTGAAAAGTACCCCGTGATTCCCTATGAATAGTACTTCAGGAATAGTACCCCGGCATGAAAAGTGCCCCAAATACCCGAGTGAATAATATTTGAGTGAATAGTAATCCATGAATAGTAACTCGTGAATAGTACTCCGGTATGAAAAGTATCCTAAATATCCGAGTGAATAATATTCGAGTGAATTGTAATCGGGTGAATAATAACCCGTGAATAGTACCCCGGGTGACAATATTGATTTTTAATAAAAAAGTTCAGATCAATATTCCAATAAAACGATACTGGATGAAGCGCAAAACTCAAGGATATTCCACCAATTTTAGGGTTTATAGAAGCAATACTTAGCATAGTAAGTTTAGATTTAAGAGTATGAAAAGAAATAATATACAAAACTACAAATGGATTTTCACCTGTCATGCGGTACGTAATCTGCGTATACAGATTATTCTGACATATTAAAGGATGAATACGAAAAATAGTATTCCTTATAAATACGAAAGAAATAATACCCCTTACGAGTACAACAAATAATATATCTTACCTTAGTAGAAGACTGGATACTGTAATAGTGAAGTAGCAGAATACTCTTCTTCTTTCTCTCTATTGTTTCTCTCTCTATAGCTTCTCTTGGGAGTCTTAGTGAATTAGTGAGAATGAAAGAAAAATTAAGCTTCTATTTATAGAAAAATGGACTAAATAGTAAGTAATTCACGGACGGTCCAGATTGATTTACTATTAAAATGGACGGTCCATATTGATTACTATTAAAACCACAACTGACGGTCCATATTGATTTACTATTAAAACCACAACCGACTGTCCATATTGATATATTAAAACCACCACCTGCGGTCCAGATTGATTTACTATTAAAACCATCATCTATGGTCCAGATTGATTTACTATTAAAACCGCTACTGACAGTTCAGATTGATTTACTAATTACACTTTGGTACCCTAAATTTTTCCAAGTTTACATTATTCCCTCTAGCTTTTGTAATTCACTTATCTTCAATAAACATATTTTTAATATATTAACAATTATTCATCATTAATATTACCACTCACAATATTTAACAACCAGATCATTCCCAGGAAAGAGGGGCTTTTCGATAAGGATTTCTCCCTATTGGCGCGCAATAAGGTGACCAAACCTCTCCTCGATAGAACTTTCTAGACATCGTCAATATTGCAAATAATAATATGAATAACTTTGTCGTCTTAATTATTAATTTAATAATATAAAATATTATGCAGATGATACTGTGACAATAATTGAATCAATAATATGAGAGATATTATGTAGCAACTACTATAGCAGTAATTGAATAAACTAGGTGGCTTCTTACGTAAGCATCAATAATCAATACCGTGTGCTACTATGCAACCGCGCATATTACTGTACTTTTACCACCGGGTATTTCAACAGTTTAACGGTAAAACTTTCGCCGTTATTTTTATAAAAAGATATTTATGTCTTTTTCTAACTCCGATAGTTATTTCGTTGTGGGGTCCACCAATGATGGTGTCGTCGTACGAATATTTCCCGACAAAATGAATATTCTCGGATCAAATGAATATTCCCCGACACAACGAATATTTTATATCAACTTGCTTACTTTAAAAAATTTTCACATATCACCCTTAACTTTAACCCTTTATTAATTTAACCATTTACTAAATAAAATAATAATTATAAGAAAATTGAATACTTTTATTTCATAAAATTTGGGGTCTTACAGCAAAGGTAAGATACTTGCCTGATCTGCTGCTTACAACTACACAACTTAGTTTTATCTTTTATACAAAGACCTATCATTAATAAGATTATTTATTTGATTTGAATAATACATCGTAACACATATTACTGCTATTTACGGTTAACACATAACTTTTTAAAATTTTATTTTATTAGGTTTTATATTACTACATTTGAATTTATTTAGGATTTAATAAACTTGCTTATATTGTGTTAACAAGTTAGTCAAGTCCAATTCAAATGTGGTGCCCGATTCAATCCAATATGCATAACCTATTCTTCAAACTTAGCGGACGAGGAGGAAGATTGCTATATTTTCAAGGAAGTCCTTTGTTTTACTTTTTCCTATTTCAGCCATTGAGGGCAATGTCTAGTTTAAGTTTGGGGGGATTCTTTGCATTATTTATTTGTGATTGCATTAGTTAGGTTGCATTGGTAGTGGTTAACTGTCACACATCGTTCATTCATTTATTCATATTCATAAAAAGAATTGCATTCATTCATCCACGTAGATTTTTTTTGTTGGTAGAAGTATGGGCATAGCATCTTACATTGAGATTGAGCATTGAGCTGTGATAGTTAGATAGTGGCCATTGATGAGATTGTTTTAATTTATCTTGCAAGACATTGGGCAACATGTACTGATTATACTTGACCATAAGAACCTTGTTACACTATTCATGCCTCCTTTCACATTCAAGCACACTAGATGACTATCAGTTGCGATTAGGAATTTATGTGTGATAGGACATGAACACTCACTTGATCACTGATTGAAATTGAGTATTGGCCGATACATAAGTTTAGGGGAAATTTGGTTTCGTTTAGCATATTTATGTAAAAAAAAGAAAGGAAAAAAAGAAAAACATGAAAAAATATATATAGATACATAAGGAATAAAAACTGGCTTAGTTCAACTTCGTGGCCTCTGTTACTCGGACAAGTACGCCTTAGGGAATGTCTCTACACCCAGTGCCCTAAAGCCATCTGGTTTGGGAGTCGTTGGTCGAAAGTCCGCCACACGGTTAACTTTGAAAAACCTAAGGGGGTTGGATATTGCACAAGTCGGACGAAAAATAATCGGTGGGATAGAGCATAAAATGCACCCGCGAAGCATGAGCATTTAATGTCTTATATTTATTTTCTATAAAGCCTGATTTCCCTAATCTTTATGTGGGTGCCATGTTCAGTTGAATATCTATGAGAAGGGTGAGTATGTACATGAAATTGATCACATAAATAACTTTGAAATTGCAGATATAATATTGGATACACACACAAATGGAAAGGGGCTAGAGTGGTGTTAATGAGGTGAGGATGTAAGAGGTTATGACTGTACATGATGCGGGGTTGACTGTAAGCTATATGTTTATCTCTGAGGCATTTGCATTATTTACTACTGGGGTTCTTGCTTGATTGTTAGTTGCATTCATTGTGTTTATTTTGCATCAGTGTTAGTTTGTGTTATATTACTTGAGGATAAGTAATTGCTTAAGTCCGGGGGTATTTGATGAGTGGGTTAAAACTTACGAATTTGGAATTTCTTAGCTTAGTATATTTTTATTTCTCGAGTATTTTTTGTTACTTTTTATGGATTTTGTGTGAATTTGCAAGAAAGATGTATGGATGAGCTTAAGAGCTGAACAGGAGGAAAAGATGAAGAATTGGACAAACTGGTAAAGTGGCGCGAGGCGCGCTGCTGTTACACTGGAGATGGCACGGGTCGCGCCGAGCTGTTTGAAGATTCTGTATGGGTAGCACGGGGAGCGCCGCACATTGAAGGAAGTTGGCGCGGGGCGCACCAGACGGACGAATTGATAGATTTTGTTTCCTTTTTGCTCAAAGTTGATTTAGAAGAGGATTTTGACTTACCTTATGTAATAGGGTTTTGTTAGAGACAATAAATATAATGTTTTAGCTAAGTTTAAAGGGTGTCTTAGAAGACTTTTGACTGCAATTCATTAAGATCCACTTGTATTAGAGACTTGGAGATTTGCTTGGAGAGCACATCAAGACAGAGATTGAAGCTTGGAGATTGAAGATCCTCGACAGAGTTTTTCTTCTTTTCTCTTAACTTATTTATCTGTACTTAGGATGGTATTTACTTTTGATCTTCTTTTTTCTATTATGATGATGAACTAAATTCTTAATTATGGATACAATGGAACCTTTTACAATTCAATAATTTAATTATCATTATTTTCACTTGTTGATCCTATTGAGTTGATTATTATATTTTGTGCTTAATCTATTAATTGTCTAGCTAGCAATTAATTTTATATCTTCGATGGAATTGAAAGAGGAAATCTTAGATTAGATCTGAATATAATAACACATGAATTTGTTGATTCTTCTTAAGGATAACATAACAGTGTATGAGACGAAAGTACTTGTATGCCATGGATAACTATGTTATGAGCTTATGCTTAATGAATCTGTTTTAAGTGTCTTACACGACAGTAGCAAAATAACTGAAATATATCTTTTTATTAATCATTGACAAATGTTAATAAATTGATAGGCAATCCTACTTGGCAACTTAATTGATCAAATAAGTAGAAATATGGTAAGGAGATTATTGTAAAGAAATTGGAGAAATTGTATTCCTATGTCTTTATCATCTGGCGCTCAATAATTGTTAGTTAATTGATTTTTATTTTCTTTTAATAAAAAAAATTTCACAATCAATTGGAGCGACTGTTTAAGTGAATTTAAATTGATAAAAACTTGTTAATTAAATTAATTATTAGTAATGGTTCCTTGTGGGTTCGACACTCTTCTTACTTCTTTAATACTTGATTGACCGTGTGCACGTGTGCGTATTTGTCATTATATAAATCGGATAACAAGTTTTTGGCATATGTGACAACCCGAATTTTTAGAAGTTATTAAAATAAGAATTTAATAATTAAAATTCTTATTATGAGATGTATATGTTTTGAATTATGTGTTTTGGTGTGAAGAAATTAAATATATAGGAGATTTAATAGTTGATTAAACTAGTAAAGGAAGTGAAGAGAATTAGTTATGTAAAGGAATATGGTGGAAAATGAATTAACTGAATAAATATTGGTTAATTTAAATAGAGTTGAGAATTATATTATGAAATAATATAATTTAATTATCATGCCTTGATTGGCAATTAAATTGTAATGAATTAAATTTTATTAATAAGGAAACTAGTTTACTTAATTAAAATAGTGAATTAATGTAAATATATTTGTTGTAATAAGATGAGAAAGTAATACATATTACATATATTACATATAAACGTAATATGTTAATGTAATTCGATTGTGAATCTCGTAAATAGTTAAAATATTTATCGAATAAAATAAATATTTTAGTTGGAGTATTTATAAAATTTAAAATAAATATTTTAGTTGGAAATTGTTATGGAATAATTTGTTTAAAGTGTGATGATATCAAGGGAATAAAAATAGTCTAATTTAATTAAGTAATTAAATTAGAGGATTAATGGTTGTTAAATAAAATTATAATTATATTGGCTAAATATAAGTTATAATTTTATTAGTAAGGTTTAATTGGATTTATTAATGAATTGAGATTAATTTAATTTAATTAGTTAATGGGTGTAACAATGGTATCATATGATAAGAAGGATTATTAAAATAAATTGAAAAGAAAGTTATTTGGAGCTAGCCAAACAAGCCTTTGTGACCTTTTGTATTTGTAACAGTTGAGAACCCTTTATTTTTGTAACTGGCAACCCACGTTAAAACGTGTCTATCAGTTATTTGGTTTTACGTTCTTTTCCTAATGTTGAGAGAGAAAGAGAAGAAATTCTCTGTAAATTAAAAAGGTTTTGAAAATCAAAGAAGGAAGAAGAAGATTTATAGCATCTATTCTAAGTTTAAAGAAGAATCAAAGGAAAAATTCCTAAGTTTCTAGTTTATGATTTTATTTTTCTAAAGTCTCTATAATTGGGTTTTGGTGGTTGAATTTGTTGAGCTATATTTTATATATGTTTATGAATAGATATAATTTGTTAATGGTCATCTAGAAACAATTTTGGAGTGTTTAAACTCATGAAAACATGTTAAAGATGAAGAATTGAGTTTTTGGTTGAATATGTACATTTTGGTCAATTTTGAGACTAAAATTAGTTATGAAATCATGATGGAAACCTTAAATTGATGATGAATGTTGTTAAAACGTTTAAAAACGAAAAGAACACCTGTTGAATGAATCAATTTGGTTAAGAAACAATTTTGTAGTGAATGAATTCGCTAAACATGTTAAAACATGAAAGTTTAATACGAACATGAGCTTTGGGTCAAGATTTGGGTTAATTAATGTTTCTTTAAATTTTTGATTCTTTGGTATGTTATAGTTCAATGAATTACGAGTCCATAGAGTTGAAAACAGACTCAATTGGATGTGTATAACTCGAGTTATAAAGGTTAGAAAGGGAAATGGTCAAAAAATTCGCGAAGAACACAAATTGCAGAATTGGGATCTGCGAATACCCCCCCTGACGGGGGTTTATAGTTCAAAAATTGCCGCCCCTGCGGACTTTTCAAGGTCAAAAACCCTGCCCCGGCGAGGGTGGGCAGACTGACCAAGCATTAGAGAAAAATCTGTCCAGACATGTTTTACTAAAATTGCCATAACGTTTTCATAAGAACTCCTATTGAGGCGATTCAAGATGATCCAGAATGAGGAAGAATAGACCTACAGCTGTGGTTCTTTAAGTATTTCAATTGGAGGTCATTAGCAGGGGTCAAAATGGCAATCTTTAGGACTGATGTGCATTCAAAGGCAATCGGAGGATGTTGGGCATGCATGTATGAAAGTGTAGTAATTATGACGATAAAAGATGTTATTCTAAGTTATAAAACATGAATATTAGTAAATATAATGATGCTTAACATTAATAAATGATGTATTAGATAAGTTGTATAAGCATTCTAAGCATACACAAGAGAGACGATTCGGGCGTGTGACAAATGAATATCGAAACACCGTGACAAGTGTTAATGAACTTAAAAAGTGTTTTAATCCAATTGAAGTGAACATTATAAGATATGGAATGTGGTTAATATAAACCAATAAGGAGTCCTAGCAAGACTTAAACACTTGAATGAACTTCGGGTATGACCTAAGAAGAAATATAGTGAGAAATAAGTCAAAAGTTAACACAATCAAATTGAACATTGTGTATTAATTAACAGGAAGGGTTATGAGATGTAGAGTAAAATTTATATTACAACTATTATACGTTTCTATGTGACTAATAGTTAATATGCATGATTATATAATTGTGTAGGGCACACGTGAAGTGTAGATAGCTGTAAGCTATTAATCTGTTATTGGTAAACAACGATCAAGGTAAGTTTTCAGTTCCTATTTGCTATGTGAACTTGATGATGAACTGTTTTAAATCATTATTACAAAGAGCATGTTGTGTTATATATGTTGAAAGTATGAAACGTTAAAGTCAATTTATGACTACGTTGATTGAGTAAAGAATGTTGATTGGATAAGGAACTCAATCTTTATACTTGTTATGTGAAGTGCAATATGTATGTTATGTTAGTCCAATGATTATGAGTTGTATGTTGAGCATGTTATTATGTGCTATGTGATGAATGAAATCTGTTAGATTTGCTGGGCTGTCAAGCTCAACCTTGCAAATAACTACTTTTATAGGTTAAAGATTCAAGGTAACGCTATATGCTACTTAAAAGCCATGAATCAGATGTAATGCATGAAGATTTATATACTTTGCCTGAGTTGTTATTATTTTGAACCATGTTTAAGGTTCCGGATGATGTACTTGATAATGTATGATGTTTAATAGATGTTGAGTTATAAAGTTTAAATTTTGCCTGATGTATAAAGGGTATTGAACCTGGATGTAAGTTTTATTTATTAACTCTGATAAAGTGAGTAATAAACTAAGTATGGTTCAAAGGTAGATAAAGATAAAGGTTTTGAGAAATGTACTTGATAATTTATGATGTGAAACTTCATACTTAGTTGTAAAGTTTGAGCTACCCAATGTATAAGGAATATCGAGCTGAAATGTAAGATTTTATATAATAACTCTGATGAAGCGAATCATAAAATGAATTTGATTCAGAGATGTGTAGATAATAAAGGTTATGATTCGGGGAAATAAAGTAAGAAGACGGAAAATGTGAAACCCCAAAACCCTAATAAGACTCGGCTACGTAAATTCAGTTATATTAATAAAATCTCTCTGTTCTGAAAGTGTTTTGTGTAATTATATACTTTGTTTAACAAATTAGGTCAAATAAATTTGCATTCGAAAATTGACGTGCTTTAAAAAATTTCTTGCGAAAACGGACTTTTCGATATATGTATTTTGACAAGCTGCTTTGTCGTGCTTACACTGACAAAATATCTTGTCGTGCTTGTTAGGATTAGTGAATAATCTAAGTTAAAAACCCTAGATTACAAATCCTAACCCTAATTTGTAAATACTAATCCTAATTAGCTAGACTAAACCCTAATTAGGTTATCCTAACACCTAATCATGATTACTAAACTTCAATTAAGTACTAATAAACATCATTAAGCAACCCTAATCATAAAAACTAAAACCCTAATCAAGATTAAAGAGGATTAGAGCATAATTAAGCTACAAATTTGATCAACTAGCTCACAAGTAGGTTAAGAGTCATCAATATAAGTTCTAACACATCACATGACATGCTTTCAAACTCCCAAGCAGCATCAAAGTCATATGTCATATATTTTGGGAGGCAAGTAGGAGATTAAATGACCAAAAACCCTACCTTGGAAATTCTATAAAAGGCAGCCTTAGTTCAGTGCAAACTCACGAATTTTACAAGCCTATACACTCTTATAACCTGCCTAAACAAGCCTTGGTGATAGCAACAACAGATTCAGTAGCCAGAAATCAAAAATCAAGAAAGAAAAGGTGCAAACCCCAATTTAAACCTAGATCTTTGACGCTATGTTTAATTTGTTGTTTAGATGTTTAGATATATGTAATAACATGTTAGAAAGTATGCTAAGTTGATAGAACATGTATTCATAACATCTAGATGCATCAAAATAGTGTTTTAAGCAAACTAAAAATTCTGGAAAAACAGGTCTGACAGTCGAATGTCAGAGCCTGTAAATCCGCGTATGTTAATAGTTAGGTATGTTAATTGTATGTTAGTTGTAGTATTACGTGAGGTCTTTAATCTGGAAAAGAAAGCAGGTTCATTGGAACCATATATTGCAAGATATAGGTGGTCAAAAGTGGTTGACCGATCACGAAGTTCTGTTTTCTAGGTTACCCAGAAAACTTAAGAACTTGTTGAACCGGCTACTTTGACCAACCTTTTAATCGCTTTATGATTGTTTTTATGATGTCTATATATAATGAATTGATACCCTGATATACATACTACATATTTATGACACTCAAACACTTAATCGATTCATAGGATTACTGAAATTAATGGTCACAAGTCATTGACCGAGCATGACTATGTTTTCTGGGTTACCTAGAAAACTGATGAACATGAAGAACAACCTTTGGCTGTACTTTGACCAACATAGATTTAGACCATAGAATCATACTCTATCCAAATCAGTGTTACATATATGTACCTTGATAAACAGACTACATATTACAACAAACAAAACACAAATCTATCACACGGATTGAAAGATCTAGAAGCTACAAAACCGTTGACCGACCATGACCACTGTTCTGGGTTAGCCAGAAACTCAAGAATAGCTCTGACAGTGACTTTGAGCCTCTATAACTTCTTGTTATATGTAGGTTAAAGCATGAAATTGGTATAATATTGTACAACTGCATGAGTACTATAACACCCATACACTTCTAAACCCAGAATCATCAACAATAGAGAATTAGAGTAAGGTCAAAGTGGTCTCTAGGCCATGACCAACTAATTCCCAAAAACTCAAGAACACCTATAGCGACACTTTCTATCACTATAGAGCATTAGCGACAAACAGAAAATATTTTCTAATAAATAAATTAATAAAAATTAGAAATAATTAATAAATAAATATAAATAATTATAAAAATAGTTTTAAAAATTATTTTTTGTTATAATAATTAACTTTTAATATTTTTACATAAATTCAATAAATATTTTATTTATTTGGAAATTATTAATAATTAAGTTAATAATAAAGTAATTAGAATAATTATTTATAAATAATAAATAATTATTTAAAAATAATATTAATGATTTAAAAATCATAACAAATGATTATAAATTATTTAAAAATAATAAACAAGATTTTTATACTATTTTAAGTAAATATTAATTATTTAGAAATAAAAATAAATGATTTAAAAATCATTTAAGTAATAAATAAATACTTAAAAATTGTTATAAGCTTCCAGAAATTATTATAAAAGATATATAAATTATCTAAAAATATAATAAAGCTTATAAATAAAGTTTAACCGAGTTATTAACTTATTAATTACCCGATAAAGTCTTTAGACACCAAAACCATATCAAACCTAACCCGAACATAAATAGTTTATGTATTTGAGTATTGTTATCAATACTAATGTGGTAGATTTATATGAATGAACATCTTAGGTGTTTATTAAACGAATCGAGTAGCATTGCTTGATTGATCTTCGCTCAGGCAAGTTCCCTAACCTTAATTACTTAAGCAAGTTCCCTAACCATAATTACTTTCGTAAGTTTACTAAACCCTGTTTTAATTCGTGAACAAGATTCATATCTTGAATTGCTTTTGATATATTATACCAAACATAAACTTGAATTGCCAATTGTTGCAAAGTTATCGCTATAGTTTCAGCATAGTTAAGAAATGAATTGTTTATTCATATGATATTATTTATTGAGCATAAACTATTGTGTCAAACCAAATTATTTTGGTAAGACATCCTATACTGAGTTGTGTGTCCCGAAAAGGGAAAGATGTAGTGTCATTTAAATATGATTCTTTATGCATGTGGGCACGATTAGGATGAGATGTATACTCCTAAGATGTTGAATAGGTTGATCCCCTATCTCATATCTAAACAAAATTTCTAAGTCTTTGTGACTGACAGAAATAAAAAGTCCAGAAATGGTTAAAATAGAAATTCTAGAAATGGTAACAACAATCAGTTGAGTTTGAACTATTATACTTCTTTAAATCATATATTGTTATAAATATAGAACCTGATTAGCATGTCATAGCTCACCCTTGCAAATTATTCCCTTTGTAGTATTAGATGGTAACCTTGGCATATTTGGAGTAAATAAAGGGAAGCGTCCCTGCTTAGATTAGTTTATATTACTGTCTAGCTGAATGTAATACTTTGTAATAAGAAATTCTTTATGAAGAATTATGTAATCGAACCTTAATATATGATATATATAACATCTTTTATTTCTGCAATCGTGTTTTCTTTACATATATAGAAGTAATTAGAATTTTCAATCTAGTTTGAGATCCTTGGGAACTATTTATCTGAGTGAGGGTATTGACAACATGGACTGTTCATGTTGTTGTTGATAATCTGGATTTCAAATAGATAGGTGCTATCGATACGATAGTGTAATTCGCATGATATAGACTATACATCTGAGTGAGGGTATTGGTAATATGGACTGTTCATGTTATTACTGATACTCTAAATTTCTGATAGATAGATACTATTTGCAGATACAGTTCATACATCCAAGTGAGGTTATCCAAACAAAGCAATAGTTCTCCTAGGAACTGTTATCTGTTATGGGATACTGTGAATCTTGGATCTATGGGAATTGTATCTTGTTATAGTTGTATAGTCACTTAATTAGATATAAGCATAGAATTGGATACCATGGGCGTATATATTTAAATGCGTTATATAGATTGACTAGTAGTAAGCACCATATCGGATACCGTGGGAGTATAGATATAGGGGCGTTACAATAATGGTATCAAAGCAGTTAAGGCTATAGATATATGGAAGAGAAATCTTAGTATATAGTCCTCGAGTCCGTAAAAATATTAAATTACACATAAAAATAACATTAAAAATATTATGTTTTGTGTAAATTTCTATATAAATAATAATAAAGTTTTATTTTATGGCCAACTCCAGTGTTGAGGAAATACTAATAGTAAGCAATCCACCACAAATTGAGTAATTAATAGCTAGTGATGCAGAGGATGAAGAATTGTTTCTTGATCAACAATTGCTAGATGCTGAGGAAGAGGAAGATCCAGTAACAGGACAATTAATGAGAATTGATGAACATGATGAAGCAATGACATCACTAATGCTGAAGTTTGAGCATGATAATAATAAAATGAAGTTTAGGGCATACTTAGCCGAAGGAATGTTAAAGCATGAAAGGGGAACCAATAATCGACTGAAAGTACAACTGCACCATGCACAAAGGGGCAGGAAGGAAATACAATCGAGGCTACTCAAATCTACTATGGGCACTCGTGATGTCTTTAATGATTTGCAGCGCCATGTAGTTTGATATCCAGTAGAGGAGAAGAAACTGCCTATTTGATAGATCGATCTGTAATATGCCACATGATCCAGGATTCCTTTGATGACGTTAATGAATTCTAGAATGTAGTATAGAAATCTAAATGCTCTATAATAGTATGAATAATAGAGCATTTGATGTTTGTATTTGTATTATATCTAGTAGTGTTTATAAACTACTAGTTGTTTATGTGTGTATTTTGTGACATATGAATAAAAGATATGTTCATGTTATACAAATTCTTATGTGGATGTTTCTTATTTTATATAGAATCATGCCACCAACCAGAAGACCTCAACGAGAGATAGATAATGATGTTAATCCTACCCAATAGTTAGTAGAACTATTGTTAGGTGCTATGAATAGACCTATAACCCACAACACTCCATTTAAGGATTTTAAATTAGTTGGTCCACCCTAATTCAAAGGTACATTCGAACTTGTCGATGCACAAATCTAGATTACTAAAATAAAAAAATTCTTCTTAGTAACCAATGTCAATAACAATCAAAAGACAACTTTTGCAACCTTTTTCTTGAAAGGTGTGGCAAATTACTGGTGGGAATCAACTAAGGGTCGGGTAGAAACTGAAGTTGTACCTTGGGATAGATTCAAAGAATTGTTCTTTAAAAATTATTTTTCCCAATCTTTGAAGGATCGCATGGAAGTACGATTCCTAGAATTGAAACAAGGAGACCTGACTGTATCTCAGTATACAGCCAAGTTTAATGAACTGTCTAGGTTTGCTCGACATCAAGTCAATACTGAGCTTAGAAAGACTCGAAGGTATTAGGAAGGTTTGAAACCTCAGATACAAAGTAAATTATCTATTTTTCAACTAAAGACTTTTTTTGAAATACTCGAGAAAGCTTCCATAGCTGAGAGTGAAAAAGAGAATCTCATCAAATTTTATCTAGAAAAGAATAATCAAAATGAGAAGGGAAAATCTATGACCGAACTCAGTTCTGGTGCGTTTAATAATAAAAGGAAATGGGATACTACTTTTTCTAACAACCCGGGGGAAAAGGTAGGTAATAATACTAATAACTTTAATAATAAAAGGGAATCTTGTCCTACATGTGGGGGAAAACATAAAGGAGTATGTTTTAAAAGTATAAATAAATGTTACAATTGTGGACAAGTAGGACACTTCTCTCCACAGTGTCCTCTCCCTAATAAAAATAAATGTTTCAATTGTGGTTCGTCGAAACATTTAGTAAGGAACTGTACCAAACCCAGGAACCAGGGAGGAAAGGGAAATAAGATATAGAAAAATATCAATAATCAGTCAATAGTAGCTGCAGTTGGAGCTCAAAGTCGACCAACCGCGAGAACATTTAATATGTCGGTAAGGGATGCTGTTGCTTCACATGACGTGGTGACATGTATCATCCCTATCAACACTTTAAATGCATATGTGTTATTCGACTCTGGTGCTACTTGTTCATTTATGTCTAATAGTTTTTCTAAAAACTTGAATATACCATGTGAAAATTTAGACATACCGTTATGTGTAGAAATTGCAAACAATGAAAAGATTCATGTTAAGACTATATATAGGAACTGTAGTGTGGATATAAAGGGACACAATTTTCTGGTAAATCTTATTCCAATCCAGTTGGGAGAATTTGATGTAATCTTAGGAATGGATTGGTTAGTTAACCATAACGCGATGATCAATTGTCATAAAAAACGTATAAACCTATTGACTGCGTCAAAGTCAAAGGTAGTGTTCAACGGAGGTTGTTCACCTAAGTAATCTCGTTGTCTGACCATAACTCAGGCAAAAAGGTTACTTAAAAAATGTTGTGTAGGATATTTGGCCTATATAGTTGATACTCGACAAGAAGGAGTAAAACTAGATCAGATACCTATAGTTAAGGAATTTCTCGATGTATTCCCAGATGACTTACCAGGTCTACCTCCGGATAGGGAAATCGAGTTTTTCATTGATCTTGCATCGGGAACGGCACCAGTTTCTAAGGCACCATACTGAATGGCACCTGTAGAACTGAAAGAGTTATTAGTACAACTACAGAAACTTTTAGATAAAAAGTACATACAACCTAGTGTTTCACCTTGGGGAGCACCAGTATTGTTTGTAAAGAAGAAGGATGGAACCATGAGATTATGTATAGACTATAGAGAATTAAATAAATTAACCATTAAGAATAAATATCCTTTACCAAGAATTGATGATTTGTTTGACCAATTAAAGGGGGCCGAACATTTTTTAAAAAATTGACCTTAGGATAGGTTATCATCAGTTAAAGGTAAGAAATGAAGATGTGCCGAAGACAGCGTTTAGGACATGCTATGGACATTATGAGTTTAGTGTAATGTCTTTTGGGTTGACAAATGCACCGGCATCATTTATTGACTTGATGAATCGAGTGTTTAAACCATGCTTAGATAAATTTGTTGTAGTGTTTATCGATGATATTCTGGTATATTGGAAAACACGGGAATAATATGTTGAACACTTAAGAGTCGTTTTGGAGATATTACGAAAGGAACAACTTAATGCAAAGTTTTCCAAGTGTGAATTCTGGTTAAACAGAGTTCAATTTTTAGGTCATGTAATTGACAAAAATGGAATATCAGTAGATTCAACTAAGACCAAAACGGTTGTGATTTGGGAACAACCAACAACTCCAACAGAAGTAAGAAGTTTTCTCGATTTAGCGGATTATTATCGACGGTTCATAAAAGATTTTTCAAAAATAGCAACCCCACTAACCAATTTAACTCGAAAGACGGTGAAATACGTCTGGATAGATAAATATGAAGAGAGCTGCCAAGAGTTGAAAAAGCAATTGAGCATGGCTTCAGTGTTGTCCTTACCAGATGATACAGGAGGCCTTATAGTATTTAGTGATGTGTAACATAGAGGTTTAGGGTGTGTATTGATGCAACATGGGAAAGTGATTGCTTATGCATCACGACAACTCAAAGATTATGAGAAGAGGTATCCTACTCATGACCTAGAGTTAGCCGCAGTAGTATTTGTCCTAAAAATTTGGAGGCATTACTTGTACGGGGAGAAGTGTGAGACACTACAAAAAAAAGGCCTAGCAGAGACCAATACTATCAACGACCGCACTACTGGTCGTTGATATTAGTAATAGCGACCGACATCTATAAACGTGATTTAATCCAGTCGCTATATTATATCAGCGACCGCATGCGGTCGCTAGTATAAATTTGCCTCCCAAAATTTGGCAGGAAATGTTGGCACGAAGGTTTTGTGCGACCGCCGATAAGTTCATGTCATTAAAAATTAGCGATCGCTTGCGGTCGCTGATGGCGGTCGCTAATCGAACTTAATGTTACCAGTTTCAGTCATTCACTCGACATAGCAGAGGCGAAGAAAAAATAAGAGGGAGCTCAGAATAGAGAGAAGAGGGAGAAAGGGGGAGAAGAGAAGAAGGAGACACCGTGCCACTGGTCCGCCGTCGCCACTGGCCAGCCGCCTCCACCACTAAATACTGGCAATCCATCATCTTTTATTTCTTTCTCCCAATATTACATTTCTACTATTTATATCTTATGTTTGATTAGATTACATACTGAATTGAGTTTCTAAACTTTACAATTTTTACATTTCTACTATCTTAATTTATATCTGATTAGGTTTCCAAACTTTGCAAATTTTATAATGGTGATGATTTATGAGAGAGAAAGGGTTTTAGTTCTGATTTTATGCATTAATTTTTTTTTAAAGAATTAGAATAAGGTTTTGTCTAGGTCAAAATTGATTATGCATTACAAGTATGCTTAAATCCGATTATGGTAATAAGCAGTACTGTTCAAGTAGTTCACTAAGAATCTGATTATGGTAATAAGCAACATTAATTGTTTACTATAAAAAGAATTTTGTTTGGAATAAATAATCAAAACAATTGTATATTTTGGAAGTTGATACCAATCATTCAAGTTGGTTTAATATTTACTACAATCGACTTATTTTACCTAAGGAGGTCCTAGGTTCTACAAATCTCCTTAAAATAAAAAAATGGAATAACATGATTATACTACATGCTTTTATACATAACATAACTGCTTTTGTAATGAAATCAACCCCTTTGTTAGGGTCTTAAGACACCATCCAACCATTTTTGGTTCACTTGGTCAGAGGCCCAAGTTACTAAGCTCGATGAAGAGCAACAAGATCTTTACTTGGATACAACCACTACTACAAAACAGTAAATAGATAACGTATAAAAAAACATTGTAGAAAGTCTTGCAGAAACGTCGTGGTTAAGGGTGTCATCTATTTGACACCTTTATACAACGTTTTTAAAACGTTGTAATTTGACACATTACACAACGTTTTATTCTTAAAAAACGTTGTATATTTGTTTTCCATAAATTCTTGGATGCTTGAAAACGTTGTTAATGATATAATTCCACAACATTTTTTGGCTTAAAATAATGTGGTTTAGTACATCAGACAAAGTTTACACTCATTTTTACAACGTTTAGAAGGTGTCATCTTTTTAGACAAATTTATACAACATTTTTAAAACGTTGTATAAAAACTTAAAAATGTTGTAATTCATACATATAACAACTGTTTTTAGTTCACCTATATTTGAAATTACATACACAATGGTGCACGTGCAATGTTTGTAGGACTACTAATGCCATGATATATAGCTAAAAAAACTCAAGCCAAAATGTATAACCATTCAAAATACATCCCAATAATGATCCTGTGTAATGTTTTTGGGCAAATTCTTCACATACACTGCCCTAGCCAAAGGTTGTTCCAGCTTTCTATACTAATCCTTAACTTTGATTTAATATGAAAGTCCAATAGAAGTTAATGTGCAAACCCAAGTGTTTGTAATGTGAAGCCCAAAGTAATTTAATGTTCAAGCCCAAAACTTAAGTTAAGCTAATTGAACCTAAGCCCAAGAGATGGTCCAATGGGTTAAGGTGATCCATGGGGCAACCCATGATCATGTGGATAGTCTTGATGACCAAAAGAATTAAGTGATGACCAAGGATTTGTTTTGGTGGCCAAGTATTTTGTGTAGGGAGCAAGTTTACTTAGGGACAAAGTAATGAATAGTAAGAAGGTGGATTAAGGAGGTGGAAGTGACTTAATGACCAAGTAGACTTAAGGGCTAAACAATGGATAAGATAAGTGGTGAGCAAGTGACTTGGTGGCTAAGTAAATGTGGTGGCCAAGTTAACTTAATGCCTAAGATAGGAATAGTAAGGAGGTGGATGGCCTTTTGACCATTGTGCCCTCATCTAGGATTTCGTATAAATAGCAAGCTTGGATTCATTTGTTGGTTGTTCATTTATCTAACACCTTATACATTATAAGTTGAGAGCTTATTTACTTGAGAGAAAAAGCTAGAAAAGCTATAGTTCATATTTCAAGAAGCAAGAAGGAGATTAAAGATTAACCAAGTGTTGTTCAAGAGTAAGTATTCTTGAACCATGATTCTCTTTCTCTTCCATTGTTAGAGAAGGGGGTATTGATAGAACTAGTATGCTAAGGAATGATTAATAAATGGACTTAAGCCGTAATAAGTCATGAATAAGTCATTTATACGTATTAAGTTATGAACTTATAATGATCGTATAGGAACTTGTAAGATTTGTAACATGTTTACTTTAAGAAGTTAGTATGATTAATGAGATGTAAGAATAGTGATTAAAGGACTTAACTTATTAATAAGTCATAAGTAATGAAATCAAGTATGTTAAACTTTAATAAGTAAATAAGTTCACGAAGAACATGTAATGACTTAACATAAAAATAAGATGTTGTAATATGTAGGTCAAAATATTAGTATGATGGATTGAATCCAATTGAAACGGTCTAAAAATCTCAAGTAACGAAGTTTTTCCAGAAATCACACGATTGGACGATAATCGTCGAATTCGTGAAATTCTCAGAATGGAAGTCGAATTTTGTGTTTGAACTCGAAAACGTTGGTTTTCAATGGAGACAAGTCTTATTTGGCATTATAGAGTTGTGGACTCGAAAATGGCCAAACTCTGACTTAGAAAGAAGAAACGAGCGTTGAACGTTCACGAATGTTTATCATTTTCCTTATAAATGAACTAATAGGTAGATTTTTAGCAAACGAAGTTGAATAGATAAAATTCTTACATGATCACGTAGAGTATATGATTTGTGAACCGTAGGCTCTTGAACGAGCCAATTCGGACTTATAACGAAGAAGTTACGAGGCCGGGAATCTCACCAAAAGAACAATCTGTCAAAATTGTCTGAGGCACAAAGTCCGCGCCGTGGCACGACTCAGGGCAGGAATGGCCAGCGCCGCAACGCGAGACCGGGCTGAGTCCACTATTAGTTGGCGCCGCAGCGCGGCCAAATGCACTAAGCTTGGCGTCGCAGCGCCGAGACCAAGTTTTTGGAACCAAAAAGCCACGCCGCAGCGCGAGGTGCAGAGTAAAATCTGGGGCCGCAGTGCCATCACTAAAATGTAGATAGAAAGGAATGTTTTAAAATGTAAAGTAAAGGGGAAGAAAATGAAGAGTAAATTAAATTCTTAATTAATGTAATGTAACCTCATTCAGGACGTTATCAATCTTAAGTAATACACTAAAGGTTGAAGATAATCAATTAAGCGGGAACGAAGAACGAAAGGTTAAGTAAATAAATCGTGAATGATATTTAAATACTTCACCAATGACGACCGAGCTTCGATTAATAACGTAAGGACGTTAGTAAGCCATAAGGAAGGATGTTTAACTCGAACCGAGTTATATTAATGAAATAATTTCAATTAAGATATATAAAGAGAAAGAAGTTGGTAAGAATGACGTAACGAAAAGCCGGAACCAATAATAACAAATCTAATATGTAATTAGATTGAGAAGAAGGGTAAGATTCAGTAGGAACCATGTATGTTCATTCATGACCCAATGTGGTATGTTATGTGGTTATGTGTTGCAAAGACTGTAAAGACTCAAAGGAAACATAATTTTACTGTAGCAGACGCTGAAGGCAAGTTTTTCTAAACACTTATCTAACCTTCGTGTTAGCCAGGTTTTCAAATGATTCAAGTTATGAGATGCATGTATGGTTTTAAAGAAAGAGTCGATGCCAGTTTTAACTTGGCTAGACTAATCCTGATAGATTGATTGATTCATTTACAAGTCTTTCAATATAGAACTGATAACGTTATCCTACGCTAATTGTTTGGTACGGATTCAAGGTAAGCCTGAATATGAATAAACAAATGTATTTTCATCGAGTATTCGATGGGCACGTGAGGTTGCCACAACTTAAACGTACACACGTTTAATGGATGTAGTGTTAATCAACATAGAGTACTATAGGCTGATCACCTAGAAGTGCTCGTAAGTTATGCCGGACTTACGGACTTAGAGTCGGGTTGTCCTTTTCAAAGAAATTGTGAAACGCTTATGGTCTTGGACCAGAATTGATGTTTTACTGAATATTGTTATTACAAAACATTTTGAAGGAAAAGAAAGACTATTTTGAGTTATTGATAGTACTTCGTAACTATTATCCAGTTACTGAAAATATACGATTCCTATGTTTCAAGCATGCGTTTTAAAAGAAATTGTTGTACTTGCTGAGCTTGTTATGCTCACTCTTGCTTGAACCATATGAATGCAGCTTAGATCAAATGGACTAAAGGATTCGACAAGGATAAAGGGAAGGCTAAAGAGAAGTTGTGGATTACCTATGTAATAGTATAGGTTTGTAATGATAATATTTGATATTATGACAAGAACAAATGTAACGGTTATAAAGAACTTGGGGAAATGGTAGTATTGTTTTGGAATATATATAAGACATATTCGTTCTCTTGTGGCATTATAATTGAATGTTTATGTGAACTGTAGCACCGTGGAGCACCATATGTCGGGTTGGAAGAGACCCAGATTTGGGGGCGTCACAGGTTGGTATCAAAGCATTAGGTTATAAAACTTAAGGGGGAAAGAACCTTAGGCTAATAACCTTGTTAAGGAAGAGAAGTCCGAAGGAAATAAACTCGAGCTTTACTTAAGTCGAATGAGTCAATAAGGTATTGAGGAAACTCAGTACCGAAAGATTTAAAAAATAGAAATTAACCCTAAATAAATTAAATGTGATTTGTGCTTATACTATGCGTTATGTACTAATTAACAAGTTATGTATTATTGTAGGATGTCGATCGATAGCTTGATGTATAGAGATATACACGCGGTGAGCAAAGAGCTTGTGAATCGAGTAGAGCCTGTACCTATGCCAGTGGCGGAGGTACCAATAGTGATTCTAGAGGAATCGGAGACAGTGGAGTATTTTTCTGAGGAAGACTACTCCGAGGGAGATGTAGCCTGGACATCATACTTGGATATAATGAGCGATGTGGAGGAAGGAATGGAGGTAACATCGGTTACTACGATGGTACCTACACAAGAGTCATCACCTCCAGATGCAATGAGATCATTGTATCTGGCAGAGCTTGACAAAAATGTGCAACTGAGTGCAGTTGTGCAGAATCAGAATGAAGAGATTAGTGCTCTTTATGTAGCAAAGGAGTCTGCAGATGCAGATTTTGAGTACGAGCATGATGAGAAGGTGCTCATGATAAATAAGGCTAGGGATTTTAAGAAGGAGGTCGATGAGCTTCGTAAAGAACTGGGGGAGAAGGACCGGAAGATAGCCCGGATGTCTTACATCCATGAGAGTGCTCATAAGGATTTTAAGCTGAAAGTTGCTTGTTATTCCAATGAGTCAGGACAAACCCGTCATACTATTAGTCGGGATACTGTAATGGCGATTGCAAATGAGAAACACGAGGATGCTGTTATGTATTATTAGAATGTTAGAGTTATAAAAATGCGTGTAGTGTCGTAAAACCCTCTTTTGTTTAAAAGGGTAGTCTTTTGTAAATCTCAACTTTTGTGAAGTTCAATTGCGGGATAGAAATGTAATAGCTTTTGGCTATGGAAAACAAGTTGTAAATAGTTTCAAACTATGAAAAAACATATGAATATAATGAAGTTTTCATTGAGATTATTTGTTATGGTGCGAGTTGGTATGTGGCGAATAATAAGGAAGTAAGTAAATAGATAATAATGAAATTTTTATTTGTTAATTAGATAATACCGCCTAGGATAAGGCAACGTAATTCGGAAGCGGAATCACATAATGATAATTAAGGGGGTCAAAATAACCCTATGCAAGAGTTCGTTAATTTTTTAACGACTGCATTTAACCAAACCGGGGGTAGAGTACCCGCGGGACCTAGGGTAGCCAGAACGACTACCTTTAAAGAGTTTAAAAGTGTAGGTCCGCTGGAGTTCAAAGGAACGACGGACCCAATAGAGTTCCAGACATGGATAAAAGTAATAGAGGAGGCGTTTGTTATTACAAACGTAGGTGAGGCGCAAAAGACTTCTTTTGCAACTTACACGATGAAAAGGTAAGCCAACTTTTGGTGGGAGGCTCACCAGGGTGGGGCTAGAACAAATGCGGTATCATGGGAACAATTTAAGAAGGTTTTCTTTGAAAATTATTTCCCTACAAGCATGTAAGGGAGAGAGTGGAACAAAGGCAGGGAATGTTAGTGGCAGTATGCCAAAAAGAAAGAATTTTTACTCCGAGAATACTGGAGTGGGACAAGGGGATCTTAAGCGTAGGATCAAAGTATGTAAGACATGTGGAAAGACTCATCTAGGAGTCTGCCTAAAAGGGAAATCGGTTTGTGATAACTGTGGATGGGAGGGGCATATATTACCCAATTGTCCTAATCCTAAGAAAAACCGTGACTGTTTTCTATGTGGGTCGTTAGACCACATGGCAAGAAATTAGCCAAAGAAGGGATTGAAAGAGAGTAGGGTTGTTAGTAGTGGTAAGTTAACCATTACTGAACCACTATCATTGGGTAGATCTATGGCCCGTACTTTTAATATGACGGTCCAAGATGTGATTGCATCAGCGGATGTAGTAACATGTATCATTCCGGTTAATAAATGAATGCTTATGTGCTATTTGATTGAAGTGTTATTTTTTTCTTTCTTTTATAGCATATGAAGTTGTTAGATGATTAAGTTCATTCCCGAAAGGATTATAATTACATTTAAACGTTAAGGTAGAGAATGAGGAAATAACTCTCATTAAATATATTCGTAGAAATTGTTTCATGAATATTAAAGGCAAGCAAGTATCGGTAGATAAGTACCGATAAAGTTAAGAGAATTTGAAGTAATTCTCGGTATGAATGGGTTAATTAACCATAGAACTTTGATAAATTGTCTAAGGAAAAGTATGAATCTTTAGTTTTCTAAGAAAACCCAAGGTAGTAATTTATAGTAATAAATCAACGGAATTTTCTTGTAGTCTAATTATGGCGCAATCTAGAAGGATGTTAAGATAAGTTTAGGTTGTGGTACAATCGTAACCTTTGATGGTTGACATATGGGAGCTGGGCTAAACAATTTCTTCGGAGAGCGAAGGTATATACAAAACTGGCAACCGATCTAACTCACTGTGATGGCAGTGTAGATGAGACGGGAACTTGTTTGTTGGTTGGTTGTGGGAAATCACTCAGAGTACCATATGGACTACTAGCAGAGAAGCGATGTGTGTTGATTCCTAGAGAAGTAATAAGAAGAAGATAAAAATGTAATTCATCAAAGATGCTGAATGTATTAAATAAGACATCTCTGTGTGTCATGAAGCTATAAGCTAGTAAAGAAAGTAGGTCGCATAAACTTAGATCGAAAGAACGCAAACCCTAAGAAATAAAGTTAAGAAAACTAATGTGTAAGTCAAATATATGACGATTTGGTTAGCAGTTGAAATGAGCAAAGAATTTTTCTAAGATATTTTAGAGTACGGGGTATTGTCGGTAGAAAGTAAGGAAGAAGGAGGAGGTACCTAAGATGACGTTCAGAACTCGTTACAGTTTGACAAGTTTTTGGTTATGTCAATTGGGTTGATTAATGTCTTGAAGTTAGATTTTTCTGTAAGGGGCGCTGAGCAGGTTGGTGGAAAATTGAGAGGTACTCTTGTGAGATGCTATGATTGAATGTACCATTAGCGTCACAAGATTTAAACGGAAGGGTAAGTGAGGCACTTGTATTGTCTTTATCAAATGATACGAGGAATTTTGTAGTGTATCTCGATGTTTCACATAAATGACGAGATTGCGTGCTCTTGTAGCATGGTAAGGTCATTGCGTATGCATCACGCCAGTTTTAAAGGATTATGAGAAGGTCTATCCTACTTATGATCTATAATTGACAGCTGTAGTTTTTGAAAAAAAATATATGAAGATAGTATTTATACGGGGAGAAAGGTGAGATATACACGGACTCTAAGAGTCTGAAATATATTTTCACATAGGAGGAGAGGAATATGCAGTAGAGAAGGACTGTGATATCTTATATCATACAAGGAAGGTAAACGTAGCAGCCGACGCGTTACTTAGGAAGGGTAAGGAAAAAGCTATCAATGTTAACGACTCAGAATGAGTTAATAACGGAGATGGCGAGAATGGAGTTAGAAGATAAATTACGGAGTAAAGGGGTAGAAAGGTTATTCACAATATAGACTCAATTCACGATAATGGAACGAGTTAAGTAAGTACAACTAGGTAACGAGGAGTATAAGCAAATGAAGAAGATGACGCATGATAAATAGAAGACTAAGTATAGTCTTGTTTTGAAAGAGGATTTTGAGTTCCAAATAGATAGGAGTTAAAAGAAGGACTAATAAAGAGAGATAGAGTAATGTGTTAATAAGTATTTAACTTCCAACTCAGATTATTGATAGGAAGTGACAAGTCATGGAAATTAAGATAATACCCCCGGTGAAGGTGAAATGAAAGAATCCCAATGTCGAAGAAGCCTTGTGGGAACTCGAGATTAAAATAAAGGAAAGACTTTTTCTCAATGGTGTATGTATTATTAGTGAGATTCTGGGGACAGAATCCTTATAAAGAGGGAAGAATGTGACGCCCCAGAAAATCGAATTTTTAGGAGAATTAAAATTTTTATTTAATTATAAGGATTAAATGAATTTAATTGATTATTTATGAGAGTAAGCTAATTGAGGGTCATTCTATGACCTAGACATGTCAGAACGTCATAGTATTTTGGCTACGTGATAGAATTAAAGTGTTTGAATTTTCAAGACGAAAATAAAAGCTTTTCGAGAAATTTTCCGAAAAATACTATTCATGCATTTCTGCTCGTGAATTATTTTTGAATTTTTGAGAAATACGTAACGATAGAATATCGAGATGAGATGGAATATCCAATAATATTTCAGCTATGAAAAATGCAATTTTTTGCATGCGGACTTAAAACCTAACGTTTAGGGAAAGTGATTTACGAGAAGGAATTTAAATGCGATTAATAAAATAAAGCGATGATCGTATAATACGTAGGTATTGTACGAGATAGAGAATATGAGTAGTATGAGTGATGGTATATCGTGTATCATGAAAAAGTACACGAGTTAGAATACGAGATTAATACGTAGAGTATATGTTATAAGGCTTTAAGCCATTTGTGAAAGGATTTGTGGATTTTGTAGGATGTACAAGTCCAATAGATTTAATATGAAAGTCCAATAGAAGTTAATGTGCAAACCCAAGTATTTGTAATGTGAAGCCCAAAGTAATTTAATATTCAAGCCCAAAACTTAAGTTAAGCTAATTGAATCTAAGCCCAAGAGATGGTCCAATGGGTTAAGGTGATCCATGGGGCAACCCATGATCATGTGGATAGTCATGATGACCAAGAGAATTAAGTGATGACCAATGATTTGTTTTGGTGGCCAAGTATTTTGTGTAGGGAATAAGTTTACTTGGGGACAAAGTAATGAATAGTAAGAAGGTGGATTAAGGAGGTGGAAGTGGCTTAATGACCAAGTAGACTTAAGGGCTAAGCAATGGATAAGATAGGTGGTGAGCAAGTGACTTGGTGGCTAAGTAAATGTGGTGGCCAAGTTAACTTAATGCCTAAGATAAGAATAGTAAGGAGGTGGATGGCCTTTTGACCATTGTGCCCTCATCTAGGATTTCCTATATATAGCAAGCTTGGATTCATTTGTTGGTTGTTCATTTATCTAACACCTTATACGTTATAAGTTGAGAGCTTATTTACTTGAGAGAAAAAGCTAGAAAAGCTATAGTTCATATTTCAAGAAGCGAGAAGGAGATTAAAGATTAACCGAGTGTTATTCAAGAGTAAGTATTCTTAAACCATGATTCTCTTTCTCTTCCATTGTTAGAGAAGGGGGTATTGATAGAACTAGTATGCTAAGGAATGATTAATAAATGGACTTAAGCTGTAATCAGTCATGAATAAGTCATTTATACTTATTAAGTTATGAACTTATAATGAACGTATAGGAACTTGTAAGATTTGTAACATGTTTACTTTAAGAAGTTAGTATGATTAATGAGATGTAAGAATAGTGATTAAAGGACTTAACTTATTAATAAGTCATAAGTAATGAAATCAAGTATGTTATACTTTAATAAGTAACTAAGTTCACGAAGAACATGTAATGACTTAACATGAAAATAAGATGTTGTAATATGTAGGTCAAGATATTAGTATGATGGATTGAATCCAATTGAAACGGTCTAAAAATCTCAAGTAACGAAGTTTTGCCGGAATTCACACGATTGGACGATAATCGTCGAATTCGTAAAATTCTCGGAATGGAAGTCGGATTTTGTATTTGAACTCAAAAACATTGGTTTTCAATGGAGACAAATCTTATTTGGCATTATAGAGTTGCGGACTCGAAAATGGCCGGATTCTGACTTAGAACGAAGAAACGAGCGTTGAACGTTCACGAACGTTTATCATTTTCCTTAAAAATGGACTAATAGGTGGATTTTTAGCAAACAAAGTCGAATATATAAAATTCTTGCATGATCACGTAGAGTATGTGATTTGTGAACCGTAGGCTATTGAACGAGCCAATTCGGACTTATAACGAAGAAGTTACGAGGTCGGGAATCTCACCAAAAGAAAAATCTGTCAAAATTGTCTGAGGCACAGAGTCCGCGCCGTGGCGCGACTCAGGGCAGGAATGGCCGACGCCGCAGCGCGACATCGGGCTGAGTCCATTGTTAGTTGGCGCCGCAGCGCGGCCAAATGCACTAAGCTTGGCACCGTAGCGCCGAGACCGAATTTTTGGAACCAAAAAGCCACGTCGCAGCGCGAGGTGCAGAGTAAAATCTGGGGCGCAGCGCCAACACTAAAATGTAAATAGAAAGGAATGTTTTAAAATGTAAAGTAAATGGGAAGAAAATGAAGAGTAAATTAAATTCTTAATTAATGTAATTTAACCTCATTTAGGACGTTATCAATCTTAAGTAATACACTAAAGGCTGAAGATAATCAATTAAGCGGGAACGAAGAACGTAAAGGTTAAGTAAATAAATCGTGAATGATATTTAAATACTTCACCAATGACGATCGAGTTTCGATTAATAACGTAAGGATGTTAGTAAGTCGTAAGGAAGGATGTTTAACTCGAACCGAGTTATATTAATGAAATAATTTCAATTAAGATATATAAAGAGAAAGTAGTTGGTAAGAATGACGTAACGGAAAGCCGGAACCAATAATAACAAATCTAATACGTAATTAGATTGAGAAGAAGGGTAAGATTCAGTAGGAACCATGTATGTTCATTCATGACCTAATGTGATAAGTTATGTGGTTATGTGTTGTAGAGACCATAAAGACTCAAAGGAAACGTAATTTTACTATAGCAGACGCTGAAGGCAAGTTTTTTTAAACACTTATCTAACCTTTGTGTTTGCCAGGTTTTTAAATGATTCAAGTTATGAGATGCATGTATGGTTTTAAAGAAAGAGTCGATGCCAGTTTTAACTCGGCTAGACTAATCCTGATAGATTGATTGATTCATTTACAAGTCTTTCAATATAGAACTGATAATGCTATCCTACGCCAATTGTTTGGTACGGATTCAAGGTAAGCCTGCATATGAATAAACAAATGTATTTTCATCGAGTATTCGATGGGCACGTGAGGTTGCCACAACTTAAACGTACACACGTTTAATGGATATAGTGTTGATCAACATAGAGTACTATAGGCTGATCACCTAGAAGTGCTCGTAAGTTATTCCGGACTTACAGATTTAGTGCCGGGTTGTCCTTTTCAAAAAAATTGTGAAACACTTATGGTCTTGGACCAGAATTAATGTTTTACTGAATATTGTTATTGCAACGTTTTGAAGGAAAGGAAAGGCTATTTTGAGTTATTGATAGTACTTTGTAACTATTATCCAGTTATTGAAGATATACGATTCCTATGTTTCAAGCATGCGTTTTAAAATAAATTATTTTAAAAGAAATTGTTGTACTTGCTGAGCTTGTTATGCTCACTCTTGCTTGAACCATATGAATGCAGCTTAAATCAAATGGACCAAAGGATTCAACAAGGATAAAGGGAAGGCTAAAGCAAAGTTGTGGATTACCTATGTAATAGTATAGTTTGTAATGATAATATTTAATATTATGACAAGAACAAATGTAACAGTTATAAAGAACTTGGGGAAATGGTAGTATTATTTTGGAATATATATAAGACATATTCATTCTCTTGAGGCATTACAATTGAATGTTTGTGTGAACTGTAGCACCGTGGAGCACCATATGTCGGGTTGGAAGAGACCCGAATTTAGGGGCGTCACACTTACAAGTATGCTTAAATTTTAATCATATGGTTACAAGTATGCTCAAGTCATATGGTTACAAGTATGCTCAAGTCATATGCTTACAAGTATGCTTAAATATTAATCATATGCTTACAAGTATGCTCAAGTCATATGGTTACAAGTATGCTCAAGTCATATGATTACAATCATGCTATACATGTATAAGCTCATGCTATACATTAATAAGCTCATATTGTCTGTAGTAGGTATCGTGATAGTATGGACCTCTATTCAGACCATAGTTGGATGGCACGACGAAAGTCAAGTTCCCAGATAGGTGCTACAACTGAATTTAGAGCTGGTTGCCAAGTGTTTTGGAGTATGCGTATAGTCACCCGGAATGTGTGAATGGTCAGAACAAGATACGATGTCCATGTTTGAAGTGT
This sequence comes from Panax notoginseng, assembly GCA_016801055.1. Lineage (NCBI taxonomy): Eukaryota > Viridiplantae > Streptophyta > Magnoliopsida > Apiales > Araliaceae > Panax > Panax notoginseng. Next base: position 149,374,934 of record CM029019.1, on the reverse strand, counting down.
AAGAATATAAATTATATGGACAGAGACGTGGTAAACTATCATTTACTTGTTTCTTTTGTCTATCTTGTGAGGTTTTTATACGTTATCGGATCATTTGAATCTTTTCCGTAGTCATACGTACCAACTCCAATCCCAATAATGTTACTTCACCCACCTCATCCCAGCATACTGGAGAACGACATTTGCGTCCATACAACGCCTCGAATGGAGCCATGCCAATACTTGCTTGATAACTGTTGTTGTAGGAAAATTCCACCACTGGCAAGAACTTGTCCCAACTTTTCTTGAAGTCAAGGACACAGAGTCTTAATAAATCTTCAAGAGTTTGAATAGTCCTCTCCGACTACCCGTCCGTTTGAGGATGATATGCCGAACTAAATCATAAATCCGTGCCCATAGTTTTTGGCAAACTAACCCAAAATCATGAAGTGAATCTTGGGTCTCGATTAGAAACTATGGATATTGGCATACCATGCAGTCTTATAATCTCATTTATGTATATACGAGCAAGACGTTCAAGTGAATAAGTTTCTCGTATAGGTAGAAAATGAGCAGATTTGATCAATCTATCGACAATAACCCAAATTGCATCCATGCCTTGAGAAACCTTGGGAAGGCTGTAACGACCCCAAAATAGGTCTATTCCATCCAACCTATTCTGAGTCGCCAAATACATGGTACAGAAAATAACTACAACTTTATTACAACAATTGTCGTGCAAAATACAACAACACATATGCTATGAGTTTGGATACAAATATATACCAAATGTGACTCATGTCCCAACCGTGGACAGCACCTCACAATTACAGCTTACATAAAGGTATAGTCAAAAATTGTTTTAGAAATTATAATCTTTGGGAAGTGCTCAAGGAAACCTTCGTACATGGGAGGCCATGCGTCTAGGTTATGATAGATATCATATGGCCACAGAATTATACTTGGTTGACCCAATAGACCCCAAAGAAAAATGAGAAGATTACTATTATATTCTTCCCAATGGTGAGTCTTCTCTTGACTTATCATTATCTCCACTGTCTCTAATTGAGAATTATACTTCAAACAAACACCAAGATTATATAGGTAGTGCTCGTAAATATAATCAGCAAGTGGATGAGCACAATCCTGTCTTATGATGACACGAGATTGTATGTCATTAGACATCTTATATGATAGTGGCAAAAACACCCTTCCAAAGTTGAGTTCACCTCACCCTCAACAGCTATAGACCACCGTTCTATTCCCCTGTTATCCCCCGCTCGACCCAGCTACACTCGTATTACCTGAAAGGAATTGTGAAGCAAAAGGGTGAGCACAACTAGCCCAGTAAAGAATATCATGACTAAAGATAAATAAATTATCAATAGTCTTCATCAGTAATAAATCAGAGATTTAGAACATATGGTAGATGATAAAAATTTCAACCATAGTTGCAGCGGAACGAGCAATCCATTAGAAGAGTCAAATAGATTATAAAGTCTATTATCTTCTCCATGTTAAAAATCCACCAACAATGTTTTATCCCTGTAACATCACTCAACAGTTCCTTTCCACAATCATATGAATAACCCATAATCATAATTGTGATTCTAAATTTTTCTTCGTACCCAGGACGAAGAATATTTTCATCACCTGTCTTTACCTAAAACATCAAAGATCATGGTTATACCAAATCACAGTTCATGTTCATAATCATACTAATAAATCCATCTTTGCACTACGGCCAAAGATATTCAACAACAGTTCATCTTTGCACTACAGGCCAAAGATATTCATCAACAGACCATCTTTGCACTACAGGCCAAAGATATTCATCAACAGTCCATCTTTGCACTACAGGCCAAAGATATTCATCAATAATTCATCTTTGCACTACAGCCAAAGATATTCATCAATAATTCATCTTTGCACTACATGCCAAAGATATTCCTCAACAGTTCATATTTGCACTACAGGCCAAATATATTCATCAACAGTTCATATTTACACTACAGGCCAAATATATTCAACAACATGCCATCTTTGCACTACGGGCCAAAGATATTCATCAACAATTCATCTTTGCACTACAGGTCAAAGATATTCATCAACAATTCATCTTTGCACTACACGCCAAAGATATTCATCAACAGTTCATATTTGCACTATAGGCCAAATATATTCATATCTCAAAGAAATATATAATCATTTCAGAATTTATATAAACAATAATTATAACCATGTTGATCATTTCACCTTTGCACTTAAGCTAAAGATATTCACTTATAAATTTAATGGTAATAATCATACCAGTCAACAATTCAACTTTGCACTATTGGCCAAAGAGAACCCATAGTCATAATCATACCGAAAATCTACCCATCTTTACACTCAAGTCAAAGAGAAATATCATCATTAGGGTTATAAAAATGTTATATATGATAATAAAATCAATATAATCAACATATAGATTTAATCTCAAGAGTAATATTCATAAATCAACTATAATTTGGTTAGAAAAAGGAAACCAATTTTATCGTGAATAGTAACTCGTGAATAGTAACTCATGAATAGTATCTCGTGAATAGTAACTTGTGAATAGTAACTCGAGAATAGTAATCCCGACACAAAAAGGTAGAAATTTCACAATAAAATCCATACCAATATTTCGGTATAATGATATTGAAAGAATAACATTTCTTAAATTTATAAACAATTTATTCTAATTGTTTACACTTTACTAAATAATGCATTTAATCATTCTAAAATGCCAAACTCATAAGATTTCATCACCAATAACCAAAACCCTCATCAAAAATCTGCATATACCTCATATAGGATTCTCAAGTCATAAAATCCTATTTTCCAATTTTCTTACTTCACAAAACATATTTAATTCATTTACTCATAACTAGACTATTTTCATGAAAAATATCAAATCAGTTCCAAAAATATTTCTTTTTTCTGAGATTTAGCATAATATAGTCCTATAGTGAACATATATTTTTCTCAGAATTTTTAAAAGTCATTTACTATTTTTCACATGGCCAAAACAGCTGAATATTTAGACATTTATCAAAAATTGTACTTTTGTCCAAAAATTCTAAAATTTACAGAGTATACTTCTATCATATACATGTACTCTCAATAAAAATTTCATCAATTTTGGAGTTAACCACAAGGAATTATAAGCGGTTACTTTTAAAATAGTATTTTCTCATAAAATTCATAACTCTCAATCTATACATCCAAAAATCACCATTTTTGGACACAATAAAAAAAACTCATCAAAATATCATTTCAAATTTTTCCAGAATTTTTGAAAGTCTGAAAAATTACGAAATTAAAAAACATAACAACCCTTAAAATCCCTTACTATCCCTTACCTCTAAAGTGCAGTATTTCTGACTGGAATGCAAAGCCGAAGGAAACTTGCACTGAATAGCAACTCTCAAAGTATCTAAATACTCACAAAATATGCTTCATAATATAGAGAGAGAAAGAGAGAAAGCTTATGTTTCTGGTGTGATTTTCAATTCTAACTTAGCCCTCTATTTATAGGAAAATATTAGCACGCCGAAGCAGACTTAACCTGCAACCTGATGGCTTTACATGCTACTATTCCCACCCACCATATTTGAATAAAAATCTCAACACATTTCTTCACCAACCAAGAGTGGGGCCCACCAATTCTAGAATTTTTCACCAAAATGTTATACTCCAAAAATTCAATAATTTCTGAACCAGTCATCTCGTAAAATTTATAACAAATCATACGTTCATTTTTAACGGTTCAAAATTTGTGGAAATATACTCAACTTATATATGTATAACATATCCAAAAATTACAACGATCCAACGGTCGGATTAAAAATTATAACTCTCGCAAAATATCTTAAAAACCCTAATTTGATTTTCAATACCTCCGTTCCGACAAAAATACAGATAAAACACCTCAACATTAACTCCTTCATTTTTAACCACAAAAATATATCCCTCATTTATATCCACATAAAATAAATATTTTCTTATCATATGAATCAATAATTAATTATTCACAAATAATATTACAGAATTATATTTATGACAACTAGGCCGTTCCCAGAAAAGAGGGGGCTTTCCAATAAGAATTTCTCCTTACTGGCGCGCAATTAGATAACCAAACCTCTCCTTAGACAGAACTTTATAGACATTACCAATAATGCTATCTAATAATATTATTTAAATAATATGAATTATTGATCTGATAATGGAGATGATGTGCAGCAACAATTATTGAAACAACAATAATATAAAATATCAACGTAGCATTATTGAATCAATAATATAAAATATTGAACAATAATTACTGTGACAATTATTCAGTAGTGCCTTCCTTCGTAAGAATCAATAATTCAAAAATACTGTGCAATCAGTGTGCTACTGTGTAATAACGCGTATTACTGTATTTTAACCACCGGGTATTCCAACAGTGTTAACGGTAATAACTACGCCGTTAATTATAAAAACTTAATTTTTGTCGTTATCTTCATCCGACAGTTATTCGTTATGGGGCCCACAAATAGCTGCGCCGTCGTACGAATATTCCCCGATAGAAAGAATATTCCACGACCAAATGAATATTCCCCGACAACAATGATTATTTTATAACCACTTGCTTATTTTGAAAAAAATTCATATATCACCTTTAACTTTAACTTTTTATCAATTTAACCATTTACTGAATCGTAATTATAAGAAAAATTGAATACTTTTATTTCATAAAATTCGGGGTCTTACAAAGGCCAGCAATGATGTTCATGGTAATGTGTTTCCACTTCCATTCTGAAATTTTAAGTGGTTGCAATGGACCTTTTGGCACTTGATACTTCGCCTTGACTCGTTGACAAGTAAGACACCTTGAGATAAACTCCGCTATCTCTCTTTTCATATTGCTCAACCAAAATATATGTCAAAGATCACGATACATTTTGGTACTTCCGGGATGGATTGCAAACGGTGTGTTGTGTGCCTCCATCATGATTTTATACTTTAAATCAGGGTCATTAGGAACACAAAGTCTAGAGTTGACTCGAAGTATTCCTTCTTCATCGATTCTTGTTTCCGGGATAGCACCTTCTTGTACTTTCTTCCTCATACGCATCAGCTCCAGGTCTGTAGCTTGAGAAGCTTTAACTTTATCGATTAAAGTCGGTTCTACTCGTATATTTGCCATTATCACGTGGGTCCCTAGAGTCTTTAACTCTATCTCCATCCTTTGTAAGTTATACAAAATAGACATTTGCGTTGACAATATTACACTCGTACCCGCATATGATCTTCTACTCAATGCGTCAGCTACTACGTTCGCTTTTTTAGGATGGTATTTTATGGTATGGTCATAATCTTTAACAGCTCAGGCCAATGTCTTTGGCGCATGTTATGTTCGTTTTAGGTGAAAAATATTTGAGAGTTTTAGAAATGTGTTTTGTACTGGGGTCAATACAAAATTTAATTTCACGCTCTGGGGGTAGGTCAGAAAGTCTTCGGGGAATATGTCCGGAAATTTATTAACAATAGAAATATCATTCAATTCTGACGTATTTTTATTTAAATCAATGATATGAGCTAAGAAAGCTTGACATCCATTTTTAATAAACGGATATCTTTATGGCTTGATATGACAGTGATTGACTTTAGTAGTTTGGTTGCTTGAATTCACATAATAGGTTGGTTAGGAATATGAAAGCTAACAACCTTACGCAAACAATTAATTTTTGCATGATGAGTAGTTAACCACTGAATCCCTAAAATCACATCAAGTACAAGTATTTTTAAAGAGATAAGATTGACAGGTAACGTGAAAGTGTTGATTTGAATCAAACGAGATTTATAAACAGTGGATGTAACGAAGGTTTCTCATAACAGAGTTTCAACAGATAAGTCAAAGTCTAATTTCTCCGGAGTTAAATTTAAACATTGAGCGCAAGTAGGAAAAATAAAAGAATGGGTAGAACCGGTATCAAATAAGGTATAGACTTCGCAAGAGTTTATGATTAACTTACCTGTAGTAAGTTTGTTCGGTTCCTCGCTTTTTGGAAAGTTACGAAAAGCACTCTAACTTGAACCACCAATTTTGACTTGTCTGGGACAGCCTTTGGTGTCATCATTATCGCTGGAATTGACTTTCACTATAGGGCATATTCCACCCTCAACTACTTCATCATACTCCTGATTCATGATTTGAATCATTAATCGCCGATCCATATCGAATTGGGGTTGACCGCAATGTACAGGGTAATTTAAAACTCGATATTGGGTTCTCCCAATTCCTGTCCAAAAAGAGAAATACGTATCATATATTTTAGCCTTCTTAGATCGGACTTATCTTTCCACGATATTAACGTGTCGTGCGGCTTTTACCCATGCATCCTTCATTCTAACTTGTTCAGTTGTTTCTTCTTTCAACTGATCCTTGACATTTGAATTCTCAGATTCTAGCTTTATCATCTTATACTCTGCCAAAGAGTGCTTCTGTTCAAGGATCACATATCGGGTAACGCAAGCTTGAATTGTTGCATCCCTTTGCTCAATGACCGCCTGCCGTTCTTCAACCTGCTCTTCTAACTCATGAATACGATTTTACAGTTCTACATTTCGATCATAAAGTTCTCCTAATACATTCTCCTCAGGTTCCTCTTCTTCCTCACTCTCAGCTGCTACCTCTACGACTAGCTCGGGTGCAATATTAATTCTTCATTCACCACTTGGATATCTCTAATTTCTTCTTTGCCTGACATCCTACAATCATGTTTAATAACTTAATTAGTACTCCCCAATAAAATCTTTGTTATAAAAAAATATTATACTCCAATATGTATTCTTTATATGAATCTCCTCGATTCAACACTTAAAACTCTATATGAGTTCATCTCTTGATTTTTCGATGTCATTTTCAAAGACTTCCACAAAACAAGGGTTAATTGACATGCCACATATTATCCCTATACTCTGACTGACCAATTAATTTATAAATAAACTTAGGTAGGTCATACTAGCGAAGGAATATCCTTCTCTCCCCTCCTAGTTCTAGTTTCACATTTCAACTAGTAATCATATCCTAAGCTTTGATACCAATTGTGACACTCCCAAAATAGGTATACATCACCCATTCTGAGTCGCCAAATACATGGTACAAAATACAAATACAAACTTAATTATACAACATGAGCTGAGAGTTTTTACAAGAATATTGTCTAGTAGATAATATTAAAACTCAAATGGAGTCCTTATTATAATTATTAACACACTATATTATAAAATAGTGAGGACTACTACAGCCACCATCTCGGACTGTCACTCCATTCCTCGATTAGTCCCGGCTACGTTCTCATTTCCTGAAGAGAACAATGAAAACAAAAGGGTGAGCTCAACTAGCCCAGTAAGAAATATTATGACTAAGATAATGCAGAATAAATTATCGTTAGCCTTCAACAGTGTTAAACTAATAAACAACAAGTTTAACTGCAGCGGAACAAGTAATCCATTAGAAGAGTCAAGTAGAGCATGATATCTACTATCTTTTATGATTTAAAAAGTTTATCATCAATTTTATCGCTGAGACTCAGCTTAATAAATAAACTGTGACGCCCCTAAATCCGGGTTACCTGACCCCCAGGTTTGGTGATCACGATCCATAATATAAATAACATCTAACTACCCATTTAATTATGAATAGAAATTTACACCACATTAACTAATAAAGTTAATACATTCGTCCCAGGTTATCTAACCTTCATATTACAATCATACCCTTTAGATATACAAAAAGGGTTAACAAACATAACATAATAATAATGTTATTATAACTACTCCAGCATTTTGCCTTTGCCTTTGTTCTTCACAGTACCTCATGCCATTTCTTTCCTAATTGAAATGTTTTATTTAGTAAGGGTGAGTAACAAATTTGCCCCGCAATTTAAGATATACAATGAATGCTTAAGAATTAATAATAACCGACTATTTAAGTTGATAGAATAACACCAAAGTTCAGGGAACTTTGAAATAGCTGAACAAATCTTTAATAACTAACAAGTCTTCTCGCATTCTATGCAATACAATAATTTGATAATGAAAGAGTGCAACTCTTTCACAGTTTCTACAATATTCTATTGAATAATCAAGAATCAATTCTACGCAATAACAAAGTGGAATGTTTTCCAGATTTATGTTGAGCGATCCATTAGATCTTGAACTTCTCTTCTCGAGTAACTATCAAAGATTTAACTTTGATATACCCAGGTGTATCAGTTAACCATAAAGATTAAATTATACCCTTTTGCAAGTACTTAGAGCGGCCAACTCCTTGTACCCTATATTATGCATAATACTTACACACGCGCAAGGGCCGAATATACGACCAGAAATGTTCCCTTTGTATAAAAGGTTGTTATTCTCAGTCTTATAATCAGAGTTTGATTTATAACAACGAAATACAATGATTTAAATATCTAATCACTTCTCGATCTAGCCGAAATAATTGACATCGATCTATCAATAATAATTAAATTCTCTTCTCGAACCTATCAAGTTCTAACAAATGTTCGTCTAGCCAGAATAATTAGCTAAGACTTTGCTCAATACGATTCTACAATAGACAGAAATCAACTGTACTATTTACCATCAATAATAACTTCTATGGATGTGAATAACCAATAATAGTTATTCCCCAATCATATTCTCAAAATTAATAATTCAATTTGAATTAATAAACATGCACTAACTGTGAATAATCAACAATAATTCTCAGACGTGGTCTAATCAACAATAATAACCACCATAATATTTAAAAAAATATAACTCAAGGTTGAGTTAAGGAAACTTCCATCCGCATTGATTACTGCAACACAATATACTTATCTGCGTTTGTAAGATCTATAATCAATAATATCAGTCTCACAATTAGCACAATAATTTATAACACGTATCACTGTAATTTACAGTCAATATTTCTCTTAGGCACATTTGCACATAGTCACATTAGTGTTTATAACCTATATAAACACTTATCAAGTCTAACTAGTTCGGTCTGGTTGGACTTCTGTCCCATCTTGGTGTACAGGTCATCCTATCCTACAATTTACACATTTATTGTCAATTAAACTCGGTCTCAAAGCTTCAATATTATTTTAGATAAATCATATATCATTTATAATATTTTTTCGGAAGCTTTTAATAATTTTCTAACAATTATTATAATTTATAATAATTTTTCAAACACTATAATCATTTTTAAATGATTTAAATACTAATTAATTCCATCATCGTTTATATTTAATAATATTAAAATATTAACGACATACTTGTCAACATATTAAAGTTATTATTAATAACTTAAAATATTTTTAAATCATCAATATTATACTTAAATGATTTTTAACTTAATTAAAATCATTTTTAAACCATCACCATTAATATTTAAATATTAATGAAATTATTATCAAAATATTAAAAGTCATTAATTATAACTTAAAATATTTTAAAATCATTTTTCTCATTTTTAAATCAATAAATTCATTTTTAATTCATTTATTTAATATAATAATTAAATAAATCTACTATCATTAATATTAAATTATTAATGAAAATTACTCAAAAATATTAAAAGTTACATTTTATAATTCAAAATATTTTTAAACACTTTATTCTTATTTAAAATAATTTTTATAATATTAAAATTATTTTATCTAATTTATTTAATACACTAATTAAATAAAATAAATATCATTAATATTCAAATAATTATAAATATTAATGAAAAATATCCCAAATAATTAAAAGTTATTTTTCATAATTTAAAATAATTTTTAAAACCATTTTTGTAATTTTTAGAATTTATTTTCTATTTTTAATTAATTTTTAGCAATTTAGAAATTAAAAATAATAAAAACTGTCGATGTAGCCTTTAGCGACGCTTTCTGTCGTCTTAGATGTTCTTGGCTCAAGAACAGTGACAAGTCAGTGTTTTAGGGGTCACGTTTGACCAGCTATGATTCTCAGCTCAAGCATGATCTGGGCTACCTTAGGCTTCAATCGTGTAGTATGCATGTAGTACTACCATTATCAACCATTAACAGAGTCATAACTTAATAAGCTGGCAAGATCTACCCCTTCAAAGTTACCGTCAGACCGAATCTGGGTTTTCTGGGTAACCTAGAAACCCAGACAGTGTCGACTAGACACTTTCAAGCTCGATTATCTCTATGATCTGGTCATCAAATGGTTAGGTTTTTGGTCCAAACATATAGTGCTCATGACAAGGAACAACTACATAACACTATTTCAGCCCAACAATATCAAAATCTCCAAATTCCGTCCGGTCAAAGGCTGTCAGAAAATTCATGCAAACCTTTTCTGGAAATTCCAGAAATTCTATGTCATGGCCAAATGGCGTACTTTGACCAACTGCTACAATCGATCTGTTGATTATTTACACGATCTAAAGCCACAAATATAAAGTACACATGACAGACTACAATCTGGTTAGAACAACATCATCATAACACATAACAACTGATAGATCTGGACGTTACAAAATCTTGTCAGACCCGGTTACATGATTTCTGGGTTACCCGGAAATCAGCCGGTCAAGCTCGGTCAACGAGTTTTGACTGCTTATAACTTTCAATTTGGACATGAAATGACTGTGATTCCACTTCCAGATCAAAGAGCTCATGTCAGACTACAACTCTAAACCATAAAACAAGAAAAATCATAAACAGAAAAGAATCTGTGACTCCTAACATTAGCTTGTCAGACCACAAATTATGTTCATGGACAGTTTTTGAAAAACTTCAATTTTAAGGTCTTTGATGCTATGGATCTATTATAGATCATCACAAAACATCTTCTAGCACTGATTTAAACATATAATCACAAACATGAACTTACCATACATGATCAAAAAGTGAACTAGGGTTATACCTCTCTTGCTCCAATCTTTGATCTTAGCTCTCTAATCTGATATTGGTGATCTAGGGGCTGTATTTGGGACTGATACACTGGTATATTTCGGATGTTTAGAGAGAGAGAGAGTTGGTTGAGGTAAGATAGCAAATGAGCAACTTTTTGTGACTTTTTCTCTCTTTATCTCTTATAATTGCTTGATGCAATGAATGTTACTAATACGGCTGATGATCTAGGCTGATTTGCTGGATTTTTAGGTCATGCTGATAAGTAGGTTTTATACCTACTTATCCAGTATCTATTACTTGAATTAGTTGCTTAAACCTATGTTTCTTAGTTACTTTTCATACATTTTATTTTATTTTGTAGGCTATGACATAACATTGGCATGAAGAAGCAAGGGAAAGCAATTTGGACATCTTTTGGACCAAAATAAGCAAGCAAATGGAAGAAGGGAAGATTGAAGGACTTTTAATACCAAGTTAGATGCATGTTCTTGGCTTGGAACTTGGAGTATACTATAGAGCTTCTTCTTATCTTTTCGGAACATCTTGAACCGTCCCAATCGGAGTTCGAATGCGAGAGTTATGGCCTTTTTATCAACGAAGATCAAAGCTAAGAGTTCTCATGCTTGTAATTTACACAACATCTACTTCAAGCCCTATTTCCACCTTGATTTAATCCGAATCTATCAATTCTTATAGAATAAAAGTTGTAGAGCTCGTCGATATCTTCGATTTGATAGGTGACGGGCCTCGTAACTCCTCCCGGATCAAAAATTGTGACAGTTTTCCCAAAGGACGTCAGAGCAAAAATAAGACCCCCACCGGGGCGGGCATACCAGCTGCAAAACAGTGTGTATGCCAGTCGGGGCGGGCCATTTTAGCCTTATACCCCCCGCCGGGGCGGGGGTACAAGCAAAAAAGACATTTTTTGTCCGAATTTGAGTCCAAAAAGGATAGTTTCGATCCGATTGACTCAAGGACTTCCAAGAGGACTTAAAGACATATTAAGAGACTTATAAAAGGAGGAGATTCACAAGGATTAGGGGGGAGATTAGAGAGAGATGATTCCAATAGATTAGATTAGAGTAGATTAGATCAAAACACTAGTTCTAATTAGATTTGGAGATCGAAGCAACTTGGAGACCATTGAAGATTCAAAGTAGGAGCAAGGAGGGAGCTTTAAATCAGGAGACAACAGATTCTATCTTCTTATCTTCTTCTATCTTTATCTTTTAATGTGTATTCAAGTGTGGATTCTTAGTTTTAATTCAATGAACTAATTCTTTGTTTGAGATTACAATGGATCTTATTGTGTAATTTATTTTAATATGCTTCACTATCAATTATTATGTTCTATTGTGAGGATTGTCTATTGTGATTTGGACTTAATTGCTTAATTTCCTAGCTAACAATTACCGTGATAATCTATATGAACTCGAGAGATGAAGTATTGATTTAGATCTGATTATGATAGCATGTGTTTATGATTTTTGCTTAGATGGAATTCACGATTCGTGTTTAGGATAGAGATATGTCTTTACGCCATATGTAATCTTATAGAGAACTTGTGCTTTAAATCCTTTTTAATTGTAATTCACATAGAGATATAGTAGATTAGTTAATTAGGGTGTCTTACTTAATTCTATTAATTGTGGATTTAAGTGAGTATGGGTATTATGCATCGAGATGTGGTTTTATCTGCTTTAGTGTTCTTGATTAACAATTCAGAATAGAGACTAATTGATGAGAAGTGTGTTAACTTAAATGAAGTAATAAGTGAAGTTGTGATCTTAAATCTCCATAATCTTAATTTAACTAGTGGAATTTAATAGTAGTTTAATTATATAATTTGAAATTCATTCGTTTAAATAAGATTGAGTTGGTTACGGGTTAGTACTTGGTGATTTTTTTATTAAACAATTCCTCGTGGGAACGATACTCTACTTTCACTTTATTACTTGTTGACCACGTATACTTGCGCGTTGTGCGTAATTAGATTTTACCCAACACATGCAAAGTCAAAAGTTGGTGAACAACTAAAGGTCCTCGTAATTTTTATAAGTTACCAATTAAAGAAATGAAAAAGGGTATTTTGAACATTTGCAATATAATTTTAATGGCATACTAGACTTTTGTCCAAACCCTTAGGGTTTAGCCTTAAGGTTCTAACCCTTAGGTTTTATAACCTTAACTTTTAGGATTTTCCAAATTTGAGTTTTTAAAATAGAAAATTAAGATTTCTAAAATATAATTAGGGTTTCCTAATTATATTAAAGGTTACTAATCACATTAGTCATGCTAGTTAGGATTAGGGTTTCCTAATTAGGGTTTAGGATTCTCGAATTTAAAATTAAGGTTTCTCGACATTCGATTAGGGCTCCTGACTGCGCGTTAGGGTTTCTAATCTTGAAATTAGGGTTTCTAATCTCATACTAGGGTTTACTAATTTTGTACCCTACCCGATCAATCATTGATTAAAATTTTTATATAGTACAAATACGTACTCATCAATATAATTATTTTAATTATATTTTCTATCGAATCCTTATCCGTAACTAGGGTTAGAGTTTCTAAATCTGTTAAGGACAACTCTACTCTTTTTTCTCAGTCAATACACAAATTGACCACATCTCGAGACTCGTATCCCAGATACTCGTCACAAAATTGATAATCAATATTAATATTAAATAAAAAAAAATTATTCGTAAAATTTGGATTATTCAAAATTTCGGGTTATCACATTCACCCCTCCTTAAAAGGATTACGTCCTCGGAATCACCGCTTTCTTATTCTCTACAATATTTTAAAGTTGTGTTATCATTTCATTTTTATCAACACAATATTCATTTGTGTTTCATATTCTAACCTGTGACTTGGATCTATTTAAGAAAACAATTCACAGCGATTATCTGACCAATAATACTCGCGTAATTTAAGTATTAAGCGAAATTGTTACCTGTCGCCACCTCCTGGACAGCCCCTGCATCTTGCGTCGTCATATTGAATGTACGGGCCGTTGGTCTTCCTGGCTGTGCATGCCCTCGAATTGCCAAGGGTCCGCTACCGGGTCCCTTGTTGACACTCTCCTTCTCCACATTTCTCTTTGGACAGTTTTGAATCAGATGATCAGTCGATCCACAAGCAAAACAACCTTGTATTTTCTTCGGACTGGGACAATTGGGTGACATGTGCCCCTCTTGCCCGCAGTTATAACAGACTCCCTTCTTCTTCAAACAAACTCCAGAATGGTTCTTCCCACAAGTCATACATGGCTCCCTCCCTTTCCTATTCTCTTCTGTCTTGTTACCCGACTGGATATTCTAGCTCCACTTTCTCTTGTTCGGATTACTACCACCACTACTTCCTCCATCATTTGTCTTATTCTTCTTCTTCTCTTGATGAAATCGAGATGCAGCTTGGCTCTTTCCTTCAATAATTAACGCTTTCTCCAACAAAGCTGCAAACGTATTAATCTGCAATACGGCTACTTTATTGTATATACCCGGCTTCAATCCATTCTCAAACCTTCTCACCTTCCTTAATTCTGTATCCACCTAATGAGGTGCAAATCTCGCTAATTCGTTGAACTTGGCAGCATATTCAGACACCGACATGTTCTCCTGCTTCAGTTCCAAAAACTTAACTTCCATCCGAGCTTGCATACTCGACGAAAAGTAGTTCTTAAAGAAGAACTCCTTGAATCTTGTCCAAGTTATTATAGCTGTACCAGCTCTCTCTTGATTAGTCTCCCACCAGTAATTGGCTTCTCCCTTCATCAAGTATGTTGCAAAAGCTATTTTTTGCTCTTCCGCCACACGTGCAATAATTAATGCTTTCACCATTTCTTTCACCTAAGTTTGGGCTTCAATCGAATCCGTGGTTCTCTTGAATTCTGGCGGTCCCACTGCTTTAAAGTCCTTAAAATTTGCCAATCTGTCAGCTGGCTGTTCTCTCGCTCTTCCTCTTGCTGCTGGAGCTCTATTTCCCATAGCTTGGGCTAACATATCAACGAAATTCGGCATCGGGTCCGCTTGACCTCCTTCGTTATTCACTGACTGCTCTTCTCTTTGATTTCGATTCTGTCGTCTAGGTGACATGATTTGATTTAAAAAAAAATCTTACATTAATTTTCTTTCTCTACACAAATTCTTGACACAATAAGAATTCAACACATATTTCTCATATAATCGAATATTTATTCAAATAGCACATAGTACATTTAGTACTTAACACATATTACTATCCCTTTTTTTATATATAAATTTTAGGATTAATCCATACAACTTTACACAAAAAGTTATCATTCACCAACTTTATACAAAAAGTTATAATTCTCTATTCACACATAGCTATTACCTGTTCGTCAAACTTACCACACTTATGAGTTCAGGAACTTGCCACAATTATATGAGCGTATGAACTTATCCTAGTCAGACTTTTGGCGTCCATTCGCTGAAGGGTTCAAAAATATTTCATATAATTATTAGTCATGAACTTACCATAAGTATGAGTTTTAAGAACACACAAATTAATCTTAATCTTATATTCATATAGAAATTAAAGATTTCATTCATACAAACATATATATTTACATATGTTCACACATCATTCTCGATATTACAACTGTTAATATCATAACCTACTACCAAAAGATACTACTGTTTAAATCTAAGTTGTCTACTGTCCACTTCCTTCACCAGTCTTCTTCTTGCTGGGACACTTGTTAATTTCGTGACCTGTTCTCCCACATGAAAAACACTTCCTCATATTCGGCTTAGGATAATGTAGGGAAATATGTCCTTCCTAGTTACAATTGAAGCACACGTTCTTCCACATTATGTATTCTCCCACATAAGTCTTTCCACACTTGCTACAGACTTGCTTCTTCTTCGGGTTTGAATTTTCAGAATTATCACTATCGTTGTCCCTCTTTCTCTTATTCTTGTCTTTCTTCTACTTTATTATTCCTTCAGACAATCTACCACCTTCAATCTTCATCTTTCCCACCTGTGTCTTCAGCTCGTTCTGTTCTTCAGTCATTTCGTGTAACGCTCACTCCGTCTTATATAACTCTTCCAAGAGAAATACTTTACTCCGGAGTTCCTGGACTTCTGCAGATTCGTGATCTTTTTCTCCAACTTTGGTCTTATTCCCTTTCTCCATCTTAGCTTCTTCGAAATCTGCCTCCTCATCTCAACTTAGATTCATCTCGGGATAATCATCATGATCACTCCCCAGATTCACCATTAGTTCATTTTTTCCCACCTCTTCAACTGATTCGCTTTGCGCTGGCACTGGTGTAACAGCCACTAGCATCTCCGTACTCCTTTCATCTTCTCCTGACATCCTACAGTCAGTTTAAACAACTTGATTAGTACTTCAATAGTACAAACTTAATGCACACTATGTGTCCACACATCTTTCTATTGATGCACTTCGGCAATCCCTCACTTAGAACTCTAAATAAGTTTTCTAGATTTCGCTTATGATTATAACCCTAGGGTTTTCCCCACCCCACTTAAGGTTTATAACCTACAGCTTTGATACGAACCTGTGACGCCCCCAAATCCGGGTTACCTGACCCCCGAGTTTGGTACTCACGATCCACAATATAAATAACATCTAACTACCCATTTAATTATGAATAGAAATTTACACCACATTAATTGATAAAGTTAATACATTCATCCCAGGTTATCTAACCTTCATATTACAATCATACCCTTTAGATATACAAAAAGGTTTAACAAACATAACATAATAATAATGTTAGTATAACTACTCCAACATTTTGCCTTTGCCTTTGTTCTTCACAGTACCTCCTGCCACTTCTTCCCTAGCTAAAATATTTTATTTAGCAAGGGTGAACAACAAATTTTCCCCTCAAGTTAAGACATACAATGAATGCTTCAGAATCAATAATAATCGACTATCTAATTTGATAGAATAACACCAAAGTTCGGGGAACTTTGAAATAGCTGAACAAATCTTTAATAACTAACAAGCCTTCTCGCATTCTATGCAATATAATAATTTGATAATGAAAGAGTGCAACGCTTTCACAGTTTCTACAATATTCTATTGAATAATCAAGAATCAATTCTACGCAATAATAAAGTGGAATGTTTTTCAGATTTATGCTGAGCGATCCATTGGATCTTGAACTTCTCTTCTCGAGTAACTATCAAAGATTTAACTTTGATATACCCAGGTATATCAATTAACCATAAAGATTAAATTATACCCCTCTGCAAGTACTTAGAGCGGCCAACTCCTTGTACCCTATATTATGCATAATACTTACACGTGCGCAAAGGCCGAATATACGACCAGAAATGTCCCCTTTGTATAAAAGGTTGTTCTTCTCAGTCTTATAATCAGAGTTTGATTTATAACAATGAAATACAATGATTTCAATATCTTCTCACTTCTCGATCTAGCCAAAATAATTGGCATCGATCTATCAATAATAATTAAATTCTCTTCTCGAACCTATCAAGTTCTAACAAATGTTCGTCTAGCTAGAATAATTAGCTAAGACTTTGCTCAATACGATTCTACAATAGACATAAATCAACTGTACTATTTACCATCAATAATAACTTCTACGGATGTGAATAACCAATAACAGTTATTCCCCAATCATATTCTCAAAATTAATAATTCAATTTGAATTGATAAACATGCACTAATGGCGAATAATCAACAATAATTCTCAGACGTAGTCTAATCAACAATAATTAACCACCATAATATTTAAAAAATATATAACTCAAGGTTTGAGTTAAGGAAACTTGCCTTCCGCGTTGATTACTGCTACACAATATACTTATCTGCGTTTGTAAGACCTATAATCAATAATATCGGTCTCACAATTAGCACAATAATTTATAACACGTATCACTGTAATTTATAGTGAATATTTCTCCTAGGCACATTAGCACATAGTCACATCAGTGTTTATAACCTATATAAACACTTATCAAGCCTAACTAGTTCGGTCTAGTTGGACTTCTGTCCCATCTTGGTGTACAGGTCACCCTATCCGATAATTTACACATTTATTGTCAATTAAACTCGGTCTCAAAGCTTCAATATTATTTTACATAAATCATATATCATTTATAATATTTTTCAGAAGCTTTTAATATTTTTCTAACAATTATTATAATTTATAATAATTTTTCAAACACTATAATCATTTTTAAATGATTTAAATACTAATTAATTCGATCATCATTAATATTTAATAATATTAAAATATTAATGACATACTTGTCAAAATATTTAAGTTATTATTAATAACTTAAAATATTTTTAAATCATCAATATTCTGCTTAAATAATTTTTAAATTAATTAAAATCATTTTTAAACCATCACCATTAATATTTAAATATTAATGATATTATTATCAAAATATTAAAAGTCATTAATTATAACTTAAAATATTTTAGAATCATTTTTCTCATGTTTAAATGATTTTTAAATCAATAAAATCATTTTTAATTTATTTATTTAATATAATAATTAAATAAATCTATTATCATTAATATTAAATTATTAATGAAAATTACTCAAAAATATTGAAAGTTACATTTTATAACTCAAAATATTTTTAAACACTTTATTTTTTTAAAAATGATTTTTATAATATTAAAATCTTTTTTGTCTAATTTATTTAGTACACTAATTAAATATCATTAATATTCAAATAGTTATAAATATTAATGAAAAATATCCCAAATACTTAAAAGCTATTTTTCATAATTTAAAATAATTTTTAAAATTATTTTTGTAATTCTTAGAATTTATTTTTTATTTTTAATTAATTTCTGGAAATTCAGAAATTAAAAATAATAAAAACCGTCGCTGTAGCCTTTAGCGACGCTTTTTGTCGTCTTAGGTGTTCTTGGCTCAAGAACACTGGCAAGTCAGTGTTCAAGGGGTCACGTTTGACCAGCTATGATTCTCAGCTCAGGCATGATCTGGGCTACCTTAGGCTTCAATCGTGTAGTATTCATGTAGTACTACCATTATCAACCATTAAAAGAGTCATAACTTAATAAGCTAGCAAGATCTGCCCCTTCAAAGTTACTGTCAGACCGAATCTAGGTTTTCTGGGTAACCCAGAAACCAGACAGTGTCGACTAGACACTTTCAAGCTCGATTATCTTTATGATCTGGTCATCAAGTGGTTAGGTTTTTGGTCCAAACATATAGTGCTCATGACAAGGAACAACTACATAACACTATTTCAGTCCAACAATATCAAAATCTCCAGATTTCGTCCGGTCAAAGGCTGTCAGAAAATTCATGCAAACCTTTTCTAGAAATTCCAGAAATTCTAAGTCATGGCCAAATGGCCTACTTTGACCAACTGCTACAATCGATTTGTTGATTATTTACACGATCTAAAGCCACAAATATAAAGTACACATGACAGACTACAAACTGGTTAGAACAAAATCATCATAACACTTAACAACTGATAGATCTGGACGTTACAAAATCTTGTCAGACCCGGTTACATGATTTATGGGTTACCTAGAAATCAGCAGGTCAAACTCGGTCAACGGGTTTTGACTGCTTATAACTTTCAATTTGGACATGGAATGACTGTGATTCCACTTCCAGATCAAAGAGCTCATGTCAGACTACAGCTCTAAAATATAAAACAAGAAAAATCATAAACATAAAAGAATCCGTGGCTCCTGACATTAGCTTGTCAGACCACAAATTATGTTCATGGACAATTTTTGAAAAACTTCAATTATAAGGTCTTTGATGCTATGGATCTACTATAGATCATCATAGATCATTACAAAACATCCTCTAGCACTGATTTAAACACATAAACACAAACATGAACTTAGCATACATGATCAAAAAGTGAACTAGGGTTATACCTCTTTTGCTCCAATCTTTGATCTTAGCTTTCTAATCTCATATTGGTGATCTAGGGGCTGTATTTCAGACTGATACACTGGTATATTTCAGATGTTTAGAAAGAGAGAGTGTGACGCCCCCAAAATAGGTATACATCACCTATTCTGAGTCACCAAATACATGGTACAGAATACAAATACAATCGTTAATATACGACAAGAGAGCTGTAAGTTTTAATACAAATACTGTCTTCTAGACAATATCCACTCTCAGAATAAGTCCTCATTACATTTATTGTCACGCTATTTAACAGAATAGTGAGGACTACTAATACTATCATCTGGTCCATCACTCCGTTCCCCGACTCGTCCCAGCTATATTCTCATTTCCTGAAGAGAACAATGAAAGAAAGGGTGAGCTCAACTAGCCCAGTAAGAAATATTATGACTAAGATAATGCAGAATAAATTATCATTAGCCTTAAACAGTGTTAAACTGATACAATATAACAAATATCAAGTTTAACTGCAGCGGAACAAACAACCCATTAGAACAGTCAAGTAGAGAATAAAATCTACTATCTTCTACGATTTAAAAGGTTTTTCATGACTTTTATCGCTGGGACTCAGCTTAAAAAATAATCCACATCATCGAATCACCCCTGCACTACGGCCAAGGATATTCTTTAGTATCACGACCACAATTATCTATGCACTACGAACCAAGAATATTTGTGTATTCATTAATGATCATGATCATGCCAACCACTGTCCATCAATGTACTACGGGCCAATGAGGACTTTTAACCACATCATTTGTAACATTACGGTCATAATTATACCGAATAATCCCTGGTCATAATCATACCAAGTTCATCTATGCACTACAGGCCACAGATGACTTTCAACAGAATATAAACATGAGGATGATGACAATGATATAAGAATTCAGTAAAACAAGTTCAAGAATTAATTTATCCAGGAACCAACAACGTACAAATTGTCAACATGATACTACTTTGTAGAGTAAAATTCAAGAATGCTTAGAAGAATATTTTCATGAAAAGATAATGGATGAAGCGCAAATATCAAAGATATTCCACTAATTTCATGGAGTATAAAAGCCAAAACTTTAACCAACTGAGTATAATAAAGAATGGAATAACAAAAGAATTCACCATGCATGCGATAGACCGCACAGACAGGTTATTCCAATAGAATAATAAATAGTGGAACCAGGTCATGCGTAAATGCACCGACAGGATATTCCGACAGAATAATAAATAATAGATCCAAGTCCAGCGTAAACGCACAGACATGATATTCCGACAGAATAATAAATAATGGGACCAGGTCCGGCATAAAGCACAGACAGGATATTCCGACAGAATAATAAATAATGGAACCAGGTCCGGCGTAAAGCACAGACAGGATATTCCGACAGAATAATAAATAATGGAACCAGGTCCGACGTAAAGCACAGACAGGATGTTCCAACAGAATAATAAAAATGTAATAATAGAAGAATTTCACCAAGTATAGGGTAGCCCACGTACACATGTTATTCCAACAGAATAATAAAGAATGAAATAACAGAAGTTCTCTTCATGAATAAGAAAGAAAGAATACCCTTTACGAGTACAACAAATAATATCCCTTACCGTAAAAGAAACTTGATATCGGAGTAGTGAAGTAGCAGAATACTTTTCTTCTTTCTCTCTATAGTTTCTCTCTCTAGAGTTTCAGTGAATTCGTAAGAAAATGATGAAGGAATGAGCTTCTATTTATAGAAAAATGGACTGTATAGTAACTAACTTATGAACGGTCTAGATTGATTTACTTTAATCTGACGATCCATATTTAAAGTAAAATTTTTTAAATAAAATATAATATATTCTATTTATAATCTAATAAAACGAATAACTTTATAAAAAATTTTACTATACAAATACTATGCAGGCACTATGCAAATACTATGCATAATAAAATATAATATATTCTAATTATTATCTAATAAAACAGATAACGTTATAAAAGTATTCTGTTTTATATAAAAAGATTTTACTATTAGCCTAATAAAACGAATAACTTTATAAAAGTATTCTGTTTTATATAAAAAACTTTTCTGTTTTATTACATTAATAATACTAATAAAAAAAACTGAGTGACTTATCACGTAAGCATCAATAATCAATACCGTGTGCTACTATGCAACCATACGTATTACTGTACTTTTACTACCGAGTAGTTCAACGATATTAATGGTAAAACTTTCGCCGTTATTTTCATAAAGTATTTTTGTCATTTTCTCAATTCGACAATAATTCAGTTGTAGGGACCACCAATGATTGTGTCGACGTACGAATATTCCATGTTAAAATGAATATTCCCCGACCAATCGAATATTATATAGCAACTTGCGTACTTTGCAAAATTTATAAATATTACCCACAACTATAACATTATATCAATTTTACTCCATAATATTCAAAAATGATATTTATAAAAAATTCATCTTTATTTATAAAAGTTGGGGTCTTACAACCTCCCCTTCTTATGAAATTTTGCCCTCAAAATTGAGGTACGTACCTGGTATATCGAAGAGGTAAGGATACCTTGACTTCATTTCAGATTCTAACTCCCAGGTCATTTCCTCAACATCATGGTTTCTCCACAAAACTTTGACTTGAGGTATAACCTTGGAGCGTAGAATATGTTCCTTCTTATCCAAAATTTGAACAAGAACCTCTTCATACGTTAAATCTTCCGCTATTTCGTCCGGTTCTAACTCAATAATGTGGTTCGGGTCTTTCACATATTTACGTAACATGGATATGTGAAAAATATTATGAACACGAGACATACTTGGCGGTAAAGCGAGTCTATAGGCCACAGTTTCTACTTGATCGAGGATTAAAAATAGGCCAATGAATCGAGGATTGAGCTTTCCTCTCTTTCCAAATGTCGTAACTCCTTTCCATGGAGCAACTCATAACAACACATGATCTCCTATATCAAATTCCATGTCCTTTCGATGAAGATCAGCATAACTCTTTTGTCGATCTTGTGAGGTTTTTATACGTTACCGGATCGTTTGAATCTTTTCCATAGTCATACGTACCAACTCCGGTCCCAACAACGTTGTTTCACCCACCTCATCCCAGCATACTGGAGAACGACACTTTCTTCCATACAACGCCTCGAATGGAGCCTGCCAATACTTGCTTGATAACTGTTGTTGTAGGAAAACTCCACCAATGGTAAGAACTTATCCCAACTTCCCTTGAAGTCAAGGACACAGAGTCTTAATAAATCTTCAAGAGTTTGAATAGTCCTCTCTGATTGTCCGTCCGTCTGGGGATGATATGCCGAACTAAATCGTAAATTCGTGCCCATAGCTTTTTGCAAACTAACCCAAAATCGTGAAATGAATCTTGTGTCTCGATCAGAAACTATGGATACTGGCATACCATACAGTCTTACAATCTCATTTATGTACATACGAGCAAGACGTTCAAGTGTATAAGTTTCTCGTATTGGTAAGAAATGAGCAGACTTGGTCAATCTATCAACAATGACCCAAATTGCATCAATGCCTTGAGAAACCTTGGGAAGACCAGTAACGAAATCCATGGTAATGTGCTCCCACTTCCATTCTAGAATTTCAAGTGGTTGCAATGGACCTTTTGGTACTTGATGCTCTACTTTGACTCGTTGACAAGTTAGACACCTTGAGATAAACAACGCTATCTCTCTCTTCATATTTCTCCACCAAAATGTATGACGAAGATCACGATACATTTTAGTACTCCCAGGATGGATTGCAAATGGTGTGTTGTGTACCTCCATCATGA
Source organism: Panax notoginseng (assembly GCA_016801055.1). Classification (NCBI taxonomy): domain Eukaryota; kingdom Viridiplantae; phylum Streptophyta; class Magnoliopsida; order Apiales; family Araliaceae; genus Panax; species Panax notoginseng. The sequence continues at coordinate 149,351,267 of CM029019.1, read as the reverse complement.
TTTTATACTTTAAATCAGGGTCATTAGGAACACAAAGTCTGGAGTTGACTTGAAGTATTCCTTCTTCATCGATTCTTGCTTCCGGCATAGCACCTTCTTGCACTTTTTTCCTCATATGCATCAGCTCCAGGTCTGTAGCTTGAGCATCTTTAACTTTATCAATTAAAGTCGGTTCTACTCGTATATTCGCCATCATCACATGGGTCCCTGGAGTCTTTAACTCTATCTCCATTCTTTGAAAATCACACAAAATAGGCCTTTGCGTTGACAATATCACACTCGTACTTGCATATGATCTTCTACTCAATGCATCAGCTACCACGTTCGCTTTTCCAAGATGGTATTGGATGGTATGATCATAATCTTTCAACAGTTCCAGCCAACATCGTTGTCGCATGTTGAGTTCCTTTTGAGTGAAGAAATATTTGAGGCTTTTATGATCCGTAAAGATCTCCACTTTCTCCCCATACAAGTAATGCCTCCAAATTTTAAGTGCGAAAACAACAGCTGCCAACTCTAGATCATGAGTAGGATAATTCCTCTCATATTCTTTGAGTTGTCTTGAGGCATAGGCTATGACTTTTCCATGTTGCATGAGAACACATCCTAACCCTTTGCCCGAAGCATCACTGTAGATGACAAATCCCTCCGAGCCAGATGGTATTGTCAGAACAGGTGCTGAAATGAGTCTCCTCTTGAGTTCTTGAAAACTCTTCTCACATTCTTCGCTCCAACCGAACTTTGTATCTTTTCGAGTTAGCTGAGTTAATGGAGTAGAGATTCGAGAAAATCCGATAATAACCAGCTAAACCGAGAAAGCTACGTACTTCGGTCACTGATTTAGGTTGCTCCCAGCTTTGAATTACTTCAATCTTTGCCGGGTCAACAGATATTCCATGACTTGATACTACGTGCCCAGGGAATGCTACTTCCTCAAGCCAGAACTCGCATTTTTTTAACTTGGCATAAAGCTTGTATTCACGAAGCTTTTGGAGTGTCAGCCTCAAGTGTTGCTCATGATCTTCATGGCTTTTGGAATAAATAAGGATGTCATCAATAAAGATGACCACAAAGTGATCCAAATATTCCTTGAATACTCGGTTCATCATATCTATGAAGGCAGCAGGAGCATTAGTCAATCCAAAAGACATGACTAAGAATTCATAATGCTCGTACCGAGTTCTGAAGGCAGTCTTTGGAATATCCTCAGTTCTAACCTTCAGCTGATGATATCCAGAACGAAGATCGATTTTTTTAAAAAAATTTGCTCCTTGCAACTAGTCAAACAGGTCATCAATACGTGGCAATGGGTACCTATTTTTGATGGTGACATGATTCAACTCCCGATAATCAATACAAAGTCGCATACTCCCATCTTTCTTCTTCACGAATAGAACAGGAGCACCCCAAGGAGAAGTACTAGGATGAATAAAGCCAATGTCTAACAATTCCTGCAGTTAGGTCTTTAACTCCTGAAGTTCAATAGGAGCCATTCGATATGGGGCTTTGGAAATGGGTTTTGTACCGGGTTCAAGGTCGATACAAAATTCAATTTCACGCTCTGGGGGTAGGCCATGAAGTTTTTTAGGAAATACGTCAGGAAATTTATTAACAATAGAAATATCTTTCAAAACTTAAGTATTTTTGTTTAGATCCGTGACATGATCTAAGAAAGCTTGACATCTGTTTTTCAATAAACGAATAGCTTTATGGCTTGAGATGACAGTGATTGATTTTAATGGTTTGGTTATTTGAATTCGCATAATAGGTTGATTAGGAATATTAAAAGCTAACAACCTTACGAAAATAATCAATTTTTGCATGATGAGTAGTTAACCAATCAATCCCTAGAATTACATCAAATGCAAGTATTTTCAATGAAATAAGATCGACAGGTAATGTGAGGGTACCGATTTGAACCAAACAAGACTTATAAACAGTGGATGTAATGAAGGTTTCTCCCAACGGAGTTTCCACAGATAAGTCAAAGTCTAATTTCTCCGGAGTCAAATTTAATCGTTGAGCGCAAATAGGAGAAATAAAAGAATGGGTAGAACCGGTATCAAATAAGGTATAGACTTCGCTAGAGTTTATGATAAGCTTACCCGTGATAACCTCGTTCGGGTTCCTTGCTTTCTGGGAGGTCACAACGAACGGTCTCCCTTGCACTACCGGTTTTGACTTTTCTGGGGACGTCCTTTTGTGCCTCCATCCTAGCTGAACTTGTCTTCGGTGAACCACAAAATCGGGCTAGGTGACCTTCTCTTCCACAATTATAACATGCTTTGGACGGAATTGCGCAGTTTGGACTGATGTGTCCCTCCCCTCCGCATTTGAAGCATATAATCGGTGATCGTTCTCCTTCCTTAACTATGTGTGTTGGTGCTGACGTCTTTCCATCATTGTTGAATCTCCTCTTCTTGAAATGTCCATTCTTATTGTTTTGGCCATGATTACCACCGAAGTGGTTACCATTTCTAGCCTGCTTGATTCCCTCCACGCTTGTTGTCACCGCTTCGATGATTGCTTTCACTGGTATTATCATTTTGCCTGTTGCTCTCTTTTGGTTGCGTTGACTCGTTATCGCGCTCCACTAATTGAGCCCTATTTACAACATTTGAATACAAACATAGTTTATGAGAAATAAGATGTTGACATATCTCCGGCTTCAAACCTCTTAAAAACATCCGCGTCATTCTCTCTTCATTATCCACCAAGTGGGACGCAAACCGGGACAGCTCGGCAAACTTAGCTTCGTACTGCGACATGGTCATATTATTCTACTCCAACTTGATGAACTCTACCTCCTTCATGTGATGAATACTTTCGGGAAAGTACTTGTCATTGAACAGTTCTTGGAACTTCTCCCAAGACATCTTCAGTGCAGCAGGTTGAGTACGCTTTACCGATTCCCACCAGTAATCTATCTCTCCTCGCAACATAAAGGTGGCAAAGGGAACCTTTTGCTCCTCGGCGCATCCCAAGACATCAAATATCTTGGTGATCTGCTTTATCCACGTTTCTGCCTTAAGTGGTTTTGGTTCTCCAATAAACTCCAGTGGTCCCAGCTCCTTGAACTGTTTAGCGGTGACCGTCCGAGAGTTTTCAGTGTTTTCACCTATATTTTGGACAGGAGCCGCTCTCGCCTGCTGTTGGATGAATTGTATAAAGCCTCTGAACATTCCATCATTCATCATTTGGTCAGTGTTGTTGTTTGCATGAGGATTATCGCCTTCCTGATGCACATTATCCTAATTATTGATATGTGGTGAATCAACGGTCGCCTGTGCTCCATTGCTATTCTCAACATTCTCGGATGTCATTTTCAAATACTGCCACAAAACAAGGGTTAAATAACATATCACATATTATCTCTATACTCTGATCGACCAATTAAATACCAAATAAACTTAGGTAGGTCATACTGGCGAAGGAATTTCCCGTCTCTCCCCTCCTAGTTCTAGTCTCACATCTTAGCCAGAGATCATAACCCTAAGCTCTGATACCAACTGTGACGCCCCCAAAATAGGTATACATCACCTATTCTGAGTCGCCAAATACATGGTATAGAATACAAATACAATCGTTAATATACGACAAGAGAGCTGTGAGTTTTAATACAAATACTGTCTTCTAGACAATATTCACTCTCAGAATAAGTCCTCGTTACATTTATTGTCACACTATTTAACAGAATAGTGAGGACTACTAATACTATCATCTGGTCCATCACTCCGTTCTCCGACTCGTCCCAACTATATTCTCATTTCCTGAAGAGAACATTGAAAGAAAGGGTGAGCTCAACTAGCCCAGTAAGAAATATTATGACTAAGATAATGTAGAATAAATTATCATTAGCCTTAAACAGTGTTAAACTGATACAATATAACAAACAACAAGTTTAACTGCAGCGGAACAAGCAACCCATTAGAAGAGTCAAGTAGAGAATAAAATCTACTATCTTCTATGATTTAAAAGGTTTTTCATGACTTTTATCGCTAGGACTCAGCTTAAAAAATAATCCACCTCATTGAATCACCCCTGCACTACGGCCAAAGATATTCTTTAGTATCACGACCACAATTATCCATGCACTATGGGCCAAGAATATTTGTGTATTCATTAATGGTCATGATCATGCCAACCACTGTCCATCAATGCACTACGGGCCAATGAGGACTTTTACCATATCATTTGTAACATTACGGTCATGATTATACCGAATAATCCCTGATCATAATCATACCAAGTCCATCTATGCACTACAGGCTACAGATGACTTTCAACAGAATATAAACACGAGGATGATGACAATGATATAAGAATTCAATAAAACAAGTTTCAAGAATTAATTTATCCAGGAACCAACAACGTCCAAATTGTCAACATGATACTGCTTTGTAGAGTAAAATTCAAGAATGCTCAGAAGAATATTTTCATGAAAAGATACTGGATGAAGCGCAAATATCATAGATATTCCACTAATTTCATAGAGTATAAAATCCAAAACTTTAATCAACTGAGTATAATAAAGAATGAAATAACAAAAGAATTCACCAAGCATGCGATAGACCGCACAGATAGGTTATTCCAACAGAATAATAAATAGTGGAACCAGGTCATGCGTAAATGCACCGACATGATATTCCGACAGAATAATAAATAATAAAACCAGGTCCGGCGTAAACGCACAGACATGATATTTCGACAGAATAATAAATAATGGAATCAGGTCCGGCGTAAAGCACAGACAGGATATTCCGACAGAATAATAAATAATAGAACCAGGTCTGGCGTAATGCACAGACATGATATTCCGACAGAATAATAAATAATAGAACCAGGTCCGGCGTAAAGCACAGACAGGATGCGCCAACAGAATAATAAAAATATAATAACAGAAGAATTTCACCAAGTATAGGGTAGCCCACGTATACAGGTTATTCCAACAGAATAATAAAGAATGAAATAACAGAAGTTATCTTCATGAATAAGAAAGAAAGAATACCCTTTACGAGTACAACAAATAATATCCCTTACCGTAAAAGAAACTTGATATCGGAGTAGTGAAGTAGCAGAATACTTTTCTTCTTTCTCTCTATAGTTTCTTTCTCTAAAGTTTTAGTGAATTCGTAAGAAAATATTGAAGGAATGAGCTTCTATTTATAGAAAAATGGACTGCATAGTAACTAACTCATGAACGGTCTAGATTGATTTACTTTAATCTGACGGTCCATATTTAAAGTAAATTTTTTTAAATAAAATATAATATATTCTATTTATAATCTAATAAAACGAATAACTTTATAAAAGATTTTACTATGCAAACACTATGTAGGCACTATACAAATACTATGCATAATAAAATATAATATATTCTAATTATTGTCTAATAAAATAGATAACTTTATAAAAGTATTCTGTTTTATATAAAAAGATTTTACTATTAGCCTAATAAAACGAATAACTTTATAAAAGTATTTTGTTTTATATAAAAAGCTTTTCTATTTTATTATATTAATAATACCAATAAAATAAAACTGAGTGACTTATCATGTAAGCATCAATAATCAATACCGTGTGCTACTATGCAACCATGCGTATTACTGTACTTTTACTACCAAGTAGTTCAATAGTATTAATGGTAAAACTTCCGCCGTTATTTTCATAAAGTATTTTTGTCGTTTTCTCAATTCGACAATAATTCTGTTGTAGGGTCCACCAATGATTGTGTCGACGTACGAATATTCTCAGTTAAAACGAATATTTCCCGACCAATCGAATATTATATAGCAACTTGCGTACTTTGCAAAATTTATAAATATTACCCATAACTATAACATTATATCAATTTCACTCCATAATATTCAAAAATGATATTTTTAGAAAATTCATCTTTATTTATAAAAGTTGGGGTCTTACAGAGAGAGAGTTGGTTGAGGTAGGATAGCAAATGAGCAACTTTTTGTGACTTTCTCTCTCTTTATCTCTTATAATTACTTGATGCAATGAATGTTACTAATATGGCTAATGATCTAGGCGGATTTGCTGGATTTTAGGTCATGCAAAGTCAAAAGTTGGTGAACAACTAAAGGTCTTGGCCCTAAGGTTTTAACCCTTAGGTTTTATAACCTTAACTTCTAGGATTTTCTAAATTAGGGGTTTTAAAATAGAAAATTGAGATTTCTAAAATATAATTAGGGTTTCCTAATTATATTAAAGGTTACTAATCACATTAGTCATGCTAATTAGGATTAGGGTTTCCTAATTAGGGTTTAGGATTTCTGAATTTAAAATTAAGTTAAGGTTTTTAATCTTGAGATCAGGGTTTCTAATCTCATACTAGGGTTTACTAATTTTGTACCCTACTCGATCAATCATTGATTAAAATTTCTATACAATACAAACACATATTAATCAATATAATTATTTTAATTATATTTTCTATCGAATTCCTATCCGTAACTAGGGTTAGGGCTTCTAAATCAGTTAAGCACAACTCTACTCTTTTTTCTCAGTCAATACACAAATTGACCACATCTCGAGACTCGTATCCCAAATACTCGTCACAAAATTGATAATCAATGTTAATATTAAATAAAAAAAATTATTCGTAAAATTCGGATTATTTGAAATTCTGGGTTATCACATAAACCACATCATCGAATCATCCCTACACTACAGGCCAATGATATTCATTAGTATCACGACCACGAATTATCTATGCACTACGTGCCAAGGATATTCGTGTTTTCACCAATGATTATGATAATACCAGCAACTGTCCATCAATGCACTACATGCCAATGAGGACTTTTACCACTTCATTTGTAACATTACGGGTCATGATTATACCGAATGATCCCTGGTTATAATCATACCAATCAACAGTCTATCTATGCACCACGACAAAAGATGACTTTCATTACAATATAAGCATTAGGATGATGACAATGATATAAGAATTCAATTAAATGAAAGTAAATGATAAATTTTAAAGATTTATAATTTAATTTATCTCGAATTCAATAATGTTCAAATTACCAACATGATACAGCTTTGTGGAGTAAAATTCAAGAATGATATTGTATTAAAAATGATTTATACAGCAAAAAAATCAGTTTTTTGTCATGAATAGTATCCCAGGTGAATAGTATCCGAGTGAATAGTATCATGTGAATAGTACTTCATGAATAGTACTCGTGAATAGTACTCATGAATAGTACCTGTGAATAGTACTTTATGAATAGTACCCCGTAAATAGTATTCCAGCATAAAAAGAATAATAATTATCAATAATGCTCAGAATAACATTTCCATGAAAAGATACTGGATGAAGCACAAATATCACGAATATTCTACTAATTTCACGGAGTATAGAAGTAATACTTTAACAGAATGAGTGTAGAATTAGGAATACGAAACGAAATAATATTACTCACATACTACAAAGTATGGATGAAAATATTATTTCTTACGAATACTGAACAAAAATAACATCTCTTACCTTAGAAGAAGACTGAATACTGAAATAGTGAAGTAGTAGAATACTCTTTTTCTTTCTCACTATAGCTTCTCTCTTTATAATTGCTCTTGTGAGTCTTAGTGAATTGGTGAGAATGAAAGAAGAATGAGTTTCTATTTATAGGAAACTATATTTTCGATAATTACACGTTTTGGAGCTCGAACTATTTTAGTATAATACCTTCATCTTTTCCTTCATTTTTAAATTAGTCCTGCAAGTATTATCAAACTTGCACTACATCCCTTAATAGTACATGCATGTGAATCAATAGTACATTCATGTGAATCAATAAATCTATACACGTGAAAAAATAGTTATAGTATAGTACCTTCATCTATACCTCCATTTTTTATTTAGTCATGCAAGTATTATCAATCTTGCACCACCTCCCCTAATAGTACATGCATGTAAATGAATAGTACATACCTGTGAACAAATAGTTACAAACATGTGAATTAATAGCAATTAATTGCTCATTTATCCGATTAATTACCCGATTGGTCAATATAACATCCAGAAATCAATTATTATCGAAATAAATGTCGATTTCCATTAACACTAATAATCCCAACCAATGGAAATATTAATTTCATCTTTAATCAACACGAACTTATTCATCATTAATATTATAACTCACAATATTTAACAACCAGATCATTCCCAGGAAAGATGGGGCTTTCCGATAAGGATTTCTCCCTACTGGAGCGCAATTAGGTGATCAAACCTCTCCTCGACAGAACTTTCTAGACATCGTTAATATTGTAAATAATAATATGAATAACTTTGTCGTCTCAATTATTTATTTAATAGTATAAAATATTATGCAGATGATACTGTGACAATAATTGAATCAATAATATGAGAGATATTATGCAGCAATTATTGTAGCAATAATTGAGTATAACTTAGTGACTTCTCACGTAAGCATCAATAATCAATACCGTGTGCTACTATGCAACCACGCGTATTATTGTACTTTTACTACCGGGTAGTTCAACAGTTTAACGGTAAAACTTTCGCTGTTATTTTTATAAAAAGATATTTCTGTCATTTTCTAACTCCGACAATACTTCCGTTGTGGGGTCCACCAATGATTATCCCATCGTACGAATATTCTTTGTTAAAACGAATATTCTCCGACCAATCGAATATTTTATAACAACTTGCTTACTTTGCAAAATTTGTAAATATTACCTACAACTATAACATTATATCAAATCCACACAATAATATTTAAAAATATATTTCGAGAAAAATTAATCTTTATTCATAAAAGTTGGGGTCTTACACAAAAGACGCAAAACTATCGCCACTAACAGATCCTCGGGTGTACCTGATGGCGAAAAGGCTAAAGGAACATACAGGGGCGACAATATTTCATAGTTGCAGCATATCACTACCAGGGTACGTATGAATAGTTTTAATATGTTTACAATCATGAATTGTATAATATATATCAAATTTTTCATAGTAATATTATAATATGTTTTGTATAGGCATCTCGATTTCAAGGTCAGCCTATCCATTGACTGGATGTGTACGTGGCCACCCATGATGGTCTTGATATGTTTGTAATATTCATGAACACAATTAAATTGCATAAAATAAGCGGAAACGTGAAAATCAGAGTTTTAAAATTTTACAAACCATATGCCCGGATCACCCTTTATGCACAATTATTAATTAAACGAAAAAGAAAGAATAAGAATCATACCCTTGAAGATTCGAGCTTCCTCAGGTACAAGTTCACCTCTAATCCTTTTCGCGTTCAACTTGAATCCACTGGGTTTGGTTCCTTCCTTTGATCAACGTTAGCCACCCAAGTATTTGGCCTCTAAAGGTAATCCACCAAGGAAGAAGAAGGATTCAATAAGATGGGTATTTGGCAAAACTCTAGTTTTTTTATCTCTCATAGAAAATGGTGTACTCTCCCAACTATTGGAATGACGTATTCTATGAAAACGTCAACAACCACCTCACCCATAATAAGACTTCTCTTATTTATAGATGTAGGCAACCCTCCTTAATAATTAAGGAATTGAGTTTTATTTTAATTAATTAAACTTTTTTAATTAATTAGGCTCCTAATCTTATTAGGAATAAATGAGAGTACTTTTATTAATTAATTCCCAAACTCCTTTAGGAATTAAATAATAGTAATAGTAATAATAATAATAAGACTCCTCTTATTAATTTATATTTAATATTTCTAAAATATTAAATAATAAATATTAAGCTATTTAATTTATTCTATCACCATAGATTAAATTAAATATACTTAACTTATTATTACGATTATGTCATTTGCTTCTTAAATAATTATTATTCCTTTTATGGTGTGACCCTTTAGGTTCTCCATATTAAACCGGTTGTGAATAAATCAATTAGAACAATTCTAATCCTATTTAAATAAATAAATTAAACTATTAATTTATTTAAATAAATAATATTTATTCTACAATAGGGATAAGTCTCTCTAGTGATTAACGACTTTCCAGATAATATAGATTTTGACATTAATCATAAAAGAACCTTTGAGTAAATAGTTACCGTACAATTCAATCCTTCCACCATACAATGTCCCAATTAAATATAAGACATGAAATTACTGTCAAGTCTTAATGTATTTAATTATATATATTTCGACTCTTAAATGCACAACTCCAAATAATACAAATTAGAAACTCCTTTCTAATTTCATTCTTCCTTGGCCAAGGACTATTGGGTTATCATTTATCGAATCACATAGGACATTTCTCTTCTTTTACTAGAAGCGGTAGATTCTTTATTGATCATACATTATCTCCATTTACAACTTATTATACCCAAGCTTTGATATACCCTAAGGGTCTTAAGGAATAAGTCAAAGTATAATTCATCATACACAAGATGCTATGACGATCTCAAGTCCAAGGATCACTTGTACTACTATCACTACAGGAATTCCTATTGACAGGCAAGTAAAACTCCATTAGGTATTCCTTAGCGAGCCACGTTCAGTGAACTTATTCTCTAATAAGCACCTACATACTTGCGTTAGTGTCTCCACACAAATGATCATGAGATCAATCATCCTCATCCAATGAGCAAGCAACGTATGTACCAATCTATCCGGATTCACTAATACCCAATTTAGTAATCCAACGATTGAGAACTATTTTAGTTTTAAGCTTTCTAAGAATTTAGATCTCATTAGAATGATCATCATCATTATTCTAAAAACATTGCTTAAAACTATGGGTTTATCACATATTATAAAACAGCATCATGTAGATAATTAAAAGCCTTTAATAAATTAATACTTCTTATTAATAAATGAATAAAATTGTTACAAAGTATATGCTTTATCATCAAACATGATTAGCTTGTGTGCATACTACTTTCAATCTCCCACTTGCACTAAAGCCAATCGCCATGGTATCTCATATCCTTCTTCTCTAAGTGACGATTATCCTGCTGTTGGATAAGCTTTAGTTAATTGATATGTATTATTGTTCTTGAGAGTTCACTATCTCTAGAGTGATTTCCCATCTTTTAATGATTCGTATAATCAAATGAAAGTGCCACAACACATGTTTAGATCCAAGATGAGACTTAGGAACTATTCCTAGTTCTGTAATGAACTTTTCATTCAAACAATCAACTTGCAGCTTCATTTACATCTATATACTATGTTTTTATCACTAAACCAGCAACTCTTTGCTGTTTGGAACCTTTCTAATTCACTGCACCACTGTTCAAGGTAACGCTTTACCTTAAAGTGGATTTTCTGTCGTCTTGGTTTGTCTAAAAAACTTGAGTTTGTTAAGCCCTCTAGTTTTAATTTAGACCCACCATGAATATGATCACATCCTTAGTGTCAGTTAAGTACTTTAAGATATTTTTCACTGACTCATAGTGAACTAATCCAGAATATGACTAAACATCATCAGGTCTCGTACATTTCATTGCATACATGGTAGTTACTCATGCGATCTCTCTTTTATGAGTCTATGGGGACTATTAATAGAGATACACTCCATGACTCATCAACATGAGACAACTCTTGGAGTTTGCCATGCTGAACGACTTTAGCATCAAATAAATATACGTTCCTTGGGTTAAGTCGAGCATCCTCTTAAATCTATCTATATAGATTTGTATCCCCAATTAAGATACTCTTCCCAAATCATTCATGGAGGAATGTTTTGACAACTTTATCTTTATCGATTATAACATTGGTATGTCATTCCTTATCCGTACTATATCAACATATAATACTAGGAATGTCACGACACTCCCACTGACCCTTTTGTACACACTAGGTTCATTCTTGTTTTTGATAATATCAAACTCTTTTGATTGTTTCATCAAAACAAATGTTCCATTTTTGAGAAGCTTGCTTCAATCCATTTTTCTAAGTGTCTACAACTCTTATTTTATCGTATGTAACTGGATCATCATCTTCTATGATGTGTACCTCATCATCATCATCTATGATGAATCCATACCTCCTAGGTATCTTCGGTACTATTCTAGATTTACGATTCGGTTGTGGTACAATAGGTCTATCTACATGTTTCTCTTATTTGACTTATAGTGTTTTGTGGTTCTTGAACTCTTCAAGATTCTATTATCCTCCCACTAGCCCCTTCAATGATAAACACCTTTATCTTAGAAGGCAGTGTGTTTCACAACAAACACCTTTTGCTAAGTAAAATTACAGAACATATACCCTAAACTTACTTTAGGATGTCCCACAAATCTGTACTTGTCAAATTTTATCCCAAGCTTATCCTTTTGAAACATTTTCTCATAAGTTGGACAACCCTTATCTTAACATACTTAAGATTAGGAATCCTCCCTATCCATAACTCTTATAGAGTCTTGGGGTCGAATTTTTAGGTTATCTTTTTCGTAGATATGCAGCAATTTCATGGGCATGACCCTAGAAGGATACTAGAATGTCGGTAAAATCATTATGGACAGCACCATGTCCAATAAGGTACGATTTTTCCTTTCAGATACATCAATCAATTATTGCGTATCAGGGGGTGTCCATTACAAGAAAACCATTTGAGATGATCTAGAAACTTATTGCACAAGTATTTATTCCTTGATCTAATCAAATAATATTAATATTTTTCCAATTTGTTTCACTTATGAATTCTTTGAACCTTTCAAATAATTCATACATGTATTTCAATAAATACACATATTCAACTCTTTGAATGATCATCTCCTTTTCTTATACTAGTTTGTTCAATTTGCAAAATATATATACACGTAAGTCAAGTACACAAAATCCATTAAGTAATATTTTAGTTCTATACGAAACATTATTATTATAAATAGAACAACAATTGTTCTTAAATATAATACCAAAGATTTCGTTGTCCAACAATAAAATGAAAATAATATTTCTAACAAGAACTGGAATACAATAACAACTTATTGACTTAATAGATTTGCCCGTAGGCATTGCTAAACTATAAGTTTCTATGGCTAATGCAGTAACCTTTGCTTTATTTTTCACACATAGGATTACTTATCTTTGTTTAGCTTTCTACTTCTGCTTGGTCCCTTCATAAATCAATATTTATTATAACCAAAGTCGGTATCCAATACCCAAGTAGAACCTTGACTTAAATAAAAAATTTATTTTAAATCTTGAACAAACTTGTATTTGTAACCGAAACTTCACTAAGCTTCTTTTGGTTAGCCTCTGCAAGATGCTTCTTGCAGTTTCTTTCCAGTGTCCAGGCTTATTGCAGTGGAAGCAAACTCATTTTCTATCCGTATCAGTTTTGTTCTTATTATCCTTTGTTTTTGCCTTTTTATTTACCTTCTTTGAATTGTTCTTCTTTTCAGAAGATCATGTTAGCCCCTATTAGTAAGACATGGTTTTTCTTGGTTGAAAAGCGACTCTCAACATTTTTCACCATGTTAAGCAAATCAGCGAGGCTGATATCTAGCTTATTCATATAAAAAATTCATAACAATTGTGAAAGGAGTTCGGGAGTGAGTGCAAGATCAAATCTTGGCTCAACTCTCCATCCATGACAAAACCCGTTGTCCTAATTGATCAATCAAATTGATTATGTTAAGGACATTTATCTATAATGTAGTGTCATCACTCATTCTAGATCAGAAGAGCTCTTTAGATATCTGATATCTATCAGTCTTATTTTTCTCACCATCAACTACTTGACGTGCAGGAGTATAGTAGGAGTATCCATAGTTTCAGGCTGACGCTGAAGCTTGTTACTCATGGATACGAGCATGATGCATTGAGCCAAATGTGCATCATTTTGCCACTTTTTAAAAGTTGCAATCTCTTCCTCAGAGGCATTGTCTATAACCATTGCATGGATAGACGTATTAAAGACATAAGATAGTTTTTCAGCTTTAAGAACTATTCTCAATTTTCTTAACCAAACCGTTTAATTCGGTCCTGTGACAACCCCAAAATAGGTTCATTCCATCCAACCTATTCTGAGTCGCCAAATACATGGTACAGAAAACAACTACAACTTTATTACAATAATTGTCGTGCAAAATACAACAACACATATGCTGTGAGTTTGAATACAAATATATATCAAATGTGACTCATGTGTCCAACCGTGGACATCACCTCACAATAACACCTTACATAAAGGTATAGTCAAAAACTGTTTTAGAAATTAGAATCTTTGGGAAGTGCTCAAGGAAACCTTCGTACATGGGAGGCCACGCGTCTAGGTTATGATAGATATCATATGGCCACAGAATTATCCTTGGTTGAACCAATAGACCCCAAAGAAAAACGAGAAGATTACTATCATATTCTTTCCAATGGTGAGTCTTCTCTTGACTTATCATTATCTCTACTGTCTCTAATTGAGAATTATACTTCAAACAAACACCAAGATTATATAGGTAGTGCTCGTATATATACTCAGCAAGTGAATGAGCACAACCCTGTCTTATGATGACACGAGGTTGTATGTCATTAGACATCTTGTATGATAGTGACAAAACACCCTTCCAACGTTGGGTTCGCCTCACCCTATTTTCTTCACCAAATATAACTACTAAATGATGACCACCGTTCTATTCCCTTGTTACCCTCGCTCGACCCAGCTACACTCTTATTACCTGAAAGGAATTGTGAAGCAAAAGGGTGAGCACAACTAGCCCAGTAAAGAATATCATGACTAAAGATAAATAAATTATCAATAGTCTTCATCAATAATAAATCAGAGATTTAGAACATATGGTAGATGATAAAAAATTTCAACCATAGTTGCAGCGGAACATGCAATCCATTAGAAGAGTCAAATAGACCATAAAGTCTATTATCTCTTCCATGTTAAAAATCCACCAACAATGTTTTATCCATGTAACATCACTCAACAGTTCCTTTCCACAATCATATGAATAACTCATAATCATAACTGTAGTTCTAAATTCCTCTTCTCATCTAGGACGAAGATAATTTTCATCACCTATCTTTACCTGAAACATCAAAGATCATGGTTACACCAAATCACATTTCCTGTTCATAATCATACTAATAACTTCATCTTTGCACTACGGCCAAAGATATTCATTTGTATCACCAGTTGGTCATGTTTATCTCAACATCTGTTCATCTTTGCACTACTGGCCAAAGATATTCAACAACATGTCATCTTTGCACTACGGGCCAAAGATATTCATCAACAATTCATCTTTGCACTACAGGCCAAAGATATTCATCAATATTTCATCTTTGCACTACAGGCCAAAGATATTAATATCTCAAAGAAATATATAATCATTTCAGAATTTATATAAACAATAATTATAACCATGTTGATCAATTCACCTTTGCACTTAAGCTTAAGATATTCAATTATAAATTCAATGGTCATGATCATACCAGTCACAATTCAACTTTGCACTACAGGCCAAAGAGAACCCTAGTCATGATCATACCAATAATCTACCCATCTTTACACTCCAGTGAAAGAGAATTTCAACATCAGGGTTATAAAAATGTTATATATGATGATAAAAATAATATGATCAACATATAGTTTTAATCTCAAGAGTAATATTCGTAACTCATGAATAGTAACCCCGACACAAAAGATAGAAATTCTACAATAAAATTCATACAAATATTTCGGTATAATGATATTGAAAGAATAACATTACTTAAATTTATAAACAATTTATTTTAATTGTTTACACTTTACTAATTAATGCATTTAATCATCATAAAATGCCAACTCTTACAATTTCATCATCAATAACCAAAACCCTCATCAAAAATCTGCATATACCTCATATAGGATTCTCAAGCCATAAAATCCTATTTTCCAATTTTCTTTCTTCACAAAACATATTTAATTCATTTACTCATAACTAGACCATTTTTATGAAAAATACCAAATCAGTTCCAAAAATATTTCTTTTCTGGGATTTAGCATAATATAGTCCCATAGTGAACATATATTTTTCTCAGAATTTTTAAAAGTCATTTACTATTTTTCATATGGCCAAAATACCGAATATTTAGACATTTATCAAAAATTATACTTTTGTCCAAAAATTCTAAAATTTACAGAGTATACTTCTATCATATACATGTACTCCCAATAAAAATTTCATCAATTTTGGAGTTAACCACAAGGAATTATAAGCGGTTACTTTTAAAATAGTCTTTTCTCATAAAATTCATAACTCTCAATCTATACATCCAAAAATCACCATTTTTGGACACAATCAAGAAAACTCATCAAAATATCATTTCAAATTTTTCCAGAATTTTTGAAGATCAGAAAAATTACGAAACTGAAAATCATAACAACCCTTAAAATCCCTTAATATCCCTTACTATCCCTTACTATCCCTTACAATCCCTTACTATCCCTTACCTCAAAAGAGCAGTACTTCTGATCGGTATAAGGCTGAAGGAAACTTGCACTGATGAATAGCAACTCACCAAGTATCTAAATACTCACAAAATACACTTAATAATCTAGAGAGAGAAAGAGAGAAAGCTTATGTTTCTGGTGTGATTTTCAATTCTAACTTAGCCCTCTATTTATAGGAAAATTTTGGTAGGTTTGACCTGCAACCTGATGGCTTTACCTGCTACTATTCCCACCCACCACATTTGAAATATAATTCAGCACATTTCTTCACCAACCACAAGTGGGGCCCACCAATTCTAGAATTTTCCATCAAAATGATAAACTCCAAAAATTCAACAATTTCTGAACCAGTCATCTCGTAAAATTCATAACAAATTATACGTTCATTTTTAACGGTTCAAAATTTGTAGACATATACTCAACTTATATATGTATAACATATCCAAAAATTACCACGATCCAACGGTCGGATTAAAAATTATAACCCCCGCAAAATATCTCAAAAACCCTGATTTTTAATACCTCCATTCCGACAAAAATACGGATAAAAATCTCAACATTAACTCCTTCATTTTTTTAACCACAAAAATATATCCCTCATTTATATCCACATAAAATAAATATTTTCTTATCATATGAATCAATAATTAATTATTCACAAATAATATTACAGAATCACATTTATGACAACCAGGCCGTTCCCAGGAAAGAGGGGGCTTTCCAATAAGAATTTCTCCTTACTGGCGCGCAATTAGATGACCAAACCTCTCCTTAGACAGAACTTTCTAGACATTGACAATAATGTTATCTAATAATATTATTCAAATAATATGAATTATTGATCTGATAAAGGAAAATACTGTGCAGCAACAATTATTGAAACAACAATAATATAAAATATCAACGCAACAATTATTGAATCAATAAAATAAAATATTGAACAGTAATTACTGTAACAATTATTGAGTAGTGCCTTCTTACGTAAGAATCAATAATTTCAAAAATACTATGCAATACCGTGTGCTACTGTGCAATAACGCGTATTACTGTATTTTAACCACCGGGTATTCCAACAGTGTTAACGGTAACAACTACGTCGTTATTTGTAAAAACTCAAATTTGTCGTTTTCTTCACCCGACAGTTATTCTGTTATGGGGCCCACAAATAGCTGCGCCGTCGTACGAATATTTCCCGACAGAAAGAATATTCTACGACCAAACGAATATTCCCCGACAACAATGATTATTTTATAACCACTTGTGTATTTTGAAAAATTTTCACATTTCACCCATAACTTTAAAATTTTATCAATTTAACCATTTACTGAATAGAAAAATTGAATACTTTTATTTCATAAAATTCGGGGTCTTACAATCTCCCCTCCTTATGAAATTTCGTCCCCGAAATTTACGTACCTGGTATTTCAAAGAGTTGAGAATACCTTGCTTTCATTTCAGATTCCATCTTCCTTATCATCATGATTTCTCCATTGCTCATCTCCTGTATTTCAGATATCATTCTAGAATACAGCTTCAAAACAAGGGTTAATTTAACAAATTAACATATCACATAATATCCCGATATTATGACTGACCAACAAATAAGCTTAGGTAGGACACACTAGCGAAGGATTTACTCATCTCTCCCCTCCTAGTTATATTTCCCGATCTCCGCCAGAGATCATATCCCTAAGCTCTGATACCAAATGTAACTCTGGACACCAACCTATGTCAGCACCTTACATTGATACCTATCAGTTTGCCACCGCAGAACGGCGTCCCCTACGGAGAGTCTGGCTTCGGTGCATCCCCCATCAACAGGAAGTCACCAGCGAGAGGCTCGGGGCTCTTTACTTATAGCTCTGATACCAAATGTGACAACCCCAAAATAGGTTCATTCCATCCAACCTATTCTGAGTCGCCAAATACATGGTACAGAAAACAACTACAACTTTATTACAACAATTGTCGTGCAAAATACAACAACACATATGCTGTGAGTTTGGATACAAATATATACCAAATGTGACTCATGTTCCAACCGTGGACATCACCTCACAATAACACCTTACATAAAGGTATAGTCAAAAACTGTTTTAGAAATTAGAATCTTTGGGAAGTGCTCAAGGAAACCTTCGTACATGGGAGGCCACGCGTCTAGGTTATGATAGATATCATATGGCCACAGAATTATCCTTGGTTGACCCAATAGACCCCAAAGAAAAACGAGAAGATTACTATCATATTCTTCCCAATGGTGAGTCTTCTCTTGACTTATCATTATCTCCACTGTCTCTAATTGAGAATTATACTTCAAACAAACACCAAGATTATATAGGTAGTGCTCGTATATATACTCAGCAAGTGGATGAGCACAACCCTGTCTTATGATGACACGAGGTTGTATGTCATTAGACATCTTGTATGATAGTGACAAAACACCCTTCCAACGTTGGGTTCGCCTCACCCTATTTTCTTCACCAAATATAACTACTAAATGATGACCACCGTTCTATTCCCTTGTTACCCCCGCTCGACCCAGCTACACTCTTATTACCTGAAAGGAATTGTGAAGCAAAAGGGTGAGCACAACTAGCTCAGTAAAGAATATCATGACTAAAGATAATTAAATTATCAATAGCCTTCATCAATAATAAATCAGAGATTTAGAACATATGGTAAATGATAAAAAATTTCAACCATAGTTGCAGCGGAACGAGCAATCCATTAGAAGAGTCAAATAGACTATAAAGTCTATTATCTCTCCATGTTAAAAATCCACCAATAATGTTTTATCCATGTAACATCACTCAATAGTTCCTTTCCACAATCATATGAATAACTCATAATCATAATTGTAGTTCTAAATTCCTCTTCTCATCCAGGACGAAGATAATTTTCATCACCTATCTTTACCTGAAACATCAAAGATCATGGTTACACCAAATCACATTTCCTGTTCATAATCATACTAATAACTTCATCTTTGCACTACGGCCAAAGATATTCATTTGTATCACCAGTTGGTCATGTTTATCTCAACATCTGTTCATCTTTGCACTACTGGCCAAAGATATTCAACAACATGTCATCTTTGCACTACGGGCCAAAGATATTCATCAACAATTCATCTTTGCACTACAGGCCAAAGATATTCATCAATATTTCATCTTTGCACTACAGGCCAAATATATTAATATCTCAAAGAAATATATAATCATTTCAGAATTTATATAAACAATAATTATAACCATGTTGATCAATTCACCTTTGCACTTAAGCTTAAGATATTCAATTATAAATTCAATGGTCATGATCATACCAGTCACAATTCAACTTTGCACTACAGGCCAAAGAGAACCCTAGTCATGATCATACCAATAATCTACCCATCTTTACACTCCAGTGAAAGAGAATTTCAACATCAGGGTTATAAAAATGTTATATATGATGATAAAAATAATATGATCAACATATAGTTTTAATCTCAAGAGTAATATTCGTAACTCATGAATAGTAACCCCGACACAAAAGATAGAAATTCTACAATAAAATTCATACCAATATTTCGGTATAATGATATTGAAAGAATAACATTACTTAAATTTATAAACAATTTATTTTAATTGTTTACACTTTACTAATTAATGCATTTAATCATCATAAAATGCCAACTCTTACAATTTCATCATCAATAACCAAAACCCTCATCAAAAATCTGCATATACCTCATATAGGATTCTCAAGCCATAAAATCCTATTTTCCAATTTTCTTTCTTCACAAAACATATTTAATTCATTTACTCATAACTAGACCATTTTTATGAAAAATACCAAATCAGTTCCAAAAATATTTCTTTTCTGGGATTTAGCATAATATAGTCCCATAGTGAACATATATTTTTCTCAGAATTTTTAAAAGTCATTTACTATTTTTCATATGGCCAAAACCACCGAATATTTAGACATTTATCAAAAATTATACTTTTGTCCAAAAATTCTGAAATTTACAGAGTATACTTCTATCATATACATGTACTCCCAATAAAAATTTCATCAATTTTGGAGTTAACCACAAGGAATTAAAAGCGGTTACTTTTAAAATAGTCTTTTCTCATAAAATTCATAACTCTCAATCTATACATCCAAAAATCACCATTTTTGGACACAATCAAGAAAACTCATCAAAATATCATTTTAAATTTTTCCAGAATTTTTGAAGATCAGAAAAATTACGAAACTGAAAATCATAACAACCCTTAAAATCCCTTAATATCCCTTACTATCCCTTACTATCCCTTACAATCCCTTACTATCCCTTACCTCAAAAGAGCAGTACTTCTGATCGGTATAAGGCTGAAGAAAACTTGCACTGATGAATAGCAACTCACCAAGTATCTAAATACTCACAAAATACACTTAATAATCTAGAGAGAGAGAAGAGAGAAAGCTTATGTTTCTGGTGTGATTTTCAATTCTAACTTAGCCCTCTATTTATAGGAAAATTTTGGTAGGTTTGACCTGCAACCTGATGGCTTTACCTGCTACTATTCCCACCCACCACATTTGAAATATAATTCAGCACATTTCTTCACCAACCACAAGTGGGGCCCACCAATTCTAGAATTTTCCACCAAAATGATAAACTCCAAAAATTCAACAATTTCTGAACCAGTCATCTCGTAAAATTCATAACAAATCATACGTTCATTTTTAACGGTTCAAAATTTGTGGACATATACTCAACTTATATATGTATAACATATCCAAAAATTACCACGATCCAACGGTCGGATTAAAAATTATAACCCCCGCAAAATATCTCAAAAACCCTGATTTTTAATACCTCCATTCCGACAAAAATACGGATAAAAATCTCAACATTAACTCCTTCATTTTTTAACCACAAAAATATATCCCTCATTTATATCCACATAAAATAAATATTTTCTTATCATATGAATCAATAATTAATTATTCACAAATAATATTACAGAATCACATTTATGACAACCAGGCCGTTCCCAGGAAAGAGGGGGCTTTCCAATAAGAATTTCTCCTTACTGGCGCGCAATTAGATGACCAAACCTCTCCTTAGACAGAACTTTCTAGACATTGACAATAATGTTATCTAATAATATTATTCAAATAATATGAATTATTGATCTGATAAAGGAAAATACTGTGCAGCAACAATTATTGAAACAACAATAATATAAAATATCAACGCAACAATTATTGAATCAATAAAATAAAATATTGAACAGTAATTACTGTAACAATTATTGAGTAGTGCCTTCTTACGTAAGAATCAATAATTTCAAAAATACTATGCAATACCGTGTGCTACTGTGCAATAACGCGTATTACTGTATTTTAACCACCGGGTATTCCAACAGTGTTAACGATAACAACTACGTCGTTATTTGTAAAAACTCAAATTTGTCATTTTCCCTTCACCCGACAGTTATTCTGTTATGGGGCCCACAAATAGCTGCGCCGTCGTACGAATATTTCCCGACAGAAAGAATATTCTACGACCAAACGAATATTCCCCGACAACAATGATTATTTTATAACCATTTGTGTATTTTGAAAAATTTTCACATTTCACCCATAACTTTAAAATTTTATCAATTTAACCATTTACTGAATAGAAAAATTGAATACTTTTATTTCATAAAATTCGGGGTCTTACAGGTCCGATTAATTTAGCATCTAATATGCTACGCAATGATAGTAATTTAGACATTGTAAAATTCTGTAAATGAATTTGTAAGTAACAATATTTTAGCATACATTCTTTTATTAATTACCAAAATAAATTAGGTCTTATTTTAAATTGGTATCTCCTACTTTTTTCTTCAAACTATATTACCCTCAATATAAATAGTTCGGCAAAATCTAATTAAAGATTTGCTAGTGAGGAATAAGTCAAAGTATAATTCATCATACACAAGATGCTATGACGATCTCAAGTCCAAGGATCACCTGTACTACAATCACTACAGGAATTCCTATTGGCAGGCAAGTAAAACTCCATTAGGTATTCCTTAGCGAGCCACGTTCAGTGAACTTATTCTCTAATAAGCACCTACATACTTGCTTTAGTGTCTCCACACAAATGATCATGTGATCAATCATCCTCATCCAATGAGCAAGCAACATATGTACCAATCTATCCGGATTCATTAATACCCAATTTAGTAATCCAACGATTGGGAACTATTTTAATTTTAAGCTTTCTAAGAATTTAGATATCAGTAGAATGATCATCATCATTATTCTAAAAATATTGCTTAAAACTATGGGTTTATCACATATTATAAAACAGCATCATGTAGATAATTAAAAGCCTTTAATAAATTAATACTTCTTATTAATAAATGAATAAGATTGTTACAAAGTATATGCTTTATCATCAAATATGATTGGCTTGTGTGCATACTACTTTCAGGTTTGCCTTAAGTTATCTAGATAGCGGTAATAAGTTTTAACAACTTGATCTTGTTTATGTAGTTTTACGTCATTCTTTAGAGTTTTACCAATTTATTTTTAACTATTTAATTATTAACATGATGACAGGATACTTATAAGCGTTTATTGAATGAGCGCTATCCTGAAGGCACCCGACGTCCACCAATTGATCAAGAATTGTGAGAGGGGGCTTCTGTTGTGAAGAAGAACTACGTCAAAGGTCAAGGACAACGACGCTGCCCAACCTTCAGTGGCTCAGGCAGCTCTACTACCTAGTCTTCACAGTCATCGAGTCATCCAGCTATTCATACTCCTGCTGACTATGTAAGAGCTATATGTTGAGATCGCGATCTTCTAAAGATAGTGGGCGGGCATCTGGCGGCTCTGAGTCCTGATGAGTTAGCTGATGTAGTGGCGGCAACAACCACATCACAACATGGGGATGGCGACGAGGTAATCAATCTTATTTATTACAATCAAAATAATGACTTGTATATATATATATATATATATATATATATATATATATATATATATATATATATATATATATATATTGTTGTGTTTAATTTGTTGTATATTTTCGTAATACCAATATCAACATATATACTATATATATAACTTGTTTTATTATTTTGTTAATTATAGGGTGATCAAGGAGAAACTAATTTGTACAATGACTCATGACGGCCGATTTAGTGTTGTGTTGTAGTTATTTGAGAATCTTGTACTTTTATATTCATTCTTTGGATGTATGTATGCTACTTAAAGATTAGATTTGTTTATATTTATTCAATTCATATTAGTTTTTTAAGGTTTATATAGTTTATATACTAGTTAATTTGGTGTTTGTGTCGGTATATGGACGATGGATGTTTATATTGTTGTGCATGTTTATCTTGTTGTGCATGTTTATCTTGTTGTGCATGTGTGTTGGGATAAAGCAGGTACAAAACATGTATAGTTTTTTAGGAATTCTGTAAAACAGGAAAAATCTGGTTTTCAGGTTTTTTAAGATCAGCGATCGCATGCGGTCCCTGATAATTATTAGCGACTGTTAAGCACATGAGGGTATTAGCGACCGCGTCTGGTCGCTAATTGCGGTCGCTGCCACGTGGCCCACGTCAGCTTTTGGCCCTGAACCATGTTGACTCAGCTTAGCGACGATTTTGGTCGCTAATATCGGTTACAGATACTTCGGTCGCTAATAGTGGTGGTTGATGTGCATTCTAGCAACCAGATTTTATGTGACGCCTATCAGCGACCGTAGTCGGTCGCTGATAATCATTTGCGATCGGGTACGGTCGCAGAAAGGCGGTTACAGACAGGCCTTTTTCTTGTAGTGGAGATATATACATATCACAAAAGTTTGAAATATATTTTTACATAAAATGAGTTAAACTTAAGGCAGAGGAGATGGTTAGAATTGATAAAGGATTTTGACTGTGAAATCTTATATCATCCCGGTAAAGCCAATGTGGTAGCTGATGCGTTAAGTAGAAAGAATCAAGAAAAGTTGAACATAATAACCACCAATGAAAGGTTAATAAAAGATTTTAAAAATTTGGAAATTGAGGTGGGATGTCCAACTACCTCTACCCAAAAGTTATTCATTCCAGAGGGAGTTTCGTCTCTACTTGATAGAATCAAAGTGACGCAGGAGAAGGATGAAGAATGTCAAAAATGTAAGTCTAATATAACTCATGTCAAGAATAACAAATTCAGAACAGACAAGGATGGAATAATGAGATATGAAGATAGAATTTGGGTTTCGTTGAATCAAGCATTAAAAGACGAAATATTAAACGAAGCTCATAATTCTAAATTTACCATACATCCAGGCCGTACTAAAATGTACAAAGACTTAAGTCGACACTTTTGGTGGTCGAATATGAAAAGAGAAATAGTCAAATGGGTAAGAAAATGTCTCACGTGTCAAAGGGATAAGGCTGAACATCAAAAGCTGAGTGATTTACTTCAACCCTTACCAATTCTTGAGTGGAAGTGGGAACATATAACCATGGACTTCGTGGTAGGCCTTCCAGCTACACAGAAGGGCCACAATGCCATTTGGGTTATAGTTGACCGTCTAACCAAATAAGTTCACTTCTTACCTATTAAAGTTACTTATAACTTAGACCAACTTGCCAAGCTATACATTAATGAAATCATCTCTAGGCATGGAGTACCTATTTCTATAGTGTCAGATCGAGATCCACGTTTTACCTCAAATTTTTGGAAGAGCCTTCAAAAACACTTAGGAACATAATTAAGATTAAGTACAACTTATCACCCTCAAACTGATGGGCAAAGTGAGAGAACCATTCAAACATTAGAGGATATGTTGAGAACATGTATCATTGACTTCAAAGGAAGTTGGGAAGATCAATTACCTTTGGTGGAATTTGCCTATAACAACAATTATCATGCTAGCATAGGTATGCCACCTTATGAAGCCTTATATGGGAGGAAATATAGAACACCTTTGTGTTGGGATGAGGTCGGGGAAAGACAAATGCTAGGACCTGAAATAATTCAACAAACTACTAAGACCATCAGAATTATACGTGAACGATTACAAGCATCACAAGATCGACCGAAGAAATACGCTGATCCACATCGTCAACAACGAAACTTTAGCGTAGGAAGCCACCTATTCTTGAAAGTGTCCCCTTGGAAGGGCAAGATACGCTTTGGCAAGAAGGGAAAACTAAGTCCGAAATTCATTGGACCCTTTCAAATTTTAAGCAGGATAGGTGAAGTTACTTATGAAATAGCATTACCTCCTGAGTTAAATCATATTCATAATGTGTTTCATGTGTCGGTATTATGACCATACAAACCTGATTATGAACATGTTATAAATTATGAGCCGATTCAAATCAAAGAAGATCTTTCTTATGTAGAAGAACCTGTGCAGATTATCGACCGTAAAGAGCAAGTCCTGAGGAATAAAGTAATAGCATCGGTCAAAGTGATCTGGAGGAATCAGAACATTGAAGAGGCTACATGGGAGGTTAAACATAAAATACGAGAGAACTATCCCCAACTGTTTACTTAACTTATACTGTAATTTTGACGAAGAAATTCTTATTAGTGAGAGTGAATGTGAAACCCCAAAACCCTAATAAGACTCAGTTATTTAAATTCAGTTATATTAATAAAATCTCTGCATTATGAAAGTGTTTTGGGTTATTATATACTTTGTTTAACAAATTAGGTCAAATAAATTTTTCGTCCGAAAATTGACGTGCTTGACACATCGTGCTTAAAAATATTTCTTTCGAAAACGGGCTTTTCAGTATATGTATTTTGACAAGCTGCTTTGTCGTGCTTACACTGACAAAACGCTTTGTCGTGCTTGTTAGGATTAGTGAATAATCTAAGTTAGAAACCCTAGATTACAAATCCTAACCCTAATTTATAAACCCTGACCCTAATTTGTAAACCCTAATCATAATTAGCTAGACTAAACCCTAATAGGTTATCCTAACATCTAATCATGATTGCTAAACTTCAATTAGGTACTAATAAACATCATTAAGCAATCCTAATCATAAAAATCAAAACCCTAATCATGATTAAAGAGGATTAGGGCATAATTAAGCTACTAATTTGATCAACTAGCTCACAGGTAGGTTATGAGTCATCAATACAAGTTCCAACACATCACATGACATGCTTTCAAACTCCCAAGCAGCATCAGAGTCATAGATCAAATATTTTGGGAGGCAAGTAGCTGATTAAATGACCAAAAACCCTAGCTTGGAAATTCTATAAAATGCAGCCTTAGTTCAGTGCAAACTTACGAATTTTACAAGCCTATACACTCTTATAACCTACCTAAACAAGCCTTGGAGATAGCAACAACAGATTCAGTAGCCAGAAATCAAAATCAAGCAAGAAAAGGTGCAAACCTTAATTTTAACCTAGATCTTTGATGCTATGTTTAATTTGTTGTTTAGATGTTTAGATATATGTAATAACATGTTAGAAGTATGCTAAGTTGATAGAACATGTTTTCATAACATCTAGATGCATCAAAATAGTGTTTTAAGCAAATTGGAAATTCTAAAAAAATAGGTCTTACAGTCTAATGTCAGAGCCTGTAAATCCGTGTATGTTAATAGTTAGGTCTGTTAATTGTATGTTAGTTGTAGTATTACATGAGGTCTTTAATCTGAAAAAGAAAACAGGTTCATTGGAACCATATATTGCAAGATATCGGTGAAAAAAAGTGGTTGACCGATCACGAAGTTCTGTTTTTGGGTTACCCAGAAAACTCAAGAATAGGTTGAACCGGCTACTTTGACCAACCTTTTAATCGCTTTCTGATTGTTGTTATGATGTCTACATATAATGAATTGATATTCTAATATACAAACTACATATTTATAACACCCAAACACTTAATCAATTCATAGGATTACTGGAATTAATGGTCAAAAGTCGTTGATCGAGCATGACTATGTTTTTTGGGTTACCCAGAAAACTAATGACCATGAAGAACAACTTTTGGTTGTACCTTGACCAACATAGATTTAGACCTTAGAATCATACTCTATCCAAATCAGTGTTACATATATGTACCTTGATATACAGACTACATATTATAACAAATAAAACACAAATCTATCGTACGGATTGAAAGATCTAGAAGCTACAAAACCGTTGACCGACCATGACCACTGTTCTGGGTTACCCAGAAACTCAAGAACAGCTTTGACAGTGACTTTGAGCCTCTATAATTTCTTGTTATATGTAGGTTAATGCATGAAATTGGTATGATGTTGTACTACTGCATGAGTACTATAACACCCATACACTTCCAAACTCAGAATCATCAATAATTGAGAATTAGAGTAAGGTCAAAGTGGTCTCTAGGCCATGACCAACTGATTCCCAGAAACTCAAGAACACGTGGTAGCTGACGCGTTGAGTAGAAGATCATATGCAGGAACGAGTGTGATGATGTCAAGTATACGCGTAGAACCAACTTTAATCGATAAAGTTAAAGTTGCTCAAGCTACAGACCCGGAGCTGATGCGTATGAAGAAGAAAGTGCAAGAAGGTGCTATTCCAGAAGCAAGAATCGATGAAGAAGGAATACTTCGAGTCCACTCTAGACTTTGTGTTCCTAACGATTCTGATTTGAAGTACAAGATCATGATGGAGGCACACAATACACCATTTGCAATCCATCCTGGAAGTACTAAAATGTATCGTGATCTTCGACATACATTTTGGTGGAACAATATGAAGAGAGAGATTGCAAAGTTTATCTCGAGGTGTTTAACTTTTCAACGTGTAAAGGCGGAGCATCAAGTACCAAAGGGTCCATTGCAACCACTTGAGATTCTGAAATGGAAGTGGGAACACATTACCATGGATTTCATTACGGGTCTTCCCACGGTTTCTCAAGGCATAAATGCTATTTGGGTTATAGTTGATAGATTAACCAAGTCTGCTCATTTCTTGCCGATACGGGAGACTTATTCCCTTGAACGTCTTGCTAGTATGTACGTGAATGAGATTGTAAGGTTGCATGGCATGCCAATATCCATAGTTTCGGATCGTGACCCAAGATTCACTTCAAGATTTTGGGTTAGCTTGCAAAAAGCTATGGGCACGGATTTACGATTCAGTTCGGCATACCATCCTCAAACGGACGGGCAATCAGAGAGGACTATTCAAACTCTTAAAGATCTATTAAGACTTTGTGTTGTAGATTTCAAAGGAAGTTGGGATAAGTACCTACCATTGGTGGAATTCTCCTACAACAACAGTTATCAGGCAAGTATAGGTGTGGCTCCCTTTGAAGCATTGTATGGACGAAAGTGTCGCTCTCCAGTATGTTGGGATGAGGTGGGAGAATCAACGTTGTTGGGACCAGAGTTGGTACGAATAACTACAGAGAAGATCCAAACGATTCGATAACGTATACAAACGACACAGGATCGACAAAAGAGTTATGTGGATCTTCATCGAAAGGACGTGGAATTTGACATTGGGGATCATGTATTATTACGTGTAGCTCCATGGAAAGGAGTTACAAGATTTGGGAAGAGAGGAAAGCTCAATCCACGATTTATTGGTCCATTTCAGATTCTTGACCGAGTAGGAAATGTGGCCTATAGACTCACGTTACCTCCAAGTATGTCTCGTGTTCATAATGTTTTTCATATATCTGTGCTTCGTAAATATGTGAAAGACCCGAACCACGTTATTGAGTTAGAACCGGACGAGATAGTCGAAGACTTAGCGTACGAGGAGGTACCTGTCAAGATCTTGGATAGGAAGGAGCATGTCCTACGCACAAAGGTCATACCACAAGTTAAAGTTTTTTGGAAAAACCATGCTATTGAGGAAATGACCTGGGAGTTGAAAACGGAAATGAAAACGAGGTATCCTCATCTTTTCGAAACACCAGGTACGTATGTCAATTTCGAGGACGAAATTTCATAAGGAGGGGAGGTTGTAAGACCCCAAATTATTAATAAATAAAATATAATTTCCTCTATTTATTATTCTGAAATAGTAAGGGTTGATTTGATTAATGTGGTTAGTTATGGGTAAAATGCGCAAATATTTTAAATAAGCAAGTGGTTATAAAATTGTTGTCGGGGAATATTCACTTGGTCGTGGAATATTCTTACTGTCGGAGAATATTCGTACGACGGCGCAGTCTTTTGTGGGCCCCATAACGGAAAGCGATTGGATGAAGAAAACGACAAAAATAAGTTGTTTATAAATAACGGCGTAGTTGTTACCGTTAATACTGTTGGAATACCCGGTGGTTAAAGCACGGTAATACGCGTTGTTGCACAGTAGCACACAGTATTGTACCAATTATTGATTCTCACGTAAGAATGCACTACTCAATAATGGTTATAGTAATTACTGTTCAATATTTTATTTTATTGATTAAATAATTGCTACGTTGATATTTTATAATTGTCACTACACAGTATTTTCCATTATCGGAGTAATAATTCATATTATCTGAATAATATTATTAGATAATATTATTGGCAATGTCTAGAAAGTTCTGTCTAAGGAGAGGTTTGGTCATCTAATTGCGCGCCAGTAAGGAGAAATCCTTATTGGAAAGCCCCCTCTTTCCTGGGAACGTCCTAGTTGCCAGTACTGTGATTCTGTAATATTATTTGTGTATAATTAATTATTGATTTATATGATGAGAAAAATATTGATTTTATGTGGATATAGATGGAGAAAATTTTTAATGTGATAATTGTTAAAAATTAATATTTTATCTTTTTCTGATAAAATAATTCATTTAAATATATTATTTTAATAATATATTGATGATGATATTTTTACAATGAATGTGGGATATATGAGTATATGAGGAGGAAGAGTATTTTTGTGGTATTAAATGATTAACACATGTTTTGTGTGTTGGTGGACACAATTCTTAACCGAAAATTTATTATTGACTGTAAAATCGACCGTTTGTGAATTTTGATCAATTTTTGTTTGGAATTTGGAAAAACTTTCTTCTGTAAAATTGTAGAGAATTGAATTTCCTATAAAAACTCGCGAGATTCGAATTTTCTGATGAAAGGGCTATTTATTATGAATTATTGAAGTTCTGAAGTTCCGAAATAATTGATTTTTGGAAGTTTTATTTATTATTTTGAAGAAAAACATTTTTTGGTATTTAAGTGGGCTAACATGTGATATAAATGGGCTGAGATCAGATGTCTAGAGGTGGGCTAAGGAAAATTTGATAAATATATTAATATTATATTAAATTTTCTGCTTTGGTGTTCTAAGCATTTTCCTATAAATAGGGTGCTTAGGTTAGAATTGAAAATCACACCAGAAACACAAGTTTCTCTCTATTTCTCTCTCTATATCGAGCGTATTCTTGTGAGTATTTGATACTTTGAGTGTTGCTATACGGTGCAAGTTTCCTTCAGCACTATATCTGGTATTCCAGTCAGAAGTACCGTCTTTTCGAGGTAAGGGATGTTATTTTATTCAAAAATAATATTATTTCTTCAATATCATTATGCCGAAATATTGGTTGAAAATTTTTATCAAATTTAGAACTTTTCATGTCGGGGTTACTATTCACGAGTTACTATTCACCGAAAAATGAAATTTTTTTCTTTTCGTCCAAAATATATATTCTGGATACTAGCTTTGATTGCATCCATGTTTTGATCATTCTTGAATTTTACTCCACTATGATTATTTATGAGGTATTTTTGGACATGGAATAGCTGAAATACGAATCCTTAATATTTATTATTTTGTTTAACTGGATTCGTTTCCTTTAAAATATTTTTCACCATCTTCAGTCCTAAATGATGATATAATTGAATATCTTTGGCCTGTGGTGCAAAGATTAATACTTTCTGATGAATATCTTTGGCCCGTAGTGCAAAGATGAACATGTGTTTAGATGAACATGACCAACTGGTGAATATCTTTGGCCTGTAGTGCGAAGATGAATATTGATTGATGTTACAGGGATAAAATGCTGATGATGGACTTTTAAATTCATAGATAATAGTAGATTTCATTCTCTACGTAACTCTTCTATGAATTATTATTTTCTGTTGCGAATATTAATTTAAAACTTATTGTCTATTGTATTCTATTATATTTTTTTCCCTGTTAAAGACTAACGATAATTTGTTCTATGTTATCTTAGTCATAATGTTCTTTACTGGGCTAGTTGAGCTCACCCTTTTCCTTTTTGTTCCATTTTTCTCAGGAGGCGAGAATGTAGCGATTACTAGTCGGGGTATGGAATGATGGTTCTAGAAGTTATTTTAGTAGTCCTCACCATTTTTGTGAAATAATGTATCAATAATTGTATTGAGGACTTATTTGAGTGTGGATATTGTCTAGATGACAATATTTGTATTTACACTCACAGTTTTTATGTTGTATTAATAAAGTTGTAATTGTTTCTGTACCATGTTATTGACGACACAGAATGGGTGTTGTATACCTGTTTTGGGGGCGTCACAGTTGGTATCAGAGCTTAGGGATATGATCTCTGGCGGAGATCGGGGAATAGAATTAGGAGGGGAGAGACGAGTAAATTCTTCGATAGTGTGTACTACCTAAGCTTATTTGTTGGTCGGTCATAATATAGGGATATTATGTGATATGTTAATTTGTTAAATTAACCTTTATTTTATGGCAGTATTTGAGAATGTCGACTGAGAATGTTAACAGTGGAGTAAATAAGACGGTGGAGATGCCTATACTCACCAACGAGGAGAACGTGCAACAGGCTGGCAATGTTCCTCCTGTGAACAACACCACTGAGCAGACGGTGAACGATGAGATGTTTAGAAGTTTTTTGCGATTCATGCAAAACCAGACGAAGGAGATTCCTGTTCAAAATATAGGAAGAAATAATGGCAACGCACAGCTGGTCACAGCCAAGCCGTTCAAAGAGTTGGGACCACCAGAATTCTGGGGAAAGCCGGATCCGATTAAGGCGGAGACATGGGTCAAGCAAATTACCAAGATATTCGATGTCTTGGGATGCACGGAGGAACAGAAGGTTCCATTCGCCACCTTTATGTTCCGTGGTGAGGCAGACTACTGGTGGGAATCTGTGAAGCATACCCATCCAGCCGCACTCAGCATGTCTTGGGAGACATTTCAGAAACTATTCAATGACAAGTACTTTCCTGAAAGTATTCGTCATATGAAGGAGGTAGAGTTTATTAGACTGGAGCAGAATAACATGACGGTGTCCCAGTACGAGGCGAAGTTTGCAGAGTTGTCCACGTTTGCACCTCATTTGGTGGAGAATGAGGAACGTATGACGCTGATGTTTCTGAGAGGTTTGAAACCCGGCATACGTCAATATCTCATTTCTCCTAAATTTTCTCTCTATTCAGATGTTGTCAACAGGGCTCAATTATTAGAGCGAGATAACGAGTACGGTCAACCGAGGGACCACAACCAGGATCATACCGGTGACAGCAGTCATCAGAACAATGATAACCAGCGGAGAAAGAAAAATACAGACAAAAATGGTAACCACTCTGGTGGTAATCGTGGCCACAAAAATAGAAGAAGCGAGTCGGGAGGAAATTTTAAAAAGTGGAGATTCAATAATGACAATACGAAGACGTCAGCACCAGCAGTAACTGGTTCCAAGGGAGGAGAACGACCACCGGTCATATGCTATAAGTGCGGAAAAGAAGGACATATCAGCCCAAACTGCCCACAACAGTTTAAGGTATGTTATAATTGTGGAAAGGAAGGACATATCGCTCGAGATTGCACTGTAGCGAAACCAAGTCCAGCGGGGATGGTGACTCAAAAAGTTGTCCCAGAAAAGTTAAAGTCAACGGTTCCTGGAAGAGCATTTGTCGTGACTGGTCAACATGCGAGGAACCCAAACGAGGTGATCACGGGTAAGTTAATCATAAATTCATGCGAAGTTTATATCTTACTAGATACCGGTGCTACCCATTCATTTATTTCTCCTGCTTGTGCTCAACGTTTAAACTTGACTCCGGAGAAATTAGACTTTAATTTATCTGTGGAGACTCCGTTAGGAGAAACTTTCATCACATCCACTGTTTATAAATCTTGTTTGATCCAAGTTGGCACCATCACATTACCTGTTGACCTTATCTCTTTAAAGATATTTGCTTTTGATGTGATTTTAGGGATTGATTGGTTAACTACTCATCATGCCAAAATTGATTGTTTTCGTAAGGTTGTTAGTTTTCATATTCCTAACCAACCTGTTGTACGAATTCAAGCAACTAAGCCATTAAAATCAATCACTGTTATATCAAGCCATAAAGCCATTTGTTTATTAAAAAACGGATGTCAAGCTTTATTAGCCCATGTTATGGATTTGAATAAAGACACGTCAAATTTGAATAATATTCCTGTTGTTATTGACTTTCCTGACGTATTTCCTGAAGAACTTCCCGGTCTACCCCCGGAACGTGAAGTTGAATTCTTTATTGATCTTGAACCTGGTACAAAGCCCATTTCTAAAACCCCATATCGAATGGCTCCTATTGAACTTCAGGAGTTAAAGGTCCAACTACAAGAGTTGTTGGACATCAGTTTCATTCGTCCTAGTACATCTCCTTGGGGCGCTCCTGTTTTATTTGTAAAGAAGAAAGACGGGAGTATGCGACTTTGTATTGATTACCGGGAATTAAACCATGTCATTATCAAGAATAGGTATCCACTACCTCGTATTGATGACCTGTTTGACCAGTTACAAGGAGCACAATTCTTTTTAAAGATCGATCTTCGTTCTGGATATCATCAGCTGAAGGTTAAAACTGAGGATATTCTGAAGACTGCCTTCAGAACTCGGTACGGGCATTATGAATTCCTAGTCATGTCTTTTGGATTTACTAATGCTCCTGCGGCTTTCATGGATATGATGAACTGAGTATTCAAGGATTATTTGGATCAGTTCGTTGTTGTCATTATTGATGACATCCTCATATATTCCAAAAGCCGTGAAGATTATGAGCACCATTTGAAGTTGGTACTCCAAAGGCTGCGTGAAAACAAGTTATATGCTAAGTTGAAGAAATGCGAGTTCTGGCTTGAGGAAGTAGCATTCCAAGGGCACGTGGTGTCAAAACATGGAGTATCTGTTGACCCGGCGAAGATTGAAGCAATACAAAGTTGGGAGCAACCAAAGATGGTGACTGAAGTACGTAGTTTTCTGGGCTTAGCTGGTTATTATCGGAGATTCGTGGAAGGGTTTTCTCGAATCGCTACCCTGTTAACTCAGCTGACTCAGAAAGATATCAAATTCGTATGGAGTGAGGAATGCGAGAAGAGTTTTCAAGAGCTTAAGAGGAGACTCATTTCGGCACCTATTTTTACAATACCATATGGTTCGTATGTATTTGTTATCTACAACGATGCTTCAGGCAAAGGGATAGGATGCGTTCTCATGCAACGTGGAAAAGTTATAGCCTATGCCTCGTGACAACTTAAAGAATATGAGAGGAATTATCCTACTCATGATCTAGAGTTGGCAGCAGTCGTTTTTGCTCTAATGATCTGGAGGCACTGTCTATATGGGGAGAAAATGGAGATATATTCAAACCATAAAAGTCTCAAATATTTCTTCACCCAAAAAGAACTCAACATGCGGCAACGACGTTGGCTCGAGCTGTTGAAAGATTACGACCACACTATTCAATACCATCCTGGAAAAGCAAACGTGGTAGCTGACGCATTGAGTAGAAGATCATATCCAAGAATGAGTGCGATGATGTCAAGTATACGCATAGAACCAACTTTAATCAATAAAGTTAAAGTTGCTTAAGTCACAGACCCGGAGCTAATGCGTATGAAGAAGAAAGTGCAAGAAGGTGCTATTCCAGAAGCAAGAATCGATGAAGAAGGAATACTTTGAGTCCACTCCAGACTTTGTGTTCCTAAAGATTTTGATTTGAAGTACAAGATCATGATGGAGGCACATAATACACCATTTGCAATCCATCCTGGAAGTACCAAAATGTATCGTGATCTTCGACATACATTTTGGTGGACCAATATGAAGAGAGAGATTGCAAAGTTTATCTCAAGGTGTTTAACTTGTCAACGTGTAAAGGTGGAGCATCAAGTGCCAAAGGGTCCATTGTAACCACTTGAGATTCCAAAATGGAAGTGGAAACACATTACCATGGATTTTATTACGGGTCTTCCCACGGTTTCTCAAGGCATAAATGCTATTTGGGTTATTGTTGATAGATTAACCAAGTCTGCTCATTTCTTGCCGATACGGGAGACTTATTCCCTTGAACGTCTTGCTAGTATGTACGTAAATGAGATTGTGAGGTTGCATGGCATGCCAGTATCCATAGTTTCGGATCGTGACCCAAGATTCACTTCATGATTTTGGGTTAGCTTGCAAAAAGCTATGGGCACGAATTTACGGTTCAGTTCGGCATACCATCCTCAAACGGATGGGCAATCAGTGAGGACTATTCAAACTCTTGAAGATCAATTAAGACTTTGTGTCCTAGATTTCAAAGGGAGTTGGGATAAGTACCTACCATTGGTGGAATTCTCCTACAACAATAGTTATCAGGCAAGTATAGGTGTGGCTCCATTTGAAGCATTATATGGACGAAAGTGTCGCTCTCCAGTATGTTGGGATGAGGTGGGAGAAGCAACGTTATTGGGACCAGAGTTGGTACGAATGACTACAGAGAAGATCCAAACGATTCGATAACGTATACAAACAGCACAGGATCGACAAAAGAGTTATGCGGATCTTCATTGAAAGGACGTCGAATTTGACATTGGAGATCATGTATTGTTGCGTGTGGCTCCATGGAAAGGAGTTACAAGATTTGGGAAGAGAGGAAAGCTCAATCCACGATTTATTGGTCCATTTCAGATTCTTGACCGAGTAGGAAATGTGGCCTATAGACTCGCGTTACCTCCAAGTATGTCTCGTGTTCATAACGTTTTTCACATATCTGTACTTCGTAAATATGTGAAGGACTCAAACCACGTTATTGAGTTAGAACCGGACGAGATAGCTGAAGACTTAACGTACGAAGAGGTACCTGTCAAGATCTTGGATAGGAAGGAGCATGTCCTACGCACAAAGGTCATACCACAAGTTAAAGTTTTATGGAGGAACCATGCTATTGAGGAAATGACCTGGGAGTTGAAAACGGAAATGAAAGCGAGGTATCCTCATCTTTTCGAAAAACCAGGTACGTACGTCAATTTCGAGGACGAAATTTCATAAGGAGGGGAGGTTGTAAGACCCCAAATTATTAATAAATGAAATTTAATTTTCTCTATTTATTATTTTGAAATAGTAAGTGTTGAATTGATTAATGTGGTTAGTTATGGATAAAAGGCGCGAATATTTTAAAAATAAATAGGTGGTTATAAAATATTCAATGTTGTCGGGGAATATTCGTTTGGTCGTGGAATATTTTTACTGTCGGGGAATATTCGTACGACGGAGCAGCCTTGTGTGGGTCCCATAACGAAAAGCGATTGGATGAAGAAAACGACAAGTATAAGTTATTTATAAATAATGGCGTAGTTGTTACCGTTAATACTGTTAGAATACCCGGTGATTAAAACACATTAATACGCGTTGTTGCACAGTAGCACACGGTATTGCACCAATTATTGATTCTTACGTAAGAAGGCACTACTCAATAATTGTTACAGTAATTACTATTCAGTATTTTATTTTATTGATTCAGTAATTGCTGCATTGATATTTTATATTACTGTTGTTTCAATAATTGTCACTACACAATATTTTCCATTATCGGAGCAATAATTCATATTATCTGAATAATATTATTAGATAACATTATTGGCAATGTCTAGAAAGTTCTGTCTAAGGAGAGGTTTGGTCACCTAATTGCGCGCCAGTAAGGAGAAATCCTTATTGGAAAGCCCCCTCTTTCTTGGGAACTGCCTGGTTGTCAGTATTGTGATTCTATAATATTATTTGTGAATAATTAATTATTGATTTATATGATGAGGAAAATATTCATTTTATGTGGATATAGATAGAGAAATTTTTTTTAAAGTGACAATTGTTGAAAATTAATATTTTATCTTTTCTGATAAAATAATATTTTATTATAATATAATAATGATGATATTTTTACAATGAATATGGGATATATGAGTATACGAGGAGAAAGAGTATTTTTGTTGCAAAAGTTATTTAAAACATGTTAAAAATGTCTGTGGGCCCATTTCTTGACTGAAATTTGATTATAACTTGTAAAATTATCCGTTTGTGAATTTCGGTCAATTTCTGTTTGAAATTTGGAAAAACTTTCTTCTGCAAAGTTGTAGAGAATTGAATTTCCTATAAAGGATTGCAAGATTCGAATTTTCTGATAAAAGGGCTATTTATTATAAATTATTGAAGTTTCGAAGTTCCGAAATAATTGATTTTTGGAGTTTAAAATATTTTAATTATAAAAAACGTTTTTTGTATTGTTGGTGGGTTGTCAAACATACTAAATTGGATGATTCAAAGGTTGGCATGAAAATTAATATATATATATATATATATATATATATATATATATATATATATATATATATATATATATATATTAATATTTTATTAAATTTTCTGCTTTGGTGTTCTAAGCAATTTTCTATAAATCGGGTGCTTAGGTTAGAATTGAAAATTACACCAGAAATTGAAGTTTTCTCTCTCTTTCTCTCTTGATATATTGAGCGTATTCTTGTGAGTAATTTAATACTTTGAGTGTTGCAGTACGGTACAAGTTCAAGTCAAAGCATATATCCAGTGTTTCAACTAAAAGTAGTGTCTTTACGAGGTAAGGGATGTTATTTTATTCGAAAATGATATTATTTCTTTAATATCATTATGCCGAAATATTGGTTGGAAATTTTTATCAAATTTGGAACTTTTCATGTCGGGGTTACTATTCATGAGTTACTATTCACGAGTTACTATTCACCAATACGGCACTATTCATCGAAAAATGAAATTTTCTTATTTTCGTCCAAAATATCTATTCTGGATACTAGCTTTGATTGTATTCATGTTTTGATCATTTTTGAATTTTACTCCATTATGATTATCTATGAGGTATTTTTGAACATGGAATAGTTGAAATACAAATCCTTAATATTTATTCTTTTGTTTCACTGGATTCGTTTTTTTAAAATATTTTTCATCATCCTCAGTCCTAAATGATGATATAACTGAATATCTTTGGCCTGTAGTGCAAAGATGAATGATTTCTGATGAATATCTTTGGCCTGTAGTGCAAAGATGAATAGGTGTTTAGATGAACATGACCAACTGATGAATATCTTTGGCTTATAGTGCAAAGATGAATATTTATTGATGTTACAGAGATAAAATGTTGATGATGGACTTTTAAATTCATAGATAATAGTAGATTTCATTCTCTACGTAACTCTTCTATGAATTATTATTTTCTGCTGCGAATATTGATTTAAAACTTGTTGTCTATTGTATTCTATTAGATTCTTCCCTGTTGAGGACTAACGATAATTTGTTCAATATTATCTTAGTCATAATGTTCTTTACTGGGCTAGTTGAGCTCACCCTTTTCCTTTTGTTCCATTTTTCTTCTCAGGAGGCAAGAATGTAGCGAGCACTAGTCGGGGTATGGAATGAAGGTTCTAGAAAGTCGTTTTAGTAGTCCTCGCCATTTTTATAAAATAATGTATCAATAATTGTAATGAGGACTTATTTGAGTGTGGATATTGTATAGATGTCAATATTTGTATTTAAACTCACAGTTTTTTATGTTGTATTAATAAAGTTGTAGTTGTTTCTGTACCATGTATTTTGACGACTCAGAATGAGTGTTGTATATCTATTTTGGGGGCGTCGCATACCCCCTCACATTTGATCCAACCAATTCAACTCAAAAGTGTTGACAAGCCTTTGCAAGTGGTTGCACCAAAGCCAATCATTTTTCCATTCAGACCACAATATCCTGTTGTCATCCTACAGAAAGTTCCATGGAATTATGGAGAGGTTGAAGGATCCACATCCCACGTAATTTCTACAGTGTCGAAGGATAATCCACTGTATCTTCCCCAACGGGTGATAAAACCTACCATCAAGATAAATGGGAAGATTCCCATGGAAAAAGTGGAAGAATTTCTCCGTATTATGGGCCATAACGAAGCTAAGGTGGTTTTAAGTTTAAGAGAAGCTCCACATCAAATTTCCATACTGGACCTGGTGTTCTCTTCCGAAGATCACAGGAAGGTATTGCTCAGGGTTTTGGAAGAAGCCCAACTACCTAAGTCAATAGATGTTGAGAAATTCTAGCATCTGGTGAATCACATTTTTAACAACAATGTGATATCTTTCACTGATGACGATATACCTCCCTAAGGGACCGGTCATTGCAAGCCGTTGCACATAGCGGTTTTGTCTTCCGGATACATGGTGGGAGGAGTTTTGATAGACGGAGGTTCATCTTTGAATATCTGTCCTTATGCCACTTTGGTGAAGATGAATATTAATCTCAATAGAATCCGAAGAAGCCATATAATTATTAAAGCTTTCGACGGATCTCGACGAAACGCTGTCGGAGAGATTAAACTGCCAGTGGAGATTGGTCCACATACGTTCTGCATATCTTTTCACGTACTCAAAATATATACAGGATGCAACCTGATCCTAGGAAGACCGTGGATTCATATGGCCGGAGCCGTTCCCTCCACTCTTCACCAGTAGCTTTACATTATCAACAATAGCCTAGTCACTGTTGATGTTGAGCCGGAATGTCCTGAACAAGGTGACATACAACTCATCAGCTTCAATTCAGAAGTTGAGCCGGTCAGTTTTCATGCCATGGAGGAGAGCAACACTCACTATCATCCTGTTGGGGTGCCACCTCTCATACCCAAAATTTTTGCTGAAGTTATGTCGGCCACTCAAGAAATGATGACATTGGGTTATCAACCTGGACAAGGGTTGGGCAAAGATCATCAGGGCATCAAGCGCCCCATTCAAGTTCCCAATCAAACAGGGACAACTTGACTAGGCTACACTGCTAGTTCTAGTCGCAGGAATCCTCATAAGCACAAGCAGATTCCTTCAGCTTCAGCCACATGGCTATTATCTCCACCTACAGTTCCTGAGCCTATCCGGCCTCCGGTAAAGGTGCCTGCCCATGTAATGGCTATGTTATTTCCTAAACCGATACCGATAAAGGGGAAAGAAGTCTTGGTTTCAAATCCCGAATAGGAAGAAAAAGAACGGAGACGTAAACAAAGACATCGTCAGAATGATGTCAAACATACGCATCATTGTCCATGATGAGCACACAAATTGATACACCCCAAACGATGATTGTCCAGACGTAATGGTCATCATTCGGGAAAAAGAGGACAATGATAGCCCCTCCATCATTGCAGTCCATCGGAACTTCACCATTGACAATTGGAGCATCACTCCTTTCATTGGTCGACAAGGGTAAAACGGGCAGAGACTCCTTCTGCCCTGTAGATAAAAATAACTGCTTACTTTTCTGTACAGTATTAGCAGTTATTTTGTTAGTACATGCTAACACTTTGTATGATTGAACAGTTTCATATATTAAGTGAAAGCATATTTTGTTTCAGGACTCTAAATTAAATGTGCCTATACTTGCTGATAAGGTGCCTTTTCTCCAGAAGGATTATAACTTTGATGGAAAGTTGGACTCAGACTTGATGGAAATACAAGAGGACATTAAGTTACCTCAGGAGATCAAAGAATGTGTTGAAGACAAACCTAAACCCAACCTTGATCAAACCACTTCGTTCAATCTCAGAACCTTAGAAAGCCCTAAACTAATCCAAATTGGTACAGACCTCACTCCAAACCAAAGGAATAACATGGTTACGCTATTAACCCAATTCCAGGATGTGTTTGCATGGTCTCATGAAGATATGGTGGGTTTGTCCACTGACATTGTCATCCATCGCCTCCCCATCAAAGATGGATTCAAGCCAGTCAAGCAGAAGCTCAGGCGATTAAAACCTGAGTGGAGTTTAATGGTTAAAGAAGAAATTGTGCAATTTCAAGCAGGCATCATCATGGTGTCTACATACCTTAAATGGCTATCAAACATAGTCCTCGTGCCTAAAGAAGGAGGGAAGGTATGAGTTTGCGTGGGTTACCAAGATTTGAATAAAGCTTGCCTTAAAGATAGTTTTCCCGTGCCATTTATCCACATTCTCATTGACAATACTGCTCAATACGACATGTACTCCTTTACTGATTGCTTCGCGTGGTATCATCAGATTATGGTTGGTGAAGAGGATCATGAGAAAACTGCATTCATCACACCTTAGGGAACCTTTTGATATAAACGGTTGTCATTCGACCTCATCAATGCTAGAGCTACCTACTAGCGAGCCATGATGGCTCTTTTCCACGATTTAATGCATAAGGAGATAGAGATCTATGTGGATGACATCATTGTCAAGTCGCGAAGGGAGGAAGACCACCTAGACCATCTCAGAAAGCTCTTCAACAGGTTGCGTAAGTACACATTAAAGTTAAATCCAGCTAAGTACGCCCTTGGGGTCAAATCTGGCAAATTGCTAGGATTCCTAGCCAGTCATAAGGGGATTGAGCTGGATCC
The DNA here is from genome assembly GCA_016801055.1 of Panax notoginseng. NCBI lineage: Eukaryota > Viridiplantae > Streptophyta > Magnoliopsida > Apiales > Araliaceae > Panax > Panax notoginseng. Next base: position 149,309,238 of record CM029019.1, on the reverse strand, counting down.
CACAAAAATCCAGGCCATCACGAAAATGCCCATTCCTCAATTAGAGAAGGAAATACGGGGATTTTTGGGAAGAATAAACTTCATCAGCAGGTTCATTTCCCAACTCACAACAACCTATGAGCTTATTTTCAAATTGTTAAGGAAGAACTCCTCCATGAAGTGGAATGATGAGTGCCAGAAGGCCTTCCTTACAATCAAAGAACAGCTAATCAAAGCTCCTATGTTGGTACCTCCCAGGGATGATGCTCCCCTATTCATATACCTGTCCATAAGTGATAATGCCATGGGCTGCATGTTGAGACAGAAAGATGATAGAGGCCAAGAGCGAGCTATCTATTACATCAGCAAAAGATTCAGCAGCAGTGGACACAAGTACACTCTGATTGAGAAGACTTGTTGTGCTTTGGCATAGGCTTCCATAAGGTTACATCATTACCTCCATGGTCACACAACCTATCTCATATCCCGCGTGGATCCTCTCAAGTACGTGTTTAGTAAACCCATGCTGAACTGCCGACTGTCCAGATGGCAGTTGATCCAATAATAATTTTACATCGTCTACGTGACGCAGAAGTCCATTAAGGGTCAAGGAATTACGGATCAACTGGCTGCCGCACCTTCAGGGGATTTCAATCTCTTGGAAACATACTTCCCCGATGAATGGGTAATGACAGTTCAGCAACACCATTAGTACGATGCACGCTAAACATGGAAGATGTATTTTGATGGAGCTGTAAACATGGAAGGTTCTGGAGCTGGAGCAGTTCTAGCATCCGTTACGGGGGAGCAGCATCCCGTCGCCGTTAAATTACAGTTTGCCAACACCAACAACATAGCTGAGTATGAAGGCTGTATCGTAGGGCTAAAACTTGCTCAATCAATGGGCATCAGACGGTTAACTATTTTTGGAGATTTTGAGTTAGTAATCAGACAAATCATAGGAATCTATCACACCAAAGGTCTACACTTGCTGCCTTACTATCGGTAGGTTCTACAGATGGCTTCGGAGTTTGAAGAAATATCCTTCCTCCACATTCCTCAGAATAGGAATGATTTTACGGATGTGCTAGCAACCTTGGCCTCCCTGATCAACATACTTGACAAGGAAAACATGCCAACCATCACATTTTCCCAACAAAAGGCTCTAGCCTTTGGGAATTACATTAGAGAAGTATCAAATGAGCTACCTCCCATCCAACACCCTTGGTATCAGCATATCAAGGAGTACTTACAAGATGGATCTACACCCGCTAAGGTAAACCCGACTGAAAGAAGGCGGTTCCATCTACTGGCTATGAAATTCTACCTGAGCAGAGATGCACTCTACAAAAGAGATGTAGGATTAGGTCTCCTCAGATGTCTGGACAAGGACCAAGCTCAGAGGCTCATGGATGAGATCCATGGTGGAGTATGTGGCCCACACATGAGTGCCCCCCTACTTGTAAAGAAAATCCTAAGGACAGGGCATTACTGGCTTTCTCTCAAGGCTGACTGTGATGACCACGTCAAGAGATGTTATCAGTGCCAAATTCATGGGAATACTATCCACGCCCCTCCAAGGGAACTCCATAATATGAGTTCGCCTTGGCCCTTCTCAATGTGGGGAATGGACGTGATTGGGCCCATCTAGCCCAAAGCCAGTAATGGGCATCAGTTTATCTTCACCATGATCGACTAGTTCACCAAGTGGGTAGAAGTAGCCTCCTTCCCTAGGGTTACCAAAGAAGTCATCATTGCTTTCATCAGAAACAATGTCATTTGTTGATATGGACAACCAGAGGTAATTGTATCAGACAATGCTAAGAACCTCAACAACAAAATGATGGAGGAATTATGCAGTAAATTCCACATCAAACATCTCAACTTCATCATCTACCGTCCAAAGATGAATGGTGTTGTTGAAGCGGCTAACAAAAACATCAAGAAGATCATGCAAAAGATGTCCGATAACCACAAAGGATGGCCTGACTTATTGCCTCTAACTCTGTTAGCCTACAGAACATCAATGCGCACTTCCACTGGGGCAACACCCTACGCATTAACCTATGGGATGTAAGCAGTGCTCCCCATAGAAGTGGAAATGGAATCCCTCAAAGTGTTAATAGATGCTCAACTGGATGAAGACTAATGAGTATAAGATAGGTATCACCAATTGTCTCTAATAGACAAAAGGTGAAGTTATGCTATTTTCCATGGTCAGTTATATCAACAAAGGATCACCAGGTCGTACGACAGAAAAGTCCAGCTAAGGCAGTTTAAACAACATGACTTAGTTTTGAAGAAGATCATTGACAACCAAGATCAATCTAAGGGAAAATTCACCCCGAACTTAGAAGGCCCGTTTATTGTCAATGAGGTATTGACAGGAGGTGCTCTCAGATTACAAGAAATAGATGGCGATGAATTTTCACAGCTCATCAACTCAGACACCGTGAAATGGTACTATGTCTGAGGTTACCATCAAGCAAACATCCTAGTTTTGGATCACCAGATCCCCAATCATGTAACGCCCAGAAATTCGATCTATCTTCACACCCAGATTTTGTACGTCACGAGTGCATCATTCATCTAACATACATCATTATATACTAAAATATAACAACATACATTCTCAAATCCCAAGTTCTAAAAATCTTATAACCATTTTCGTTACAAATAATGATAAATACATTATTCATTTCATCTTACAAGAGTGACTTTTATCTGCCACCAAGGATACATAACAGTTCATTAAACTAGTCTATAGTTCAATTTCATCTTTTTATATTACAAGTCTTCACTTGATCTTCTCGCTCATTCACATTCTAAATGGCACTTCCTCTAGATACCGTCAGCTTGATCTTTACGGGATCCTTAAGTTCTTCTAACATCGTTCACCGAAAATATTTTTTATTTAAAGCAAGTGTGAGCATTCAATTGCCCAGCAAGTCATAATAGTTGAATAAACAACTTCAAGAATTTAAATATTCCTTTTAAACTTCGATAACCGAACAAAGGTTATGAAGTAGCTTGAATAATAGGAATAATTTCAATTCCTATCATTTTTAAACAATATTCACTTTCACTTTGAAATACTTTCATCCTTCTACCTTTTTCATACACATTCTATCTGGCCAGAATCATTAGCACAAACTTAACAATAACGGATCATATATAGACAGAGCATTCTCTTATTGAACAGTTTAATTATAGAACAATTTATCTCATACAAACACCGAAGTGTTCACATTATGGCACAAGGCCTCATACGTTCTACCACCTTGTACAAATATCGCACATTCGCATATAGATAGAACTTCTCAAGTTCAACATCTAAGAAGTTTAAGAAACTAGCATTCATTTAAAATATGAATGAAGTTAGGAAACTTGCCTTACGCGCAGCTACAACTTACGCTAAACTGCTCATTCCAATCCCTATATAACACATAAGGAGAAAACATAAACATCAATTAGTCATATAATTGACTTACGCATTGATTTACTTAAATTTACTTCTTAGGGTTCGCGTTCTTACAACCTAAGTTTACGCGACTACATTCATTATCGGCTTACGGCTTTATGACATACGGAGATGTCTTACTCAAAACAATCATTATTTTTGATGATTTACATTCTTATCTTCTTCTTATAACTTTTATAGGACTCAGCACGCAACGCTTCTCTGCTAGTAGTCCATATGGTACTCTGAGTGGTTTCCAACAAACAACCAACAAATAAGTTCTTGTCTCATCTACACTGCCATCACAGTGAGTTAGATCGGTTGCCTTCGCTCTCTGAAGGAATTGTTTAGCCCAGCTCCCATATGTCAACCATCAAAGGTTATGATTGTACCACAACCTAACTTATCGTAACTTATCCGAACCATTAACTATAACCTTCGTTAAGTCAATTTCTTATTCCTTATGGCTTTCAGGCCACTAAATACCATACCTCAGGATTCACTCTTTATCGTCCAAGTCATACAGTCTTTTGTATACTCAGAGCGATCATTCAAGTTAATCATTAACTCGGCTTCGTTACGTTAACGTCATTGCCTGAATTCAGTTCTTTACTATTTATGGTTTAATCATTGATCTTCATTATCTTATGATCAAACCATACACGGGGTGTAGGTTCTATCTGTTTAGTATTTGCGTGCACTAAACCTTCACGTCAGTGAAAGTGTTTAACGCTTACATTTCATTCTAACATTCTCCATCTGAATCACTATCGGCTTTCATTAATCTTATTACCTTTCGTTACGACTTTCTTGATACCATTCGTATCTTACTTATTACTTTCGTTAACATTAACCCCATGTTCACTATTCTTTCTTAATGTCGAAGCCGTACTGTTCACTGTATGCAAAAACCGATCGTTCATCGCAACAGCGTTGCGTTCACAGCGTTTATACGCTTTACACATATTGTAACACCCCCAAATCCAGGTACTTCCATTCCCACATGATTTGGTGTTCACTATACAAACATCATATATCTATCTACCCATAAAAATGCAAACCATGCAATAGATAGAAATAAATCCTCCCCTTATGGGGTTACAACATCTGAATAATAAATACAATCCCAGGTCAGACTAACCTTAAACATCCATGCGGAAACATAAACAAATTATAAGTCTTAAACAACATCAACATAAGTCTTAACACATAATTTCAACATCACATAAAACAACAAGTCTTCATTTACATCACTTGTTAATCTTCGCCTTGCCCTTGCTAGTAGAAGGCTCGTCAGATCTTTCATTCTTAACTGCAATGTTATTATTACGCAAGAGTGAACACGATTGCCCACAAGTATAACAATGAAATAACAAAATAATAACATGCGAGTGAATCAAAGACTTCTGAAATAAACTCAACTTTTGAATCAAGAATGAATAACAAGAATCAAAAGTATTCTGAGGGTCATAAGACCTTAAACTATGTCCTAGGTTATCAAGGGTTATACTTGAAATCTTTAACAGTCATAAGACTATGGACTCTTCTTCTCGTACTTAGGGGGATCAGCCCTTAGTACCATACTGTGCACAATATCTTAACGCTAACGCGTAAGTAATCCCTATATAGGGTTGTTCATCTCGGTTTGACATTAGAGTCCGCATCGAAGGAAGTTTGGATTGGATAAATCAATAAAGGTTCTAAAATTTAGAACGTTTATCAACTATGGACTAGTTGAATCAATAAGGATTCGCTAGTCTAACAAGGTTTAACAAATAATGATATTTAAATTGAATAACAATCTCTAGAGGTATACAATAGAACAATTATTGTATAACAGAATCATACTTTGAAAAGATAAATAATCTTTAGCATAACAAATTGAACTTGATTAATAATAATGAGAATTTACTCGACGAAATTTATAAACTAGAATAATGATAATAAGTAAGGTTAGGAAACTTGCCTCGTGTATAGATTACACGTTAATTATACACGTTCTTCGATATAATCCTACATATCATTTCTATTCACAACTCTAGTTAATTATAATGTAATTAGTCATCATAAGTTCATTCTTTTTGTCTAACTCGAATTATGACTATACTTAGTCAACTACTATACTCATTGCCACATAATTTACAGTTCATGAATAATAAGCTAACTATGCGTTCAATCATTCAATTCACACATAAATATGTTATTGACATGTTAAGAATTTATTGTAACACCTCATTATATGTCTAACATGTTTTTATGTTTGTTAGATTAAGTTACTAACACATTGCTAGGCTTGAGCAATTAAAAAAATTCATTTCTGGACCATTCTGCTAAGTGGCGCTGCGGCGCCACTATTATACTGGTTCTTGGCGCTATGGCGTCGTGGCGCTGCAACTTGAGACATGGCGCTACGGCGCGGGAAATAAGCATGGAGTTGGCACCGCGGCGCGAAACTCCAGTTTCTGAATTTCAAGTTCGCGAAGAACACAGAATCAGGCAAAATTATCATTACATGATCATTCAATTCATCAAATTACCCACATACTAGAATTCGTACATAATCATTACCAAACCTTTATAGAGTGATTTTAACCAATTAAAACACATAATTACAGAATTAAAACATGTAATTTCACTCTTCTTGATGTTCTTGAAGGTTTTGAACATAAAATATAAAAATTAACACTACGGATTCGTTATAACACCAAATCCATCCATTCAAGGTTTGTTTTCTTCATTTTAACATGCATAATTATATACAAGTGTGAATTTTACAAAACAATATATGTTTGACATATTAAATTTACGTATAAGGGCCATATGGCCATATTTCTATACTCTATACATTTTGAAGCAATAATATAAGTTGTAATATTATGAAACTGATGATATGGGAATCTATAATACATAGTAAAACATGCTATGCTAACATATTATCACAAATATCCACATAAACAATACAATTTTCCAATTTATAGAGACTTTACAGAATTTTGAAAACCATATTCATAAAAACTTTAATAATGTAATTAACAATTGGGTTGAAGAGATTACCCTTAAAACAATTTCTCTGACTTTCACGTTTTTCTAAAATACCACAATAATTCACACTGCTTCTCTCTATTTCTCTGAAATTCTCTCAGTTAACTCATAAAATAATACGTCTTCTCAACATAAGACTGATTAATAAAGAAGGAAGCGTACGCGTTGTGGAGGTCAGTTACCCATCATGGGTTAACTGCTATTAACTCCCCTTAGGGCCTTGTTTGGCTGACATTAATAGGTTTCAAAACCATTTAATTTAATGATTCTCTTATACTATAGTTTAAATCGTGTCACACCCAATTGCTTAATAATTCAAATATCTTATTTAATTTATTTTAATTAATATATAATAATTTCTCATTAATTCACATAGTCGCATAATTAAATTTCTCATTTATTAATTATGTCAAATTATTAAATCTCTAATTAATTATTAAATTAATTAAAATAACATTTGGCTTATTAAATATTTCATTTAATTCAATAAGCTCACAAAAATGCATACTTGAATAATAAATATTCTCCACATTAATATAATAAATATAACACATATAATTAAATTAATCTATCACAATTGCATCCATTAATTATTTATTATAATAATTAAATCATCGAAAATATTTATTTAATTCAATAAATATTAAAAATTAAATTACAAAATCTCATTCGTCACATCTTTCCCCCCTTAAAAGGATTATGTCCCCAGAATCACGACTCAATTAATTCGACCCGTTACACTTATATCTCATTACGACAACATAACATCGAAATGTTTTTCGTTGCCCTTGCCACTCAACGTCTAAGTAATCACAATCATAGCAAACCCACACGTTCGTTCTATCACGACTACGGTCCCCGGATATCGGTTACGTAGTCTACCACTTAAATTCTCTATCTTTTAATCTTTACGTTCAACCTTTACTTTCAACCTTTACTAACAGTTTAACTCACTTGCTTAAATGTTATTTTAGGTGAACTATATGTCCATACTTATTTCTTACACATCCCCAAGTAATTGAGCACTTAAAAGCTCATTACTGGGCCTTGCCCTGCACCGGCGCTGCGGAGCCATTCTTCCTTCTATCTCTCGCACTGCGGCGTGACCCTACTGCATCTTCTTCTTCAGTCTGGCGCTACGGCGCCGAGTCCCTCACTAACTCTCACGTTGCAGCGCCAAATAACAGTGCATGATGCCCCGAGCTCGCGCTACGGTGCCGCCTCCCAAGGCTCAGCTGGCGCTGCGGCGCCGAGCACAAAACTTAGAAAATTTTCTTATTCTTAAATCAAGTTTAAGATGCGTACTTCCCGATCTCATAACTTCTTCGTTATAACTCAGAACGAGGTCGTTCTAAAGCCATTCTCTTCCTTATCTTACGTACTTCAATAACCCTCTAACAGAACTTCATTCTGAATCCGTTAACATGCCATTCAATTGGCTTGATCTTCACTCTTCGTTCATTTTTACATTTTGTTAACGCTATTCGTTCGTTCATTCGTAATTCAGTTATCCGAACTCAGAACTCGTTCATTCTTGAGTCCACGACTCACGTGTTCTACGTTCTCTTACTTCCTTATGAAACCCTACACGTTCGGGTTTATTTACTAACTTTCTAATTCTTGTTCGTCTTTTATAATTTTTTGCCATAACTTTGTTATAGCTACGTTTTAATCTGTTCTTCATGAACGTTTCTACCGTTCCTAACCAAGCAATAAGCATCTAACTTATACGCGATGGTTTTAAACTTGTCCATCAACAACAATTATCCTACGATAGTTTTAAATTTGTCCATCAATAACGTTCTTCGTGTTCTTCGCATGTTCTTTGTGTTCTTAGATCGTTCTTCATTTTTAATCGATATTTTGGATTACAATTTTACTTTTTCTTGGAATTTGATGTTATAGAACACCATTCCTTAATTATTTCACCTACTCATTCATTTAATCCACTCGAATCGTTCAAATTCATTACGAATCTTATACTTTCTTAAGAAATTTATAAAATAAACTTCAAATTCTTATTTTTTTCATTTTCTTACGATTTCAACCATATGAAATCATTCCTAACTTCTTTTACTTCTTATTCCCATTAAGTTATATGTTTAACGTAGAAAACTTAAAGAAAATTTATAAGATACTAGGTTTCGGATTACCTTTCTCCTTTAATCTTCTTCCGTCGGACAAAGTTTGCACATGAGCAAGCTTTTTCTCCTCCTCTTTCCTCCCATCCGAACTTTCTCTCTCTCTCAAGTGTTATAGGATTTTCAAAATCTAAAACAAATGAATTAAGCTTCCTATTTATAGAAAACTAAGGCTATAGGAAAAATAGTCATTTTGCCCCCCAAACCTCCATACTATTCACACCTCCATACTATTTCCACCTCCTCAATACACCTCCTTACTATTCACGTAGCTTTCTTCGGAAGCATTGTACTTCCGTCTTGCGGAATTCGTCCGACAGTTCGAAAACTGCGATTCTCGGAATCCAAATATTTTTGAATATTTCTTCTTTCCTTTATCAATTAACTTTTACGTATTCTTCGAATTTCTGAAAAACTAAAAAATACTTTTTGGTGTTAAGTGTTTTCCTTCACGTTTTCCCCTAACGTAGTTAAACGAGTGAAAAGTACATAGTAGTACTTTTCGTCTTTTTTATTTCGTCCAATTTTTTCACATTTTTCGAGAAAAACTTTTATCGACTTACTTAACTTTTCACGATATATTATCGTCTAATCTTTTGATGGAATGTCATTTCGACATACCAAACTCTTAGAAAGGCTTAGGTTATTCAAACCCTAACCCGGGTTTCGTTGGGTGAATAGTGCATATTTCGTCTTTTTCCCCGAAAATATTTTTGTTCCCAGAAAATTTTTATTTTCGTCTTGAAAATTCTTATTCGTTCAATCTAGCTCGTAGCCAGAATCCTCCCGACTTATAATCATCCTAGGTTCTAGAACGATTAATAAACACATATCACAGAATAATATTAATAAAAATTTATTTTATTAATAACTAATTCTTTAAACTTAAATTCTGAACAACCCGAATTTTCGGGTCGTCACACTCTTCCCCCTTATAAAAATTTCTTCCTCGAAATTTCTTAAAACCACACCCTTACCCGGGTCATCACATTCACCCCTTCTTCACAGAATTTCATCCTCGAAATTTTAGCTTACCCTTCTTCTCAACTTCCCTTCAACGGAGTTCTTATCTTTCCATCATTCCTAACCTCCATAACCTATCAAGAATCATGATGTAGAAGGAATAACGAGGAATATAAAATTTCATTTTAAAATGTTTCATACTTTTGCCGAGGGGTCAAATCGACCATGAACTCTTACGTGGTTTAATAGCATTTCACTGTAAGTCCTTCTATCATGATCAGTTTACAATCACAAAGAAATCAAACTACCTCTTCCATACGTAGGTGATCAACCCATCGTATAACCCCATTTCGGGATATGTTCACCTCAAACTTAATCATTAGATTCCGTACTAAAATAATTTTGTTTGGCACAACTTCTTCAAAGAAAGCTCGATTTTCTTTTAAACATGACATACCATTTGTCTAGCCGAATCAAGTAGCTTAGACCATACTAATAAATTGGATATCAACATGAAACATTCATATAATCAACTCAATTGACATTGACTACTTTTGTAAATTCTTTTCGCAATACATCAGAATGTTTTATGACGTCATGATACCGTACTTTTCACAATACGTTGAGGACTTTGTCAGTTTGTGACTTCGTCATTATACATCATACCATAGCGGGTTGTTGATCCTAAGATCACATCCAACACCAGGTTCAATTGCATTAATAACTCCATCATTTTACCATCTTTGCATTAATTGCAATGATGATATAAAATTCATTTTGATATTTCAAATCAATTTCTATCTAGCCGAAACAATTAGCATAGACATACCAAGAATAGTTCTTTTAAAAATCTATTGGTTCCAAAAGTTGAACCAATTCTTTCCTTTTTCAAACGCACACATAAGAACAATTTTAATTAACTTTGAAATCTAGCATAGCTAGATGACTTGGAATATCCTATTCTCCATCTTCCTTCATTGTCTTACTGCGACAATACTTAATCTTCTCTAGCACCTTCATTGTGAAGTCTACTGAAAATACTTACTTTCAGTCTAAACAATCCTATACCTTAGTACAATCCATCAACTTACCACACATTATGTGTTTAGGAACTTTCCATAACCATATGTGTTTAAGAACTTGTCTTCACAATATGTAATCCAAGAACAAATCAAGGACTATCCATATGCTTAGGGCTCAGAAACATAGCATATAACTATGAGTCACAAACTTTTCATAAGTATGAGTTTCAAGAACTCGCGCCTATCTTATCATTCTCTACCTGCCAAGTATATACATGAGAAAAGATTCACCTTTTCGTCATATACATATTGATAGCGCGACATACTATTCCAATGATTATCACTGTAATAACTAAGTAATCACAAACCCCCTCCCATTCGAAGGTTCGTACTACTCAACTATCACATGAGTTCTCAATCGAAATCTTAGAACTTCTAACTTTCTCTTTACTTAATACGAATTTTCTTTAATTCGTATACTATCTTTCTCAACTCAATTTGAGTTCTTCTTCCCGTACTACTTTGTAGTACCATTCATTCATTGCATTAGCTATAAATCATTTATCGTTTAACAGCTCATCTGCTACTATGATTCACTATGATCACGTGGTGACCTTCTTATCCTCCCTACGATTATAGTCTTAGGTACTCATACCTAAGGTTTATAACCTATCAGCTCTGATACCAACTTGTAACGCCCCGAAATTCGATCTATCTTCACACCCGGATTCTGTACATCACGAGTACATCATTCATCCAACATACATCATTATATACTAAAATATAACAACATACATTCTCAAATCCCAAGTTCTAAAAACCTTATAACCTTTTTCATTACAAATAATGATAAATACATTATTCATTTCATCTTACAAGAGTGACTTTTATCCGCCACCAAGGATACATAACAGTTCATTAAACTAGTCTATAGTTCAATTTCATCTTTCTACATTACAAGTCTTCACTTGATCTTCTCGCTCATTCACATTCTGAATGACACTTCTTCTGGATACCGTCAGCTTGATCTTTACGGGATCCTTAAGTTCTTCTAACATCGTTCGTTGAAAATATTTTTCATTTAAAGCAAGTGTGAGCATTCAATTGCCCAGGAAGTCATAAAGTTGAACAAACAACTTCAAGAATTTAAACATTCCTTTAGAACTTCGATAACCGAACAAAGGTTATGAAGCAGCTTGAATAATAGGAATAAGTTCGATTCCTATCATTTTAAAACAATATTCACTTTCACTTTGAAATACTTTCATCCTTCTACCTTTTTCATACACATTCTGTTTTGCCAGAATCATTAGCACAGACTTAACAATAACGGATCATGTATAGACAGAGTATTCTCTTATTGAACAGTTTAATCACAGAATAGTTCATCTCATAGAAACACCGAAGTGTTCACATTATGGCACAAGGCCTCATACGTTCTACCACCTTGTACAAATATCGCACATTCGCATATAGACAGAACTTCTCAAGTTCAACATCAGAGAAGTTTAAGAAACTAGCATTCATTTAAAATATGAATGAAGTTAGGAAACTTGCCTTACGCATAGCTACAGCTTACGCTGAACTACTCATTCCAATCCCTATATAACACATAAGGAGAAAACATAAACATCAATTAGTCATATACTTGACTTACGTATTGGTTTACTTAACTTTACTTCTTAGGGTTCGCGTTCTTGCAACCTAAGTTTACGCGACTACTTTCATTACCGGCTTACAACTTCATGACATACGGAGATGTCTTACTCAAAACATTCATCATCTTTGATGATTTACATTCTTATCTTCTTCTTCTAACTTTTATAGGACTCAGCACGCATCGCTTCTCTACTAGTAGTCCATATGGTACTCTGAGTGGTTTCCCACAAACATCCAACAAACAAGTTCCCGTCTCATCTACACTACCATCACAGTGAGTTAAATCAGTTGCCAGTTTTGTATATACCTTCGCTTTCTGAAGAAATTGTTTAGCCCAGCTCCCATATGTCAACCATCAAAGGTTACGATTGTACCACAACCTAACTTATCGTAACTTATCCGAACCATTAACTATAAGGTTCATTAAGTCAATTTCTTATTCCTTATAACTTTCTGGCCACTAAATGCCATACCTCAGGATTCACTCTTTATCGTCCAAGTTATACAGTCTTTTGTATACTCAGAGCGATCATTTAAGTTAATCATTAACTCGGCTTCGTTACGTTAACATCATTGCCTTAATTTAGTTCTTTACTATTTATAGTTTAATCATTGATCTTCATTATCTTACGGTCAAACCATACACTTGGTGTAGGTTTTATCTGTTTAGTATTTGCGTGCACTAAACCTTCACGTCAATGAAAGTGTTTAACGCTTACATTTCATTCTAACATTCTCCATCTGAATCACTATCGACTTTCATTAATCTTATTACCGTTCGTTACGGCTTTCTTGATACCGTTCGTATCTTACTTAATACTTTCGTTATCCATTATATGAACCCCATGTTCACTATTCTTTCTTAATGTTGAAGCCATACTATTCACTGTATGCTAAGACCGATCGTTCATCGCAACAGCGTATCGTTCACAGCGTTTATTCGCTTTACACTTATCTCTCATTACAACAACATAACATCGAAATGTTATTCGTTACCCTCGTCACTCAACGTCTAAGGAATCACAATCATAGCAATCCCCCACGTTCGTTCTATCGCGACTACGGTCCCCGGATATCGGTGACGTAATCTACCGCTTAAATTCTCTATCTTTTAATCTCGTTTAATCTTTCCGTTCAACCTTTACTAAAGGTTTAACTCACTTGCTTAAGTGTTATTTTAGGTGAACTATATGTTCATACTTCTTTCTTGCACATCCCCCAATAATTGAGCACTTAAAAGCTCATTACTGGGCCTTGCCCTGCACCGGCGCTGCGGCGCTATTCTTCCTTCTATCTCTCGCGCTGCAGCGTGACCCTACGTCATCTTCTTCTTCAGTCTGGCGTTGCGGGGCTGAGTCCCTCACTAACTCTCGTGCTGTGGCGCTGCCTCCCAAGGCTCAGCTGGCGCTGCGGCGCTGAGTACAAAACCTAGAAAATTTTCTAAGTCTTAAATCAAGTTTGAGACGCGTACTTCCCGATCTCATAACTTCTTCGTTATAACTCAGAACGAGGTTGTTCTAAAGTCATTCTCTTCCTTATCTTATGTACTTCAATACCCCTCAGACAGAACATCATTCTAAATCCATTAACGTGCAATTCAATTGGCTTGATCTTCACTCTTTGTTCATTTTTATGTTTTTTTAACACTCTTCGTTCGTTCATCCGTAATTTAGTCATCCGAACTCGAAAATCGTTCATTCTTTAGTCCACAACTCACGTTTTCTACATTCTCTTACTTCCTTATGAAACCCTACACGTTCGGGTTCATTTTCTAACTTTCTAATTCTCGTTCGTCTTTTATAATTTTTCGCCATAACTTCGTTATAGCTACATTTTAATCCGTTCTTCATAAACTTTTCTACCGTTCCTAACCAAGAAATAAGCATCTAACTTATACGCGATGGTTTTAAACTTGTCCATCAACAATAATTATCCTACGATAATTTTAAATTTGTCCATCAACAACGTTCTTCGTGTTCTTCGCATGTTCTTCGTGTTCTTCGATCGTTCTTCATTTTTAATCGATATTTTGGATTACGATTTCACTTTTACTTGGAATTTGATGTTATAGAATACCATTCCTTAATTATTTCACCTACTCATTCATTTAATCCACTCGGATCGTTCAAATTCATTACGAATCTTATACTTTCTTAAGAAATTTATAAAATAAACTTCAAATTCTTATTTTCTTCATTTTCTTACGATTTCAACCATATGAAATCATTCCTAACTTCTTTTACTTCTTATTCCCATTAAGTTATATGTTTAACGTAGAAAACTTAAAGAAAATTTATAAGATACTAGGTTTCGGATTACCTTTCTCTTTTAATCTTCTTCCGTCGGACAAAGTTTGCACATGAGCAAGCTTTTTCTCCTCCTCTTTCCTCCCATCCGAACTTTCTCTCTCTCTCAAGTGTTATAGGATTTTCAAAATCTAAAACAAATGAATTAAGCTTCCTATTTATAGAAAACTAAGGCTATGGGAAAAATAGTCATTTTGCCCCCCAAACCTCCATACTATTCACACCTCCATACTATTTCCACCTCCTCAATACACCTCCTTACTATTCACGTAGCTTCCTTCGGAAGCTTCGTACTTCCGTCTTGCGGAATTCGTCCGACAGTTCGAAAACTGCGATTCTCAGAATCCAAATATTTTTGGATATTTCGTCTTTCCTTTACCGATTAACTTTTACGTATTCTTCGAATTTCCAAAAAACTGAAAAACACTTTTTGGCGTTAAGCGTTTTCCTTCACGTTTTTCCCTAACGTAGTTAAACGAGTGAAAAGTACATAGCAGTACTTTTCATCGTTTTTATTTCGTGCAATTTATGCACGTTTTTCGAAAAAAACTTTTATCGGCTTACTTAACTTTTCATGATATATTATCGTCAAATCTTTCGACGGAATGTCATTTCGACATACTGAACTCTCGAAAAGGCTTAGATTATTCAAACCCTAACCCTTAGGGTTTCGTCGGGTGAATAATGTATATTTCGTCTTTTTTCTCGGAAATATTTTTGTTCCTAAAATTTTTTTATTTTTGTCTTGAAAGTTCTTATTCGTTCAATCTAGTTCGTAGCTAGAATTGTGACGACCCGGAAATTCGGATCGTCCAGAATTTAGGTTTAAAGAATTAGTTATTAATAAAACTAATTTTTATTAATACTATTCTGTGCTATGTGTTTATTAATCGTTCTATAACCTAGGATGATTATAAGTCGGGAGGATTCTGGCTACGAGCTAGATTGAACGAATAGGAATTTTCAAGACAAAAAAAAAATTTCTGGGAACAAAAATATTTTCGGGAAAAAAGACGAAATAGGCACTATTCATCCGTTTCTGCTCGAAGATTTATTTTGAAATTCCGAGAAGTTATTGATTACGTAAAATTTTGAGACGTGATGGAATATTCAATAATATTTCAGTTATGGCAAAAACGAAATTTTCGCTTGTGGACTTAAAACCTAAGGGTTAGGAAAAGTAAGTTCCGAGAATTTAATGATCTCGTATAATAATTAGGGTTATTATGCGTAAGGAATACGAGTGTAATACTAGTCATTATACGAGTATAGTACGAAGATTATTACGACGTATAATACGAATATCGTACGAACTATATACGAAGAGAATACGAGAATGAGATGCGTAGAATACGATTTAGTCTTAAAGGCTAAATAAGGGATAAGTTAAGTAATAGCTAAGTAAACTTAATAATTAAGTAAAGTGCTTATGCTTAAGGGCTAAGTAAACTTAATTAGTAAGTAAACTTAAGGGTTAAAAAGACTTAATGGTTAAGAAGACTCAAGGGCTAAGAAGACTTAATGGCTAAGTAAACTTGGTGGCTAAGTAGACTTGGTGGCTAAGTAAACTTGGTGGCTAAGCATAGGAATAGTAAGGAGGTTAAGGGGGCGAAATGACCTATTTTCCCTAAGCTTTGGTTTTCTATAAATAGGAAGCTATATTTCATATTTTAGGATTTTGAAAATCCTCCACACTTGAGAGAGAGAGAGAGGTCGGATGGGAAGGAGAAGGAAGAGGAAGGGCTAGGCCGCGTACAATCTTTGTCCGGCGGGAGAAGATTAAACAAGAACAGTAATCCAAAATCTAGTCTCTTCTAATATTTCTTTAAGTTTAATATGTTTAAAACATAACTTAATGAGAATAAAGAGTAAAAGATGTTAGTAATGATTTCATATGGTTGAAATCATAAGAAAATAAAGAAATAAGAATTAGAAGTTTAGTTTGTAAATTTCTTAATGAAGTATAAGATTCGTGAGGATTTTGAGCGATCCGAATGAATATTATGAATGAGTAGGTGAAATAAGTAAGGAATAGTATTCTATAACATCAAATTCCAATAAAAAGTGGAATCGTAATCCAAAATATCGATTAAAATGAAGAACGAACGAAGAACACGCGAAGAACACGAAGAACGTTGTTGATGAACAAATTTAAAACTATCGTAGTATAATTGTTGTTGATGGACAAGTTTAAAACCATCGTGTATAAGTTAGTTGCTTATTGTTTGGTTAGGAACGGTAGAAACGTTCATGAAGAATGGATTAAAACGTAGCTATAACGAAGTTATGGCGAAATTTTCGTAAAAGATGAACGAGAATTAGAAAGTTAGTAAATGAACCCGAACGTGTAGGGTTTCATAAGGAAGTAAGGGAACATAGAAAACGTGAGTCGTGGACTCAAGAACGAATGAGTTCTGAGTTCGGAAGACCGAATTACGGACGAGCGAGCGAAGAACATTAAAAGCGTAAAAATGAACGAACAGTGAAGATCAAGCCAATGGAATGGCACGTTAACGGATTCAGAATAAAGTTCTATCCAACGGGTATTGAAGTATTAAGATAAGGAAGAGAATGGCTTTGGAACGACCTCGTTTCGAGTTATAACGAAGGAGTTATGAGATCGAGAAGTAAGCTGATATTATATAGATATATTTCCAATAAAAATTTCATCAATTTTGGAGTTAACCACAAGGAGTTATAAGCGGTTACTTTTAAAATAGTTTTTTCCCGTAAAATTCATAACTCTTAATCTATATATCCAAAAATCACCATTTTTGGACACAATCAATAAAACTCAACAAAATATCATTTAAAATTTTTCCAGAATTTTCTGAAGGTTAGAAGAAGTATGAACTGAAAAATATAATAACCCTTAAAATCTCTTACCTCAAAAGAGCAGTACTTCTGACCTGTATAAGGCTGAAAGAAACTTGCACTGAATAACAACTCTAAAAGTATCTAAATACTCACTAGAATATGCTTGACAATATAGAGAGAAAGAAAACTTGTTTATGGTGTGATTTTCAATTCTAACATAAGCACCTATTTATAGGAAAATGCTAGAACGCCAAATGAGACTAAAATAATAAAATATTATTATTATTATTATTTGTTTCCTACACCACCCATTCTGAAAATCATAGCAGCCATATTGGAAGGATTTTTGACAGCCCATGTGTTTAATCAACACCAACCAAAGTGGGTCTCACCCTATAATTTAATAAAAATTATTTTATTTTCCGAAACTTCAATAATTCATAGAAAATAGCTCTTTTATCAGAAAATTCGAATCTCGTCAGTTTTTATAGGAAATTCAATTCTCTACAACTTTACAGAAGAAAGTTTTTCCAAATTCCAAACAGAAATTAACCGAAATCTATAAACGGGCGATTTTACAGGCTATAATCAAATTTTAGTCAAGAAATGAGGTCCACCGACACACAAAACATGTATTAATCATTTAATACAACAAAAATACTCTTCCACCTCATATACTCATATATCCCAAAACTATCACCATTATTATATTATTAAATATAATAATAAATTATTTTATCAGAAAAGATAAAATATCATTTTTCAACAATTGTCACTTAAAAAATTTTCTCCATCTAAATCCATATAAAATTAATATTTTTCTCATCATATAAATTAATAATTAATTATTCACAAATAATATTACAGAATCACAGTACTGGCAACCAGGCCGTTCCCAGGAAAGAGGGGGCTTTCCAATAAGGATTTCTCCTTATTGGCGAGCAATTAGGTGACCAAACCTCTCCTTAGACAGAACTTTCTAGACATTACCAATAATGCTATCTAATAATATTATTCAAATAATATGAATTATTAATCTGATAATGGAGATGATGTGCAGCAACAATTATTGAAACAATAATAATATAAAATATCATCGCAGCAATTATTGAATCAATAAAATATTGAACAGTAATTACTGTGACAATTATTTAGTAGTTCCTTCTTACGTAAGAATCAATAATTTCAAAAATACTGTGCAATACCGTGTGCTACTGTGCAATAACGCGTATTACTGTATTTTAACCACCGGATATTCCAACAGTGTTAACGGTAACAACTACGCCGTTAATTATAAAAACTCAATTTTTGTCGTTATCTTCATCCGACCGTTTTCCGTTATGGGGCCCACAAATAGTTGCGCCATCGTACGAATATTCCCCGATAGAAAGAATATTCTACGACCAACGAATATTCTCCGATAACAATGATTATTTTATAACCACTTGTTTATTTTGAAAAATTTTCATATTTCACCCATAACTTTAACTTTTTATCAATTTAACTATTTACTAAATTGTAATTATAAGAAAAATTGAATACTTTTATTTCATAAAATTCGGGGTCCTACAATCTCCCCTCCTTATGAAATTTCGTCCCCGAAATTTACGTACCTGGTATTTCAAAGAGTTGAGAATACATTGCTTTCATTTCAGATTATATCTCTCAGATCATCATGATTTCTCCATTGCTCATCTCCCATGATAACTTCATTTGGGTTCCTCATTTGTTGGGAAGTCATGACAACCGCCATCCCTCGAATTACCCGGCTTTGACTTGTCTAGGGCAGCATTTGGCATCATCACTATCGTAGGAATATACTTTTCTATAGGACATATTCCTCCCTCAACTGCCTCGTCGTACTCCTGATTCATGATCTGAATCATCAATCTTCGATCCATATCGAATTCAGGTTGACCGCTCTGTATAGGGTAATTCAAAACTCGATGTTGGGTTCTCCCAATTGCTTTCCAAAAAGAGAAATTCATATCATCTATTTTAGCCTTCTTAGATCGAACATCTCTTTCCACAATATCCACGTGTCGTGCGGCTTTTGCCCATGCATCACTTATTCTCACTCGTTCAGTTTTTTCTTCTTTCAGCTCAGATTTCATATTTATCATCTTATACTCTGCCAAAGAATGCTTCTGTTCAAGCATCACATATCGGGTAACACAAGCTTGAATTGTTGCATCCTTTTGCTCCACGACCGCCTGTCGTTCTTCAGCCTGTTCTTCTAACTCATGAATACGATTTTGCAATTCTACATTTTGATCATATAATACGTCTAATAAATTCTCCTCAGGTGCTTCTTCTTCCTCACTCTCAGGTGCTACCTCTGCGACTAGCTCGGGTGCAACTATCAATTCTTCACTCACCACATGGATTTCTCTAATTCCTTCTTCGTCTGACATCACATTATCCTGGTTGATGATTAGAGGTATCCCCACAGTCTCATTCACTCCATTGTTAACATTCTCAGCAGCCATTCTCAAATACTGCCATAAAACAAGGGTTAATTAAATAAATTAACATATCACATAATATCCCGATATTATGACTAACCAACAAATAAGCTTAGGTAGGACACACTAGCGAAGGATTTACTCATCTCTCCCCTCCTAGTTATATTCCCAGATCTCCGCCAGAGACCATATCCCTAAGCTCTGATACCAAAACAGGTCCATTCCATCCAACCAATTCTGAGTCGCCAAATACATGGTACAAAAAATAACTACAACTTTATTACAACAATTGTCGTGCAAAATACAACAACACATATGCTGTGAGTTTGGATACAAATATATACCAAATGTGACTTATGTCCCAACCATAGATAGCACCTCACAATGACACCTTACATAAAGGTATAGTCAAAAACTGTTTTAGAAATTAGAAATTTTGGGAAGTGCTCGAGGAAACCTTTGTACATGGGAGGCCATGCTTCTAGGTTGTGATAGATATCATATGGCCACAGAATTATCCTTGGTTGACCCAATATACCCAAAGAAAAACGAGAAGATTACTATCATATTCTTCCCAATGGTGAGTCTTCTCTTGACTTATCATTATCTCCACTGTCTCTAATTGAGAATTATACTTCAAACAAACACCAAGATTATATAGGTAGTGCTCGTAAATATACTCAGCAAGTGGATGAGCACAATCTTGTCTTATGATGACACGAGATTGTATGTCATTAGACATCTTGTATGATAGTGGTAAAACACCCTTCCAACGTTGGGTTCGCTTCACCCTAGATGATTCACCAAATATAACTACTAAATGTTGACCACCGTTCTATTCTCCTGTTACCCCCGCTCGAACCAGCTACACTCTTATTACCTAAAAGGAATTGTGAAATAGAAGGGTGAGCACAACTAGCCCAGTAAAGAATATCATGACTAAAGATAAATAAGTTATCAATAGCCTTCAACAGAATTAAATCAGAGATTTAGAACATATGGTAGATGATAAAAATTTCAACCATAGTTACAGCGGAACGAGCAATCTATTAGAAGAGTCAAATAGACTACAAAGTCTATTATCTTCTCCATGTTAAAAATCCACCAACAATATTTTAACCCTGTAACATCAATCAATAATTCTGGTCCACAATCATATGAATAACTCATAATCATAATTGTAGTTCTAAATTCCTCTTCTCATTCAGGACGAAGATAATTTTCATCACCTATCTTTACCTGAAACAACAAAGATCATGGTTACACCAAATCACATTTCATGTTCATAATCATACTAATAACTTCATCTTTGCACTACGGCCAAAGATATTCATTTATATCACCAATTGGTCATGTTCATCTCAACACCTGTTCATCTTTGCACTACTGCCCAAAGATATTCAATAACATATCATCTTTGCACTACGGGCCAAAGATATTCATCAATAATTCATCTTTGCACTACTGGCCAAAGATATTCAACCACAGGTCATCTTTGCACTGTGGGCCAAAGATATTCATCACCAGTTCATCTTTGCACTACAGGCCAAAGATATTCAACAACGCTTCATATTTGCACTACAGGCCAAATATATTCATCAACAATTCATATTTGCACTATAGGCCAAATATATTAATATCTCAAAGAAATATATAATCATTTCAGAATTTATATAAACAATAATTATAACCATGTTGATCAATTCACCTTTGCACTTAAGCTAAAGATATTCAATTATAAATTCAATGGTCATGATCATACCAGTCACAATTCAACTTTTTCACTACTGGCCAAAGAGAACCCTAGTCATGATCATACCAATAATCTACCATCTTTACACTCAAGTCAAAGAGAAATATCATCATTAGGGTTATAAAAATGTTATATATAATAATAAAATCAATATAATCAACATATAGATTTAATCTCAAGAGTAATATTCATAAATCAACTATAATTTGGTTAGGAAAAAAAACTAATTTTGTCGTGAATAGTAACTCATAAATAGTAACTCGTGAATAGTAACTCACGAATAGTAAACCCGACACAAAAAGGTAGAAATTCCACAATAAAATACATACCAATATTTCGGTATAATGTTATTGAAAGAATAATATTTCTTAAGCTTATAAACAATTTATTTTAATTATTTACACTTTACTAAATAATGTATTTAATCATCCTAAAATGGCCAACTCATAAGATTTCATTGCCAATAACCAAAACCCTCATCAAAAGTCTGCATATACCTCATATAGGATATATTCTCAAGCCATAAAATCCTATTTTACAATTTTCTTACTTCACATAACATATTTAATTCATTTACTCATAACTAGTCTATTTTCATGAAAAATACCAAATCAGTTCTAAAAATATTTCTTTTCTGGGATTTAGCAGAATATAGTCCCATATTGAACATATATTTTTCTCAGAATTTTTAAAACTCATTTACTATTTTTCATATGGCCAAAATAACTGAATATTTAGACATTTATCATAAATTGTAATTTTATCTAAAAATTCTGAAATTCACATAGTACACTGATATTATATAGATATATTTCCAATAAAAATTTCATCAATTTTGGAGTTAACCACAAGGAGTTATAAGCGGTTACTTTTAAAATAGTCTTTTCCCGTAAAATTCATAACTCTTAATCTATATATCCAAAAATCACCATTTTTGGACACAATCAATAAAACTCATCAAAATATCATTTCAAATTTTTCCAGAATTTTCTGAAGGTCAAAAGAAGTACGAACTGAAAAACATAATAACTCTTAAAATCCCTTACCTCAAAAGAGCAGTACTTCTGACCGGTATAAGGCTGAAAGAAACTTGCACTGAATAACAACTCTGAAAGTATCTAAATACTCACTAGAATATGCTTGACAATATAGAGAGAAAGAAAACTTATTTCTGGTGTGATTTTCAATTCTAACATAAGCACCTATTTATAGAAAAATGCTAGAACGCCAAAGGAGACTAAAATAATAAAATAATAATAATATTATTATTTGTTTCCTACGCCACCCATTCTGAAAATCATAGCAGCCATATTGGAAGGATTTTTGGCAGCCCATGTGTTTAATCAACACCAACCAAAGTGGGTCCCACCCTATAATTTAATAAAAATTATTTTATTTTCTGAAATTTCAATAATTCATAGAAAATAGCTCTTTTATCAGAAAATTCGAATCTCGTGACTTTTTATAGGAAATTCAATTCTCTACAACTTTACAGAAGAAAGTTTTTTCAAATTTCAAACAGAAATTAACCGAATAAACGGGCGATTTTACAGGCTATAATCAAATTTCAGTCAAGAAATGGGGTTCACCGACACACAAAACATGTGTTAATCATTTAATACAGCAAAAATACTCTTCCTCCTCATATACTCATATATTCCACATTCATTGTAAAACTATCACCATTATTATATTATTAAATATAATAATAAATTATTTTATCAGAAAAGATAAAATATCATTTTTCAACAATTGTCACTTAAAAAATTTTCTCAATCTATATCCACATAAAATTAATATTTTCCTCATCATATAAATCAATAATTAATTATTCACAAATAATATTACAGAATCACAGTACTGGCAACCAGGCCGTTCCCAAGAAAGAGGGGGCTTTCCAATAAGGATTTCTCCTTATTGGCGCTCAATTACATGACCAAACCTCTCCTTAGACAGAACTTTCTAGACATTGCCAATAATGCTATCAAATAATATTATTCAAATAATATGAATTATTAATCTGATAATGGAGATGATGTGCAGCAACAATTATTGAAACAATAATAATATAAAATATCAACGCAACAATTATTGAATCAATAAAATATTAAACAGTAATTACTGTGACAATTATTCAGTAGTGCCTTCTTACGTAAGAATCAATAATTTCAAAAATACTGTGCAATACCGTGTGCTACTGTGCAATAACGCGTATTACTGTATTTTAACCACGGGGTATTCCAACAGTGTTAACGGTAACAACTACGCCGTTAATTATAAAAACTTAATTTTTGTCGTTATCTTCATCCGACCGTTTTTCGTTATGGGGCCCCACAAATAGCTGCGTCGTCGTACGAATATTTCCCGATAGAAAGAATATTCCACGACCAACGAATATTCCCCGATAACAATGATTATTTTATAACTACTTGTTTATTTTGAAAAATTTTCATATTTCACCCATAACTTTAACTTTTTATCAATTTAACTATTTACTGAATTGTAATTATAAGAAAATTTGAATACTTTTATTTCATAAAATTCGGGGTCTTACAGTAGAGAAATGAAAGTATTTCAAAATGAAAATGATAGATGTTTTAAGATGATAGGAATCAGGACTATTCCTATTATTCAAGCTGCTTCATAACCTTTATTCGGTTATCGAAGTTCTGAATAAATGTTTAAACTCTTGAAGTTGTTTGTTCAACTGTTATGACTTGCTGGGCAATTGAATGCTCACACTTACTTTTAAATGAAAAGCATTTTCAGCGAACGAGGTTAGAAGAACTTGAAGATCCCGTAAAGATCAAGCTGACGGTATCCAGAGGAAGTGCTATTTAGAATGGGAATGAGTGATAAGATCTGTGACAACCCCAAATCCGGGTACTTCCATTCCCACATTATTTGGTATTCACTATACAAACATCATATATCTATCTACTCAAAACAAACAATACAATAGATAGAAATAAATCCTCCCCTTATGGGGTTACAACATCTGAATAATAAATACAATCCAAGGTCATACTAACCTTAAACATCTGTGCGGAAACATAAACAAATAATAAGTCTTAAACAACATTAACATAAGTCTTAACACATAAGCTCAACATCACATAAACAACAAGTCTTCATCACTTGATAATCTTGCCCTTGCCTTTACTAGAAGAAGGCTCGTCGGTTCTTTCGTTCTTATTACGCAAGAGTGAGCACAATTGCCTGCAAGTATAATAATGAAAGTAACAATATAATAACATACGAGTGAATCAAAGACTTCTGAAATAAAGCTCAACTATTGAATCAAGAATGAATAACAAGAATCAAAAGAAATCTGAGGGTCGTAAGACCTTGAACTATGTCCTAGGTTATCAAGGGTTATACTTGAAACCTTTAACAATCATAAGACTATGGACTCTTCTTCTCGTACTTAGGGGGATCAGCCCTTAGTACCATACTGTGCATAATATCTTAACGCTAACACATAAGTAATCCCCTATACAGGGTTGTTCATCTCAGTTTGACATTCGAGTCCGCACCAAAGGAAGTTTGGTTTGGATAATTCATCAAGGGTTCTGAAATTTAGAACGCTCATCAACTATGGACTAGTCGAATCATAAAGGGTTCGCTAGTCTAACAAGATTCACAATAACTGATATATAAATTGAATAACAATTCCAAGAGATATACAATAGAATAATTATTGTATAACAACATCATGCTTTGAAAGATTAATATACTATTGATATAACAACATGGGCTTAATCAAAAATAACGAGAACTTGCTTGATGTAAAGAGACAACTTATAATTCATATAATGATAATGAGTAGGGTTAGGAAACTTGCCTCATGCGTAGATTACACTTTAACTAAACTCGTTCTTTGATTTAACTCCTACATATCAATTTCGTTCACAATACCAGTCAATTATAACTTATTAAACATCACACATTTATTCTTTATCTAACTCGAATTCTGGACTATACTTAGTCACATTACCATACTTGTTTCCACATAATATTACATTATACGAACAACAAGCTAAGTATATAATCAACAATTCAATCAACATGTAATTGTCTTCTTGACTTGGTAAAAAGTCACTTTAATATCTCATTATATATGTAACAAGTTTTTATATTCATTAGACTAGGTTACTAACACATTTCTATACTTGAACATTGAAAAAAATGCATTTCTGGACATTCTGCTAAGTGGCGCTGCGGTGCCACTTTTGTACTAGGGTCTTGGCGCTGCGACCTGGTACTTGGCGTGGTGGCGCTGCGGCGTGGGAAATGAACTAGGAGTTGGCGCCACGGCGCGATACTCCAGACTCTGAATTCCTAGTTCGCGAAGAACACAGAGTTCAGCGAAATAAACACTACAAAATTATTAATTTCCCAAATTAAACATATCCAAATGTTAGAATTCATATATAATCGATACCCAACATTTATAGAGTGATTTTAACCCATTAAAACACATAATCACATAATTAAATTATGCAAATTGTATTGTTCTTGATGTTCTTGAAGTGTTGAACATAATTCCTAAAATTCAACGCCACGGATTCGTTATAGAACCAAATCCAACCATTCAAATTTCGTTTTGTTCGTTTTAGCATGCATAATCATATACAAGTGGAAATTTTACAAAACAATTTATGTTTGACATATTAAAATCACGTATAAGGCCATATGGCCATATTCTATACTCTGCAAATTTTTCAAACAACAAGTCATAATATTATGAAACTTATGATACGGAATCATATAAAATACATATTAAACATGCTACTATAACATAAAATTACGTATATAACCACATAGTCAATACACTTTCCAACCGCAGAGTATTTTATAGAAATTGGAGAGCCATATTTTATAAAACTAAATGTCGTAGAAAAAGAATTGGGTTAAAGAGATTACCCAAGCGTAGAATTAATAGAAGATGAATTCCTTCTCAGATGACTCTCACAATCCTCTTAACAATCTCTGAATTCTCAACTCTTTCTCTGTATCTCTCTCTGTTACGCTTTCTAGACTTAGGCAAATAATGAAGAAGAAAGAAGAAGACGTAAACTAAATAAGGAACAACTGACGTGTTGGTGGTCAGTTACCCAGTCATGGGTTAACTGCCCCCAACTCCCTTTAGGGCCATGTTTGGCTAGCTAAAATAGGTTTCAAAAATTATTTAATTTAATAACCTTTATCATATAGTTTAAATAATGTCACACTCCTTTATAAAATAAATCAATATCTTATTTAATTTATTTTAAATAAAATATAATAATTTCTCATTAATTCACATAGTCATATAATTCAAATTCTCATTGATTAATAATGTCAAATTACAGAATCTCTAATTAATATTTAAATTAATTAAAATAACATTAGGCTTATTAAATATTTCTTCTAATTCAATAAGCTCACATAATTACATATATCGAAAAATAAAATTCTCCACATCAATTTAATAAATATAATATTAAATTAATCTACCACAACTTCATCAGTTAATTATTTAATCTAATAATTAATTCATCAAAAAATATTTATTCAATCCAATAAATATTAAAATTAATTACAAAATCTCGGTTGTCATAAGATCAAGTGAAGACTTGTAATGTAGAAAGATGAAACTGAACGATAGGCTAGTTAAAGGAACTGTTATGTATCCTTGGTGGCGGATAAAAGTCACTCTTGTAAGATGAAATGAATAATGTATTTATTATTGTTTGTAATGAAAAAGGTTATAAGGTTTCCAGAACCTAGGATTTGAGAGTGTAGGTTGTTATATTTCAGTATATAATGATGTATGTTAGATGAATGATGTACTCGTGACGTACGGAATTCAGGTGTGAAGATAAACCGGATTTCGGGGCGTTACAAGTTGGTATCAGAGCTGATAGGCTATAAACCTTAGGTAGGAGTACCTAAGACTATAATCGTAGAGAGAAGGATAAGAAGATCACCACATGATCATAGTGAATCATAGTAACAGATGAGCTATTAAACGATGAATGATTTATAGCTAATGCTATGAATGAAGGGTACTATAAAGTAGTACGGGAAGAAGAACTTAGATTGAGTTATGAAGGATATTATACGAATTAAAGAAAATTCGTACTAAGTAAAGAGAGATTTAGAAGTTGTAAAATTTCAATTGAGGACTCATATCAGTAGCTGAGTTGTATGATTCCATGTATGGGAGGGGAAATTGTACGTGGTTTTAGAACCACTTGGCTTTTTATTCGATATAGTTGTTAAGTTGAATAATTCTTTGTATTGGCGGAGAATTGTCCTTGGTGTAACAACCGCATAGCTTCCTATATCGGTCAGTAGCTGAGTTAACCAATTTTCTGTATGGGCAGGGAATTGTGTTTGGTTCTACAATCACTTAGCTTCTAGTAATGATAATTATTGGAATAATATGTAGTGCTATCAAGATGTATATGACGGGAGGGTGAATCTTTTCTCATGTATATACTTGATAGGTAGAGAACGATAAGGTAGGTGCGAGTTCCTGAAACTCATGCTTATGGTAAGTTCGTGACTCATAATTATATGGTATGTTTTTGAACGTCTCAGCGAATAGACGTCTATGGTCTGTTTGGATGTTCTTAAACTCATATTATTGTGGAAAGTTCCTGAACTCATAATGTGTGGTAAGTTGATGGGGCTGTACTAAGGTATAGGAATGTTTAGGCTGAAAGTAAGTATTTTCAGTAGACTTAGCATTGAAGGTGATAGAGAAGAATAAGTATTGTCGCAGTAAGACAATGAAGGAAGATGGAGAATAGGATATTCCAAGTCATCTAGCTATGCTAGATTTCGAAGTTATTGAACTCGTGTTGATTGGTAAATTTTGAAAATAAAAGAATTGGTTCAACTTTTGGAACCAACAGGTTTTAAAAGAGCTATTCTTGATATATCTATGCTAATTGCTTCGGCTAGACAGAAATTGATTTAAAATATCAAAATGAATTTTATATCATCCGTGCATTTGATTCAAGGATGGTAAAAGGATGGAGTTATTAATGTAATTGAACCTGGTGTTGGATGAGATCTTAGGATCAACAACCAGCTATGGTATGATGTATAATGACGAAGTCACAAGCTGACGAAGTCACAAACTGACGAAGTCCTCAACGTACTGTGAAAACTACGGTATCATGACGTCATAAACCGTTTTGATGTATTGCGAAAAGAATTTAAAGAAATAGTCCACGTCAATTGAGTTGACTAGACAAAGGTTTCACGTTGATATCTAATTTATTGGTATGGTCTAAGCTACTTGATTCGGCTAGACAAATGGTATGTCATGTTATAAGAAAATCTAGCTTTCTTTGAGAACTTTTGCCAAACCAAATTGTTTTGGTGCAGAATCTAATGATTAAGTCTGAGGAGAACATGGAAGAGGTAGTTTACTTTCTTGGTGATTGTAAACTGACCGTCAAAGAAGGGCTTATGGCGAAATGTTGTTTAACCAAGTAAGAGTTTATGGTCGATTTGACCCCTCAGCAAAAGTATGAAACATTTTAAAGGAAATTTTATATTCCTCATTATTCCTTCTACTTCATGATTCTTGATAGGTTATGGGGGTTAGGAATGAGGGAAAGATAAGAACTCCATTGAAGGGAAGTTGAGAAGTAGAGTAAGCTAAAATTTCAAGGACGAAATTATGTGAAGAAGGGGTGAATGTGATGACCCAGGTAAGGGTGTGGTTTTAAGAAATTCCGAGGACGAAATTTTTATAATGAGGGAAGAATGTGACGACCAGGAAATTCGAATCGTCCAGAATTTAGGTTTAAAGAATTAGTTATTAATAAAACAAATTTTTATTAATACTATTATGTGCTATGTGTTTATTAATCGTTCTATAACCTAGGATGAGTATAAGTCGGGAGGATTCTGGCTACGAGCTAGATTGAACGAATAGGAATTTTCAAGACGAAAATAAAAATTTTCCGGGAACAAAAATATTATCGGGAAAAAAGATGAAATAGGCACTATTCATCTGTTTCTGCTTGGAGATTTATTTTGAAATTTCGAGAAGTTATTGATTACGTAAAATTTTGAGACGTGATTGAATATTCAATAATATTTCAGTTATGGCAAAAACGAATTTTTCGCATGCGGACTTAAAACCTAAGGGTTAGGAAAAGTAAGTTCCGAAAATTTAATGATCTCGTATAATAATTAGGGTTATTATGCGTAAGGAATACGAGTGTAATACTAGTTATTATACGAGTATAGTACGAAGATTATTATGACGTATAATACGAATATTGTACGAACTAAATACGAAGAGAATACGAGAATGAGATGCGTAGAATACGATTTAGTCTTAAAGGCTAAATAAGGGATAAGTTAAGTAATAGCTAAGTAAACTAAATAATTAAGTAAAGTGCTTATGCTTAAGGGCTAAGTAAACTTAATGAGTAAGTAAACTTAAGGGTTAAGAAGACTTAATGGTTAAGAAGAGCTAAGTAAACTTGGTGGCTAAGTAGACTTGGTGGCTAAGTAAACTTGGTGGCTAAGCATAGGAATAGTAAGGAGGTTAAGGGGGCGAAATGACCAATTTGCCCTAAGCTTTGATTTTCTATAAATAGGAAGCTAGATTTCATATTTTAGGATTTTGAAAATCCTCCACACTTGAGAGAGAGAGAGAGAGAGAGAGAGAGAGAGAGAGGTCGGATGGGAAGGAGAAGGAAGAGGAAGGACTAGGCCGCGTACAATCTTTGTCCGACGGGAGAAGATTAAAGAAGAACGGTAATCAGAACTGTAAGACCCCAACTTTTATAAATAAAGACGAATTTTCTATAAATATCATTTTTGAATATTATGAAGTTAATTTGATATAATGTTATAGTTGTGGGTAATATTTATAAATTTTGCAAAGTACGCAAGTTGTTATATAATATTCGATTGGTCAGGGAATATTCGTTTTAACAGAAAATATTCGTACAACGGCACAATCATTAGTGGACCCCACAACGAAATTATTGTCGGATTGAGAAAACGACAAAAATATTTTATTAAAAATAACGGCGGATGTTTTACCATTGTTACTGTTGAACTACTCGGTAGTAAAAGTACAGTAATACGTGTGGTTGCATAGTAACACACGGTATTGATTATTAATGCTTATGTGAGAAGTCACTCAGTTTGATTCAATTATTGTCAGTTAATAATATGAATTATTTAGCGATAATGACGTTTTGTTTTATTCATATTATTAACATAATAAAACAGAAACATCTTTTTATATAAAACAGAATACTTTATTAAAGTTATTCTATAAATAGAATATATTATATTTTATTTAAAAGATTTTTCTTTAAATATGGACCGTCAGATTAAAGTAATCAATCTGGACCGTTCATGGATTAGTTACTATGCATTCTATTTTTCTATAAATAGTAGCTCATTCCTTCATTATTTCTTACGAATTCACTGAACTCTAGAGAGAGAAACTATAGAGAGAGAGAGAAGAAGAGTATTCTGCTACTTAACTACTTCCTTATTTCAGCTCTTCTTTAAAATGGTAAGGGGTGTTATTCTTTCTTATTCATGAAGAGAACTGTTATTATTCAATTTTTTATTATTCTGTTGGAATAACCTGTATACGCGGTCTACCCTATACTTGGTGACATTCTTCTATTATTCTGTTGGAACATCCTGTCTGTGTGTTTTATACCGGACCTGGTTCCGTCTTTATTATTATTCTGTTGGAACATCATGTCTGTGTGTTTTACACTGGACCTGGTTCCGTCTTTATTATTATTCTGTTGGAACATCCTGTCTGTGTGTTTTACACCGGACCTGGTTCCGTCTTTATTATTATTCTATTGGAACATCTTGTCTATGTGTTTTACTCCGGACCTAGTTCTGTCTTTATTATTATTCTGTTGGAACATCCTGTCTGTGTGTTTTACACCGGACCTGGTTCCATCTTTATTATTATTCTGTTTGAATATCCTGTCTGTGCGTTTTATGCCGGACCTGGTTCCATTATTTATTATTCTGTTGGAATAACCTGTCTGTGCGGTCTATCGCATGCATGGTGATTTCTTTTGTTATTCAATTCTTTATTATATACTCAGTTAGTTAAGTTTTGACTTCTATACTCCATGAAATTTGTGGAATATCCTTGATAATTGCGGTTCATCCAGTATCTTTTCATGAAAATATTCTTCTAAGTATTCTTGAATTTTACTCCACAAAGCAGTATCATGTTGACAATTTGGACGTTGTTAATTCTTGGATAAATTAATTCTTGAACTTGTTTTATTGAATTCTTATATCATTGTCATCATCCTCATGTTTATAAAATGTTGAAAGTCATATGTGGCCTGTAGTGCATAGATAGACTTGGTATGATTATGACCAGGGATTATTCGGTATAATCATGGCCGTAATAATACAAATGATGTGGTAAAAGTCCTCATTGGCCTTTAGTACATTGATGGATAGTTGTTGGCATGATTATGACCATTAATGAATACACGAATATCCTTGGCCATAGTGCAGGTGTGATTCGATGATGTGGATTATTTTATTAAGCTGAGTCCCAGCGATCACAGTGTTGAAAAACCTTTTAAATCATAAAAGATAGTAGAATTTATTTTCTACTTGACTCTGTTAATGGATTGCTTGTTCCGCTGCAGTTAAACTTGATGTCTATTATATTTTATTAGTTTAACATTGTTGAAGGCTAATGATAATTTATTCTGCATTATCTTAGTCATAATATTTTTACTGGGCTAGTTGAGCTCACCCATTCTTTCACTGTTCTCTTCAGGAAATGAGAACGTAGCTGGGGCAAGTCGGGGAACGGAGTGATGGTCCGAATGAAAGTATTAGTTAGTAGTCCTCACTATTCTATGTAATAGTGTGTTAATAAATGTAATGAGGACTCCTTTTGAGTATGAATACTCTTTAGAAGACAATATTTGTATTCAAACTCACAGATTATGTTTGGTCGTATTGTACATGACAGTTTTATTGTTAAGTTGTATTTGTATTCAGTACCATGTATCTGGCGACCCAAGATGGGTGATGTATACCTAATTTTGGGGGCGTCACAGTTGGTGTCAGAGCTTAGGGATATGATCCCTGGCTAAGGTGTGAGAATAGAACTAGGAGGGGATAGACGGGGAATTCTTTCGCTAGTATGACCTACCTAAGTTTATTTGCATTGTATTTAATTGGTCGGTCATAATATAAGGATAATATATGACATATCAATTAACTTTTATTTTTTGTCAGTATCTGAAAATGGCATCCGAGAATGTTGAGAACAGCAATGGAGCACAGGCGACTGTGGATTCACCACATATCAATAATTGGGATAATGTGCATCAGAAAGGCGACAATCCTCATGCAAACAACAATACTGACCAAATGATGAATGATAGAATGTTCAGAAGCTTTATGCAGTTCATGCAACAGCAGGCGAGAGCGGCTCCTGTTCAAAATGTAGGTGGAAACACTGAAAACTCTCGGACGGTCACCGCTAAACAGTTCAAGGAGCTGGGACCACCAGAGTTTAAGGGAGAGCCAAAACCACTTATAGCGGAAACATGGATAAAGCAGATTACCAAGATATTTGATGTCTTGGGATGCTTCGAGGAGCAAAAGGTTCCCTTTGCCGCCTTTATGTTGCAAGGAGAGGCAGATTACTAGTGGGAGTCGATTAAGCGTACTCAACCTGCCGCACTGAAGATGTCTTGGGAGAAGTTCCAAGAGCTGTTCAATGACAAATACTTTCCCGAAAGTGTTCGTCACATGAAGGAGGTGGAGTTCATCAAATTGGAGCAGAATATTATGACCGTGTCGCAGTATGAGGCTAAATTTGTTGAGTTGTCCCGGTTTGCGTCCCACTTGGTGGATAATGAAGAGCGAATGACGCGAATGTTTTTGCGAGGTTTGAAACCTGAGATACGTCAACATCTTATTTCTCATAAACTGTGTTTGTATTCAGATGTTGTGAATAGGGCTCAGTTAGTGGAGCGCGATAACGAGTTAACGCAACCAAAAGAGAGCAGTCAGCAAAATGATAATACCAGTGAGAGCAGTCATCGAAGCGGTGACAACAAGCGTGGAGGGAATCAACAGGCCAGAAATGGTAACCACTTCGGTGGTAATCAGGGCCAAAACAATAAGAATGGTCATTTCAAGAAGAGGAGATTCAACAATAATGGAAAGACGTCAGCACCAGCACCCGTTGTTAAGGAAGGAGAACGACCACCTATCATATGTTTCAAATGCGGAGGGGAGGGGCACATCAGTCCAAACTGCACGATACCGTCTAAAGCATGTTATAATTGTGGAAGAGAAGGTCATTTAGCTCGATTTTGTCGTTTACCAAAAACAAGTTCAGCCAAGATGGAGACACCAAAGGCCGTCCCAGAAAAGTCAAAACTGGTAGTGCAAGGGATAGCGTTTGTTGTGACCTCCCAGAAAGTAAGGAACCCGAATGAGGTCATCACGGGTAAGCTTATCATAAACTCTAACGAAGTCTATACTTTATTTGATACCGGTTCTACCCATTCTTTTATTTCTCCTACTTGCGGTCATCGATTAAATTTGATTCCGGAGAAATTAGACTTTGACTTATCTGTTGAAACTCCATTGGGAGAAACCTTCATTACATCCACGGTTTATAAGTCTTGTTTGGTTCAAGCTGGTACCCACACATTACCTGTCGATCTGATTTCATTAAAAATACTTGCATTTGACGTGATTCTAGGGATTGATTGGTTAACTACTCATCATGCAAAAATTGATTATTTTCGTAAGGTTGTTAGCTTTTATATTCCTAATCGACCTATTATGCAAATTCAAGCAACCAACCCATTAAAATCAATCACTGTCATCTCAAGCCATAAAGCTATTCGTTTATTGAAAAACGGATGTCAAGCTTTCTTAGCTCATGTCACGGATCTAAACAAAAATACGTCAGTTTTGAATGATATTTCTATTGTTAATAAATTCCCTGACGTATTCCCTGAAGAACTTCCTGGCCTACCCCCAGAGCGTGAAATTGAATTTTGTATCGACCTTGAACCCAGTACAAAACCCATTTCCAAAGCCCCAAATCGAATGGCTCCTATTGAACTTTAGGAGTTAATGATCCAACTGCAGGAATTATTAGATATTAGCTTTATTCTTCCTAGTACTTCTCCTTGGGGTGCTCCTGTGCTATTCGTGAAGAAGAAAGATGGAAGTATGCGACTTTGTATTGATTATCGGGAGTTGAATCGTGTCACCATCAAAAATAGGTACCCATTGCCACGTATTGATGACCTGTTTGACCAGTTGCAAGGAGCACAATTCTTTTCAAAGATCGATCTTCGTTCTGGATATCATTGACTGAATGTTAGAACTGAGGATATTCCAAAGACGACTTTCAGAACTCGGTACGGGCATTATGAATTTCTAGTCATGTCTTTTGGATTGACTAATGCTCCTACTGCCTTCATAGATATGATGAACCGGGTATTCAAGGAATATTTGGATCACTTTGTGGTCGTCTTTATTGATGACATCCTTATTTATTCCAAAAGCCGTGAAGATCATGAGCAACACTTGAGGCTGGTACTCCAAAAGCTTCGTGGATACAAGCTTTATGCCAAGTTGAAGAAGTGCGAGTTCTGGCTGGAGGAGGTAGCATTCCTTGGGCACGTAGTATCAAGTCGTGGAATATCTGTTGACCCGGCAAAGATTGAAGCTATTCAAAGCTGGGAGCAATCTAAATCAGTGACCGAAGTACGTAGCTTTCTTTGTTTAGCTGGTTATTATCGGAGATTCATGGAAGGATTTTCTCGAATCGCTACTCCATTAACTCAGCTGACTCGGAAAGATACAAAGTTCGGTTGGAGCGAAGAATGTGAGAAGAGTTTTCAAGAACTCAAGAGGAGACTCATTTCAGGAACTGTTCTAACAATACCATCTGGCTCGGATGGATTTGTCATCTACAGTGATGCTTCGAGCAAAGGGTTGGGATGCGCTCTCATGCAACATAGAAAAGTCATAGCCTATGCATTAAGACAACTCAAGGAATATGAGAGGAATTATCCTACTCATGATCTAGAGTTGGCAGCTGTTGTCTTTGCACTTAAAATTTGGAGGCATTACTTGTATGGGGAGAAGGTGGAGATCTTTACGGATCATAAAAGCCTCAAATATTTCTTCATTCAAAAGGAACTCAACATGCGACAACGACGTTGGCTTGAACTGTTGAAAGATTATGATCATACCATTCAATACCATCCTGAAAAAGCGAACGTGGTAGCTGACGCATTGAGTAGAAGATCATATGCAAGTACGAGTGCGATATTGTCAACACAAAGGCCCATTTTGTGTGACTTGCAAAGGATGGAGATAGAGTTAAAGACTCCAGGGACCCATGTGATGATGGCGAATATACGAGTAGAACCAACTTTAATAGATAGAGTTAAAGTTACTCAAGCTACAGACTTGGAGCTGATGCGTATGAGAAAGAAAGTGCAAGAAGGTGCTATGCCGGAAGCAAGAATCGATGAAGAAGGAATACTTCGAGTCAACTCCAGACTTTGTGTTCCTAACAACCCTGATTTAAAGTATAAAATCATGATGGAGGCGCACAACACACCGTTTGCAATCCATCCTGGAAGTACCAAAAATGTATCATGATCTTCGTCATACATTTTGGTGGAGCAATATGAAGAGAGAGATAGCGCTGTTTATCTCAAGGTGTTTAACTTGTCAGCGAGTCAAAGCGGAGCATCAAGTACCAAAAGGTCCATTGCAACCACTTGAAATTCCATAATGGAAGTGGGAGCACATTACCATGGATTTTGTTACCGGTCTTCCTAGGGTTTCTCAAGGTATTGATGCGATTTGGGTCATTGTTGATAGATTGACCAAGTCTGCTCATTTCTTACCGATACGAGAAACTTATACACTTGACCGTCTTGCTCGTATGTACATAAACGAGATTGTAAGACTTCATGGTATGCCAGTATCCATAGTTTCTGACCGAGACCCAAGATTCACTTCACGATTTTGGGTTAGTTTACAAAAAGCTATGGGCACGGATTTACGATTTAGTTCAGCATATCATCCTCAGACGGACGGACAATCAGAGAGGACTATTCAAACTCTTGAAGATCTATTAAAACTCTGTGTCCTTGATTTTATGGAAAGTTGGGACAAGTTCTTACCATTGGTGGAGTTTTCCTACAACAACAGTTATCAAACAAATATTGGCATGGCTCCATTCGAAGCATTGTATGGAAGAAAATGTCGTTCTCCAGTATGCTGGGATGAGGTGGGTGAAGCAACGTTGTTTTGACCGGAGTTGGTACGTATGACTACAGAAAAGATTCAAATGATCCGAGAACGTATAAAAACCTCACAAGATCGACAAAAGAGTTATGCTGATCTTCATCGAAAGGACGTGAAATTTGATATAGGAGATCATGTGTTCTTACGTGTTGCTCCATGGAAAGGAGTTACGAG
This sequence comes from Panax notoginseng, assembly GCA_016801055.1. Lineage (NCBI taxonomy): Eukaryota > Viridiplantae > Streptophyta > Magnoliopsida > Apiales > Araliaceae > Panax > Panax notoginseng. The sequence continues at coordinate 149,272,124 of CM029019.1, read as the reverse complement.
ATTTGGAAAGAGAGAAAAGCTTAATCCTCGATTCATCAGTCCATTTTTAATCCTCGATTGAGTAGGAACTGTGGCTTATAGACTCGCTTTACCGCCAAGTATGTCTCGTGTTCATAACGTTTTTCACATATCCATATTACGTAAATATGTGGAAGACCCGAAGCACATTATTGAGTTAGAACCAGACGAAATAGCGGAGGATTTGACGTATGAAGAAGTTCCTGTTCAAATCTTGGATAAGAAGGAACATATTCTACGCACCAAGGTTATACCTCAAGTCAAAGTTTTGTGGAGAAACCACGATGTTGAGGAAATGACTTGGGTGTAAGAATCTGAAATGAAATTAAGGTATCCTTACCTCTTCGACATACCAGGTACGTACCCTAATTTCGAGGACAAAATTTCATAAGAAGGGGAGGTTGTAAGACCCCAACTTTTATAAATAAAGACGAATTTTCTATAAATATCATTTTTGAATATTATGGAGTTAATTTGATATAATGTTATAGTTGTGGGTAATATTTATAAATTTTGTAAAGTACACAAGTTGTTATATAATATTCGATTGGTCGGGAAATATTCGTTTTAACAGGGAATTTTCGTACAACGACACAATCATTGGTGGACCCCACAACGGAATTATTGTCGGATTGAGAAAACGACAAAAATATTTTATTAAAAATAACGGCAGAAGTTTTACCATTGTTACTGTTGAATTACTCGGTAGTAAAAGTACAGTAATACGTGTGGTTGCATTGTAACACACGGTATTGATTATTAATGCTTATGTGAGAAGTCACTCAGTTTGATTCAATTATTGTCAGTTAATAATATGAATTATTTAGCGATAATGATATTTTATTTTATTCGTATTATTAACGTAATAAAACAGAAATAACTTTTTATATAAAATAGAATACTTTATTAAAGTTATTCTATAAATAGAATATATTATATTTTATTTAAAAGATTTTTCTTTAAATATGGACCGTCAGATTAAAGTAATCAATCTGGACCGTTCATGGATTAGTTACTATGCATTCTATTTTTCTATAAATAGCAGCTCATTCCTTCATTATTTCTTACGAATTCACTGAACTCTAGAGAAAGAAACTATTGAGAGAGAGAAGAAGAGTATTCTGCTACTTAACTACTTCCTTATTTCAGCTCTTCTTTAAAACGGTAAGGGGTGTCATTCTTTCTTATTCATGAAGAGAACTGTTGTTATTCCATTTCTTATTATTCTGTTGGAATAACCTGTATACGCGGTCTACCCTATACTTGGTGACATTCTTCTATTATTCTGTTGGAACATCCTGTCTGTGTGTTTTACACCGGACCTGGTTCCGTCTTTATTATTATTCTGTTGGAACATCCTGTCTGTGTGTTTTACACCGGACCTGGTTTCGTCTTTATTATTATTCTGTTGGAACATCCTGTCTGTGTGTTTTACACCGGACCTGGTTCCGTCTTTATTATTATTCTGTTGGAACATCCTGTCTGTGTGTTTTACACCGGACCTGGTTCCGTCTTTATTATTATTCTGTTGGAACATCCTGTCTGTGTGTTTTACACCGGACCTAGTTCCGTCTTTATTATTATTCTGTTGGAATATCCTGTCTGTGCGTTTTACGCCGGACTGGTTCCATTGTTTATTATTCTGTTGGAATAACCTGTCTGTGCGGTCTATCGCATGCATGGTGATTTCTTTTGTTATTCAATTCTTTATTATATACTCAGTTGGTTAAGTTTTGACTTCTATACTCCATGAAATTTGTGGAATATCCTTGATAATTGCGGTTCATCCAGTATCTTTTCATGAAAATATTTTTATAAGTATTCTTGAATTTTACTCCACAAAGTAGTATCATGTTGACAATTTGGACGTTGTTAATTCTTGGATAAATTAATTCTTGAACTTGTTTTATTGAATTCTTATATCATTGTCATCATCCTCATGTTTATAAAATGTTGAAAGTCATTCGTGGCCTGTAGTGCATAGATGGACTTGGTATGATTATGACCAGGGATTATTCGGTATAATCATGGCCGTAATAATACAAATGATGTGGTAAAAGTCCTCATTGGCCTTTAGTACATTGATGGATAGTTGTTGGCATGATTATGACCATTAATGAATACACGAATATCCTTGGCCATAGTGCAGGGGTGATTCGATGATGTGGATTATTTTATTAAGCTGAGTCCCAGCGATCACAGTGTTGAAAAACCTTTTAAATCATAAAAGATAGTAGAATTTATTTTCTACTTGACTCTTTTAATGGATTGCTTGTTCCGCTGCAGTTAAACTTGATGTCTATTATATTTTATCAATTTAACATTGTTGAAGGCTAATGATAATTTATTCTGCACTATCTTAGTCATAATATGTCTTACTGGGCTAGTTGAGCTCACCCTTTCTTTCACTGTTCTCTTTAGGAAATGAGAACATAGCTGGGGCAAGTCGGGGAACAGAGTGATGGTCCGAATGATAGTATTAGTTAGTAGTCCTCACTATTCTATGTAATAGTGTGATAATAAATGTAATGAGGACTCCTTTTGAGTATGAATACTCTCTAGAAGACAATATTTATATTCAAACTCACAGATTATGTTTGGTCGTATTGTACACGACAGTTGTATTATTAAGTTGTATTTGTATTCAGTACCATGTATCTGGCGACCCAAGATGGGTGATGTATACCTAATTTTGGGGGCGTCACAAGAACCCTAGTCTCTTCTAATATTTCTTTAAGTTTAATATATTTTAAACATAACTTAATGAGAATAAGGAGTAAAAGATGTTAGTAATGATTTCATATGGTTGAAATCATAAGAAAATAAAGAAATAAGAATTAGAAGTTTAGTTTGTAAATTTCTTAATGAAGTATAAGATTCGTGAGGATTTTGAGCGATCTGAATGAATATTATGAATGAGTAGGTGAAATAAGTAAGGAATGATGTTCAATAACATCAAATTCCAATAAAAAGTGGAATCGTAATCCAAAATATCGATTAAAATGAAGAACGAATGAAGAACACGAAGAACACGCGAAGAACACGAAGAACGTTGTTGATGGACAAATTTAAAATCATCGTAGTATAATTGTTGTTGATGGACAAGTTTAAAACCATCGTGTATAAGTTAGTTGCTTATTGTTTGGTTAGGAACGGTAGAAACGTTCATGAAGAACGGATTAAAACGTAGCTATAACGAAGGTATGGCGAAATTTTCGTAAAAGATGAACGAGAATTAGAAAGTTAGTAAATGAACCCGAACGTGTAGGGTTTCATAAGGAAGTAAGGGAACATAGAAAACGTAAGTCGTGGACTCAAGAACGAACGAGTTCTGAGTTCGGAAGACCGAATTACGGACGAGCGAGTGAAGAACATTAAAAGCGTAAAAATGAACAAAGGGTGAAGATCAAGCCAATGGAATGGCACGTTAACGGATTTAGAATAAAGTTGTATCTAAGGGGTATTAAAGTACGTAAGATAAAGAAGAGAATGGCTTTGGAACGACCTCGTTCTGAGTTATAACGAAGGAGTTATGAGATCGGGAAGTAAGCGTCTCAGAACAATTAAAGACTTAGAAAATTTTTTCAAGAATTAGGGCTTGGCGTCGCGGCGTCAGTCATGCCTTGTAATGTGGCACTGCTGCGCCAGACCTGAGTGCCAGGTACAGCTAACTCGTTCCGTGGCGCGAGAGTTAATGAGGAGAGTGGCGCCGCAACGCCAGTGTTGAGAAAAAGCCAGAGATGATCTTTTAACTGCTCAGCTCTTGGGGGAAACGTAAGGGTCGATAAAGAACATAATGTCCAATTAATGTAACACTTAATCAAGTGACTTAAACCTATATTAAAGGTTGAACGAAAAGATTAAACAAGATTAAAAGACAAAGATTTTAGGTACGGGTTACAGAACCGGTATCCGGGGACCGTGGTCGCGATGAACGAACATGAGAAATTGCTATGATTGTGATTCCTTAGACGTTGAGTGACGAGGGTAATGAATACCATTTTGATGTTATGTCATGATAATGAGATATAAGTGTGAAGCGTATAGACGCTGTGAATGCAATGTTGATGCGATGAACGATCGGTCTTAGCATACAACGATCGGTATGGCTTCGACACTAAGAATGAGTAATGAACATGGGGTTCATGTAATGGATAACGAAAGTATTAAATAAGATATGAATTATCGAGAAAACCGTAATGAACGGTAATAAGATTAATAAAAGTCGAATATGAGTCAGATAAGAATGCAAATCATCAAAGATGATGAACATTCTGAGTAAGACATCTCCGTATGTCATGAAGCCGTAAACTGGTAAAGGAAGTTAGACGCGTAAGCTTAAATTTCAAGAACGCAAACCCTAAGAAGTAAAGTGAAGTTTAAACCAATGCGTAAATCAAATATATGACTAATTGGTGCTTATGTTTTCCTTATGTGTTACTTAGGAGTTGGAATGAACAGTTCAGCGTAAGCTATAGCTGGGCGTAAGGTAAGTTTCCTAACTTCATTCATATTACATGAATGCTAGTTTCTTAAACTTCTCAGATGTTGAACTTGAGAAGTCTTGTCTATGTGCATATGTGCGATGTATGTACAAGGTGGTAGTATGTATGAGGCCTTGTGTCACAATTTGAACACTTCGGTGTTTCTATGATATGAACTGTTCTATGATTGCCAGACAGGATGTGTATGAAAAGGGTAGAGGAATGAAAGTATTTCAAAATGAAAATGACAGATGTTATAAGATAACATGAATCGGGACTATTCCTATTATTCAAGCTGCTTCATAATCTTTGTTCGGTTATCGAAGTTCTGAAGAAATGTTTAAACTCTTGAAGTTGTTTGTTTAACTATTATGACTTGCTGGGCAATTGGATGCTCACACTTGCTTTTAAATGAAAAACATTTTCAGCGAATGAGGTTAGAAGAACTTGAGGATCCCGTAAAGATCAAGCTGACTGTATCCAGAGGAAGTGCTATTCAGAATGGGAATGAGCGAGAAGATCAAGTGAAGACTTGTAATATAAAAAGATGAAACTGAACGATAGGCTAGTTTAAGGAACTGTTATGTATCCTTGGTGGCGGATAAAAGTCACTCTTGTAAGAGGAAATGAATAATGTATTTATTATTGTTTGTAATGAAAAAGGTTATAAGGTTTCCAGAACCTAGGATTTGAGAGTGTATGTTGTTATATTTCAGTATATAATGATGTATGTTGGATGAATGATGTACTCGTGATGTACGGAATCCAGGTGTGAAGATACACCGGATTTCGAGGCGTTACAAGAATCCTCCCAACTTATAATCATCCTAAGTTCTAGAATGATTAATAAACACATAGCACAAAATAGTATTAATAAAAATTTATTTTATGAATAACTAATTCTTTAAACTTAAATTCTGGACAACCCGAATTTTTGGGTCGTCACAAGTCATTTCAGGTTTTCTAACCCTTTACTACATACAACTTCTCTTCACACTCATCTGCCCCATTAGGGACAAACACACTTTTCTAACTAGTAGCCTGGTTTCGGATCGCCAGATCCTTTTCTCTCCACTTGGTTTTGAACCCTTACTCAACTTATGTTATCCCACTAGAGATTGAACCATTCATACCCGTAGTTTTACCCCACTAGGGATAAGACTTTTCTCACCTGCAGTTTGTCCTGTACATGGGATTAAACTTTGTCCTCCGTAGTTTGTCCGGAACATGGCATCAAACTTTTCATTGGCTGTAAACCGTCCTGAACATGGGGCGAACTACGCCGACCTGATCTCCTTGATACATAGGAGTACGTAGGCAGCCATATTTTATATGGTCCGGTCATAATAAAACAAAAACAACAAAAATATTTCTACACCCTTCTCATTATAAAAAACCAAAAATAACAAGAACATTTCTACACCCTTTTGCCACATACAGCGTTGAACCTCTTACACCAGGTTCGAACTACGCAGACCTGATCTCCTCTTCAATAGGAGTACGTAGGCAGCCATTCATGGTTTTGTCTAACCCCCTACCAAAACACAAAAACTTATCAACGGTACTGCGATCATCCTTCAATCCATCACACTTCATCGGCTTCAGACCAAAGGGATGGAACTAACTGACCTCCCCATGTAAACAGGAGAATCAACGACCATCTAAGCTGCGGTTGATCCTCAAAGAGAAACACCAATCCATAAAAGATGGAACTAATTGGGCTCCCCCATACAAAGGAGTACTGGCGACCATCTGTGGTGCGGTCAACCTCAGAAAGGAAAGCCACATTCCTCTCCACATCTATATACGGAAACCAGTCCCAAGACACCAAAGAGGGTAGGGCATACATACATATCAATGATCCATTCTAAAATATCCTGAGACAACTCAGTGTCCATCCATCAAGAAGGAATTCAGAATACATCGAGATCACAAGCCCTGGAGAAACAGGAAAATATCAAGCAAGTAACAAGGTATAACTAAAAGGGAAGTGATCAAAATATGTTTCCCTACTATATATAATGATGTTTGATATATACAATATGAACTGTACATGACAAAATGGTTAAGCTAGTATGTGCAGGAAAATACAAGCCCATCTATAAATCAGTGTATATGCGAGCTATCAAGCCCAACATGGCATCTCTCTTAGAAGAAGGAGGTAACGTTGTGGTCTCCTACACAAGGGTATCCACACGAGCTAACAGATCTATAGCTATCTGCATGGTGACACTGTTCTCATCAATATATGTACTCATCTCTGAAATGATGCCAGTACTAAGGAACCTCACTATGGTATTGTCTTTAACGGCTACATCCCGTGCAGATATGGCGCTATCCCGCTCAACTATCACTGCATCTCTGGCTGATCTGGCCTCATCCCACTCCTCAATAGCGGCATCTCTATATGATAATGCCTCGTTTCTCTCTAATATAGCGGCATCTCTCCCATCAAGAGCTGTCAACATCAAGGTTCTAGCATGATCTCTCTCGAAGGTCATCTGATGGAGACTCGACTCGAAATATTGTGCTGAATGCTGGATCACGATAGTACTAGTACTGGGAGAATCTACAAGAGCTGCTGGCAGCCCATCAAATAGCTCCTCCTCCTCGGTGTGGGAATCAATGTCCTCTATGAGCTCTCCACCATCTGAATTAATACCTAGCACTATGGATACTACCGCAACCGATGAAGTCTCTATCTCCATCCATGGAAAATACTCTGATGAACAACCCGGATGGCTAACAGAAAAATCAGCATGCTCATGCCAATCCCAACAGGCATAAACTTAGGATAGGACCTCTGCTGATAAGTGGCGAGAAGCTAAACACTGACCTAATGCCCCCTAAAAGGGATGAAAGTCCTGAAACTGGTCAAACTGTGACACCGCAGCCAGTGGGTGGTAGGTAGTCATGCCCCTCAAACCAGCCAGAGGGAGATAATCCATGCCATGTGACGCCCCCAAATCCAGGTTCTCTAACCTCAGATTCAGTGCCTACGATCTATCATCATCATAAGCATTCTATAACTATTACGGAAATAATAAACATACATTGTTCATTATAATAAAGATTCATAACATGGTCCCAAGGACTTCTTAACCTTAACTTAAACACACCATTCATATTACAAAAGGTTTACATAAGAAATCCCATTTGATAATAATAATTAACATTCATTCTAAATTATTCCTGGATCTTGCCCTTGCCCTTATCCTTCGTATTGGATCCTTCAGGCTTAGCTGAAATAAATGCCATGATATAGCAAGGGTAAGTAACTAATTTGCTTAGCAAGTTTATATACAAGGGAGATATATCATGACTGGAAAGAAGTTTTGCTTTCAATGTTCAACAATAATATAAAGTTATGAAGGAACATGAATTAATAATTAACAATTAAATATTCGAATAATTGAATAACATGAACTGAGTGGTTTTGAAATAACCATGAACATTTGCCAAGGTTCTCAGTCATTTAAACTGGACCTCTTAATAAGTTTTGGTATTCAAGGGGATCAGCCTTTCATACCTCGTGATTTATGCAGAAACACTTAATAACCCGACATTGATATCATGCCTTAATCAAATTCGTCATTTTCTCAGTAAAGAGTTCTTATCATATCAATTTAATAAGAACATCTTTTTAAAATATATTTAATTTAACAAATTTAAACATGCTTAATCTAGCTGATATAATTAGCATAGATCTATCTCATACACAGTTCATGAATGAAGAACTTTAATTTAATTCACAGTTTAATAATAATAGAACAGGAATTCAATTGCATAAAGTGCGAATTTCAATAATCATTATAGATGTAAATAATCATCATTAATTATTCACTAATATGCTTTGAAAATAATAACTCGAGTTCGAGTTAGGAAACTTACCTCGTCTGTAGATTACGGCTACACAATTAATTTATATTCACTATGCCGTTAAATTATCTTCCTTTGAGAGACCTATAGTTAATCTTTCAATTAGTCATAGTATAAATTAGATTATGTAATCACAGAAATATTATACATTACATTTAGTTCTTATAAACATTATCCTGTCTTGATAATATTACTATTAGATAACAACTTAATATTATTAATCTTGATAATATTTAATTCACCTCTTAGTATTATTAGTTCCCTAATAATACTTTCATTCGCTTACTAAAATTATTAACATCTCAATAATATTTTAATACCTTACTAATATTATTAATCCTCTCAATAATATTTTAATTATGCATCAATATTATTACCTTCATAATATCTTACTTATGCTTTAGTATCATTAATCATTTAACAATACTTTTAATCATTTACTAATATTTTATTCATTTAATAATATCATATTCCATTGCTAATATTATTAATCATTTAATAATATTTTATTCCTTTACTAATGTTATTATATTTTTAATAACATTTTATTTAATCTCGAATATTATTATTTACTCAATAATAATACTTTAATTTAATATTAATAATCTTTTAATAATATTTTAATCTAAGATTAATATTTTAATCTAATATTATTAATCATTTAATAATACTTTAATCATTTATTAATGCTAAAATCAAATATTATTAACCGTTTAAGAATATTTTAATGAAATTTTAATCTTAATATTTTTATTTACTTATCAATATCATATTCTTATATTATTAGTATCATAATAATATTTTAATAATTTATTAAATTAATAAACAATTTATTCTAATTGTTCACCCTTTATTAAACCTATTATTTAATATCCATAAAAGGTCAAAAATAATATTTCTTATCATAAATTATCAAAATGCTCAAAGATAGTCGGGATATGATATATTATGAGTATTCAAGCATAAAAATCACATTTTTCTTATTAAAGACATCATTTAACTATTTATTTCCTTTTATTCATAACTTAATCATTTTTAGGAAAAATAGCAAACTGATTCTAAAAATTCTCATCTTCTGTATTTTGACAGAATATGAACCTACAAGGATCCCCAATTTTTTCTGGAATTTTAGAAAATGATCTACTATTTTTAAAGTTCCCAAAACACTCGGATCTTGTTTCATTTTTCATAAATTGAGTTTTACTCAGAAAAATTTGAAATTTTCAGGGTATGCTCTCCTAACATATATGATCCTACTGTAAAAATTTCGGAATTTTCCAGCGTATACAGAATGAGATATTCGAAGGTAAATATTTAGGAGTCCTTCACGGAAATAGTCATTACGCACAATCTATAACTCGAAACGTGTCCGTTCTTTTTCCTACATGTAGATAGCTTCTCAAGGTATCTCTGTGATTTTTCCCACAATTTTAAAAGATATGAAACTGTTCGAAACAGTCCCAAGAAAAATGGGACAGAAGTTATTTTAGGGTTTTTGAACCTTTAACATTCCAAGTAGACTGTTTTGGGGAAAACAGCCCCAAAGGTTTCAAAACTTACTAGATTTATGTTCTATCACTTGGGTTTACTAGATAACACATGAATCTAGCACCCCCTTTTGACGGATCACAAATCAAAGTTGGAAAACTTGAGTTACACAAGATTTAGTGGAAGAAAACAAGAGTTTTCACCCTTGGAGAACATATGCTCATATTCTTCCTCTAAGCCCTTGATCTAACACTCAAGATACTTATTTCTATACATGATGATATTTAGGACTAGGGTATCTTGAGTATTTGTTCATAATTCCTACAAAACTCAAGCTATAAAACAAAGTAGAAGAAGAAAATGAAGGTTAGGTTATACCTTGATTTAATGGCAATCTTCCTTGATTTACCAAAGTAAGTGATTAACTTAGGATGCATGAACAAACTAGCACTCCTCTCTCTCTATATATATATGGTCGAACCTCTCTCTCTTTTCTCTCTCTTGAAGTTGCTACCTTGGGAGAAAAATTAGAAGAAGAAGAATGAGAGAAAGTGGAGTATTCTAGCAAATGGAATGGTTGATTCCTTATTATCCCCCATACTTTCTTTAACCCATGGATAAAAGCTTTGCTTATCACTTTAATTAGTCTAATCATGATTAAGGATGCTTAATAAAGTGGCAACCAATGGGAGCTTGACAACCATCTCCTCGTGTGTAAGAGTTACTACTAATGGACATTGTTTAGCTTAACAATCTTGCCATAAAAAGCCTAATTGGCCGGTTCCTCTAGCCCCATTTTATCTCCCAATTTTCTTTTATTTTAATGCACAAACTTGAGTAGTCAAAAGTCTAAAATACCCTTAATCAAGTGGGCTAAGTATTGGTTTGTATTTTATTTCCTTTGGGCCCCCTCCTTAATTGTTTTGGGATATGTAATAAACATAGTCTAGCAATTTTAATATATGTTACCCAATTTGATTATTTATGGTTTCCATTCCTAATCTTATGAAATTTAATTACCTATACATGTGACTTTAGCTTATAACCTAATTAGGTTCACAAAAATTAGGTTTAAAATTATTAGTCACTTGAAATAATAAGATTATCCACTTAAGTTAGTGTACATATTAAATACTAATCTCTCCTTATTACCATAACCCTTAGGTTATTTAATTGTCGCACCTAATGCATAATTAGGTTACGAAGCTTTCATTTTTAATGGAATCTATAAATGTATATATCCATACTATAGTATATATGTCAATTAACCAATGCACCACTCCACATATGTTGTCATATATTAACTCACTGTATAACACAAGGTTTTAAATATCAATAATGTACATACATATATAGAGACTTAAAATTCACGGTTATTACATCCTCCCCCCTTATAAGAATTCTGTCCCCGAAATTACCTATAGGGTTACTCAAAAAGACGTGGATAATTTTCCCTCATCCTTTCTTCGAGTTCCCACGTAGCTTCTTCAGTATTGTGGTTCCTCCAAAGAACTTTTACAGAATGTATAACCTTATTCCGCAATTTCTGCTCTTTTCTATCTAAAATTTCAACCGAAATTTCCTCGTACGACAAATCCTTTTCGACCTGAATTGGCTCGTACGATATCACGTGCTTGTAATCAGGCTTGTATGGTCGTAGCACTGACACATGAAACACATTATGAATATGTTCCAGTTCAGGAGGTAGACCTACCTCGTACGCCACTTCGCCTATCTTTCTCAAGATCTCGAAAGGTCCAATAAATCTCGGACTCAGTTTACTTTTCTTTCCAAACCTTATCTTCCCTTTCCAGGGAGATACTTTCAAAAATGCATGGCTTCCCACCTCAAAATATCTCTTCTGGCGATGTAAGTCTGAATACTTCTTCTGGTGATCTTGAGCTGCTACCAGTAGGGCTCTAATCACCTTGATGATCTCTACAGTCTGCTGCACCAGTTCTGGTCCCAACAGTCGACGTTCACCCACTTCATCCCAGCATAAGGGCGTTCTACATTTCCTACGGCGGCATTCCGATGCTGGCGTGATAGCTATTGTTGTATGCAAACTCTACTAATGGAAGATGATCCTCCCAGCTACCCTTGAAGTCCATCACACAAGCTCTGAGCATGTCTTCAAGTGTTTGAATCATTCTCTCGCTTTGCCCATCGGTCTGCGGATGATACGCGGTGCTCATCTGTAGTTGCGTCCCCATTCTTTCCTGAAGACTCTTCCAGAAGTTAGACATGAATCGCGGATCCCTATCCTACACAATAGATACTGGTACGCCATGTCTCGAGATAATTTCTTTGATATACAATTTGGCTAGCTGGTCCAAACTATACCTGGTCTTGATCGGCAAAAAGTGAACCGACTTCGTAAGACGATCTACAATCACCCATATGGCGGCGTGTCCTTTTTGTGTTGTTGGAAGTCCCACCACAAAATCCATCGTGATGTGCTCCCACTTCTACTCTGAAATTTCTAAAGGCTATAGTAATCCACTCGGTCGTTGATGCTCTGCCTTGACTCTCTGACAAGTTAGACATCTACTGACGCATTCGGCAACCTCTCTCTTCATGTTTGGCCACCAAAAATGTTGACGCAAATCTTGATATATTTTTGTGCTTCCTGGGTGTATCGAGTACCTCGTACTGTGCGCTTCTTGTAAAATCTCTTCTCTTAGTTTTGGTACTAGCGGTACCCAAATTTACCCTTCAAATCTCAACAGTCCAGTGCCATCAACCTTGTATTTCAATTCATCCCCTTCAGCTAACTGCTTCTTGATCGGTCGCAATCTTCGTCCTCCTCTTGAGTCTCTTTAACCTTATCTAATAGAGTTGGGCTCGCTGTCACTGTAAATAATTTCTCGTTGGTCTCCATCGGATACTTAACCTCTAAGTCAAGTCATTCAAAATCTTTCACCAATTCCTCTTGCATGGTCAACTTCAGTAACTTCTCTCTGCCTTTTCTGCTCAGGGTATCTGCCACTATATTTGCTTTTCATGGATAGTACAGAATCTAACAATCATAATCCTTGATTAATTCTAGCCATCGGCGCTACATCATAATTAGCTCTTTCTGCGTGAAGATATACTTCAGACTCTTGTGATCTGTATATGTCTCACACTTCTCCCCATATAAATAGTGCCTCCAAATCTTCAAGGCAAAAACTACTGCTGCTAATTCCAAGTCATGAGTCGGATAACCCTTCTCATAGTCCTTCAACTGACGTGAAGCGTATGCAATGACCTTGCCATGCTGCATCAGTACACAGCCAAGACCCTTATGTGATGCACCACTATACACTACAAATCCTCCGGTGTTATCTGGTAAAGTCAACACAGGTGCCTGACTTAGCCTCTTCTTCAATTCCATGAAACTCTCTTCACATTTCTCCATCCAAACGAACTTCACTGTCTTTCTGGTAAGGTTAGTCAACGGTGATGCTATCTTTGAAAAATCTTGGATGAATCTCCGATATTATCTTGCTAATCCCAAGAAACTCCTAATTTCTGTCGGTGTCTTTGGTTGTTCCCAGTTGATAACCTCTTCTACCTTTGCTGAATCCACCGAAACACCATCTGTGTCGATAACGTGACCCAAAAATTGCACTTTCTGCAACCAAAACTCACACTTAGAGAACTTTGCATACAACTTCTCCCTCCTTAACGTCTCCAACACTATCCTTAGATGTTCAGCGTGCTCTTCCTCTGTCTCTGAATATACCAGAATGTCATCGATGAACACGACAACAAACTTATCCAAATACTGTTTAAACACTCTGTTCATCAAGTCCATGAATGCTGCCATTCGTCAATCCAAATAACATTACTAGAAACTTAAAGTGTCCATACCGAGTTCTGAATGCTGTCTTTGGAACATCCTCCTGCCTCACCTTCAGTTGGTGATAATCGGTCCTCAAGTTAATTTTTGAAAAAAATTTCGCCCCCTTCAACTGATCAAACAAATCGTCAATCCTGGGCAACGGGTACTTGTTCTTAATGGTGACCTTGTTCAACTCCCGATAGTCGATGCAAAGCCTTAATAACCCATCCTTCTTCTTTACAAATAAGACTGGTGCTCCCCATGGTGATATGCTCGGTAGAATGTATCCCTTATCTAACAATTCTTGTAGTTGAATCATCAATTCCTTCTTTTCTATCGGAGCCATATGATACGACGCTTTGTATACCGGTGATGTCCCTGGTGCCAAATCGATAAGAAACTCTATCTCTTTATCTGGTGGCAATCCCGGAATCTCATCTGGGAAGACGTCAATGAATTCCCTTACAATAGGTATCTGACCCAGTTCATCCTCGACTCTGCGGGTATCCACAACGTGAGCCAAATAACCTATACAACCCTTCCTAAGAAACTTTTTTGCTTGCATCATCGTCAAACAACAAGATTGTCTCGGCGATTTACTGCCATGAAATACCACCTTTGACTTATTCGGAGTCTTTAGGTGTATCCACTTTTTCTTATAGTCAATGACCACCCCGTAACTTGATAACCAATCCATCCCAAGGATTACATCAAACTCTCCAAGACGAATCGGTATCAAATCCACGTTAAGGTTAAACCCTCTTACATCAGCACAATAGTTCTTATGGATGTAATCTACAGGGATAATTTCTTTGTTTGCTACTTCTACATTCATTGGGTGTTCTAATAGTTCACGAGGTAGACTTAATCTTTGAACAAATTCATCAGATACGAAAGAGCATAAAGCTCTCGAATCGAATAACACATATGCATTTATATCGTTGATTCAAATTATACCTGACACCACCTCCCTGGATGCCACCGCATCTTGCACTGTCATATTGAATGTCCTTGTTGTCGGCTTGTTTGGCTGGGCTGGTCCTCCCCTGGTTGTCCTAGTGTTATTGCCCCTGTTGCCGTTTCCGCCATCCGTGCTTTTCTTCTTTGGGCAATCCTTGATCCGATGTCCCAATTCACCATAGTTAAAACAACCTCCCTTCTTCATCTTAGAACAATTGGGTGAGGTATGCCCTTCTTGTCCACAGGTATAACATACCGTTTTTCCTTTCAAGCACTCTCCCGAGTGACCCTTTCCACAGTTTCCAGACAACGGCTTCTTTTGTTGCACACTACCTTGCTGACTCTCCAAATTACTACCCCCACTGCTCCATTTTTACTTCTTGTTGTTGCTACTGCCACTGCTAACATTCTGATACCCACCTTCTACTTTCTTCTTATTCTTCTCCCGATTGTACTTTGAGACCGCTTCGCTTCCACCTTCCGCTATGAGAGCTTTCTCCAATAGAGTTGAGAATGACGTGATTTGTAAAACCGCTACCTTACTGTAAATCCATAGCTTTAGTCCATTTGTGAACCTTCTTGCTTTCCTCACCTCTGTGTCTACCTGATGTGGAGTGAATCTGGCCAATTCATTAAACTTTGCGGCGTACTCTGACACTGACATATTCTCCTGTTTTAATTCCCAGCACTTGATCTCCATTCTCGCTTGTGTACTCTCAGGGAAGTAGTTCTCAAAGAACAACTTCTTGAATGCTTCTCAAGTCACGATTCCAATCCCGGCTTTGTTTTGGTTGGCCTCCCACTAATAGTTAGCCTCACCCTTCATTAAGTAGGTAGCAAAAATTATTTTCTGTTCTTCTGCTACTCTAGTAATAATGAAGGCCTTCTCAATCTCCTTCACCCACGTCTGGGCCTTTATCGGGTCTGTTGTTCCTCTAAACTCCGGCGGTCCTACTGCCTTAAAGCCCTTAAAGTTGGCTAATTGGTTTCCCGCCTGATTTCCCCCAGGTTGAGCTTGATTCCTCATGGCTTCAGCCATCATGTTGACAAAGTCTTGCATTGGGTTTGGTTGAGCTCCCATTGCATTATTAACTGACTCTTCAATCTCTTGGTTCCTTAGTACACGTCTGGGAGGCATTATTTAGTGAAACAAAATTCTAACACAATACTCGAGTTTTATTATCATATAAGTACTTAGCATATAACACGCTACTGTATTCAACAATCAGATGATCATTATGGGAGAGTTTTAAATTACCAAGATTTTGGAAGTCTTTCTCCCTGATTAGTGGGTTAAGTTTGTTTTTAAAGAAAATTTTCCAAATTAGTCTATTGGATTCACATAACATTAAATAGACAATTTACTATTTAAATTTTCCAATACATATCATAATAACGCATTTATATTCATATACCAATCTTCGGTGTCTTACATGCTCAATACAGGTATATTTTTATAAATGCTACTATCCCATTTTAAACACAAAAGATGGGATTAACTCAAAATGATACTTCCCTATAAACACAAATAGGGATACTACCCAACTACCTACTACCTCACACCTGCTGAGGTTTACATCAACATAAAACCTTATTACACAAAAGGGGTACTAATGCATCTATCTACAGCTGGTCCATAGCATAATCATCATTGGTGGCCCTGCTGGGTCACCTGAACAGGCTCCTGGGGAAACAACCCTTCCATAACTCTACGTCGAACGGATCGGCTCGACTCTCCTATCTCAAACTGCACCCTCCTAGTCCCACTGCGCTGGCCCTCATACGCTGCGTCTAGCGCCAGTCCTAAAGTCTCGGCCCTGACCTTCATGGCCTGTAGTGCTATCTCCAATTGGTCCACCCACTGGGCTGACTCATAAAATACCTCCGCCACGCGAATCTTGTCTGCAATCTCAACGTCAAACTCGCCCCGCATCGCCAGATGCTCTATGCTCAGCTCTCTGAACTTTGCCTTTCCATGCTCTAGCTGTACCCTCAGCATCCCAACTTGCAACTAGGACTCATCCAACTTTCCCTTCTGCTCGACTACCTCCATATAGGCTTGATAAGCCGCCTCCTTGTATTGACCTTCTGTGAACTGGAGTGTGTGGTTTTCAACCTCCATTTCTCCCACCCTGCCTTCCAATTAACTGATTCTCCTCAACAAATCCTCTATCAGAGGATCATAAGGGGCTTCTTCTGTGACCTCATACTCAATGGGATCCTGATCTACTGAGTGATTGCCCTGACGCTCGTCAGACATCCTACAAACACCATAAATAATACCAACATCAGTACCACAATAAAATATATTTATTGATAAATTGTAATAATATTTTATTAAGTACACCACAAACTCGATGAATTTCCACAATCCATCTCCCAACATACTCTATTAGAGTTTTCTACTAAGGTTATAACCTAGGTTTCGTATTCCTAATGTTTATAACCTACTGCTTTGAGACCAACCTGTGACACCCCCAAATCCAGGTTCTCTAACCTCAGATTCGGTGCTCACGATCTATCATCATCATAAGCATTCTATAACTATTACAGAAATAATAAACATACATTGTTCATTATAATAAAGTTTCATAACATGGTCCCAAGGTCTTCTTCTTAACCTTAACTTAAACACACCATTCATATTACAAAAGGTTTACATAAGAAATCCCATTAGATAATAATAATTAACATTCATTCTAAAATATTCCTGGATCTTGCCCTTGCCCTTGTCCTTCGTATTGGATCATTCAGGCTTAACTGAAATAAATGTCATGATATAGCAAGGGTAAGCAACTAATTTGCTTAGCAAGTTTATATACAAGAGAGATATATTATGACTGGAAAGAAGTTTTGCTTTCAATGTTCAACAATAATATAAAGTTGTGAAGGAACATGAATTAATAATTAACAATTGAATATTCGAATAATTGAATAACATGAATTGAGTGGTTTTGAAATAACCATAAACATTTGCTAAGGTTCACAGCCATTTAAACTGGACCTCTTAATAAGTTTTGGTATTCAAAGGGATCAGCCTTTCATACCTCGTGATTTATGCATAAACACTTAATAATCGGACATTGATATCATGTCTTAATCAAATTCGTCCTTTTCTCAGTCAAGAGTTCTTATCATATCAATTTAATAAGAACAGCTTTTAAAAATACATTTGATTTAACAAATTTAAATATGCTTGATCTAGCTGATACAATTAGCATAGATCTATCTCATAAACAGTTCATGAATGAAGAACTTTAATTTAATTCACAGTTCAATAATAATAGAACAGGAATTCAATTGCACAAAGTGCGAATTTTAATAATCATTATAGATGTAAATAATCGTCAATAATTATTCACTAATATGCTTTGAAAATAATAACTTCAGTTCGAGTTAGGAAACTTGCCTCGTCTGTAGATTACGGCTACACAATTAATTTATATCCACTATGCCGTTAAATTATCTTCCTTTGAGAGACCTATAGTTAATCTTTCAATTAGTCATAGTATAACATTAGATTACGTAATCACATAAATATTATACATTATATTTAGTTCTTATAAATATTATCTTGTCTTGATAATGTTACTATTAGACAATAACTTAATATTATTAATCTTGATAATATTTAATTCACATCTTAGTATTATTAGTTCCCTAATAATACTTTCATTCGCTTACTAAAATTATTAACATCTCAATAAAATTTTAGTACATTACTAATATTATTAATCCTCTTAATAATATTTTAATTATGCATCAATATTGTTAACTTAATAATATCTTACTTATGCTTTAGTATCATTAATCATTTAACAATACTTTTAATTATTTACTAATATTTTATTCATTTAATAATATCTTATTCCATTACTAATATTATTAATCATTTAATAATATTATTTTATTCCTTTACTAATGTTATTACATTTTTAATAACATTTTATTTAATCTCGAATATTATTATTTACTCAATAATAATACTTTAATTTAATATTAATAATCTTTTAATAATATTTTAATCTAAGATTAATATTTTAATCTAATATTATTAATCATTTAATAATATTTTAATCATTTATTAATGCTAATATCAAATATTATTAACCATTTACGAATATTTTTAAAAAAATTTAATCTTAATATTTTTATTTACTTATCAATATCATATTCTAATATTATTAATATCATAATAATATTTTAATAATTTATTGGATTAATAAACAATTTATTCTAATTGTTCACCCTTTATTAAACCTCTTATTTAATATTCATAAAATGTCATAAAAAATATTTCTTATCATAAATTACCAAAGTGCACTAAAATAGTCAGGATATGATATATCACATTTTTCTTATTAAAGACATCATTTAACTATTTATTTCCTTATATTCATAACTTAATCATTTTTAGGAAAGATAGGAAACTGACTCTAAAAATTCTCATCTTCTGGATTTTGACAGAATATGAACCTACAAGGATCCCCAAATTTTTCTGGAATTTTAAAAAATGTATCTACTATTTTTAAAGTTCCCAAAACACTCGGATCTTGCTTCATTTTTCATAAATTGAGTTTTGGTCAGAAAAATTTAAAATTTTCAGGGTATGCTCTCCTAACATATATGATTCTACTATAAAAATTTTGGATTTTTTCAGTGTATACACAGCGAGATATTCGAAGGTAAATATTTAGGTGTCCTTCGCGGAAATAGTCATTACGCACAATCTATAACTCGAAATGTATCCGTTCTTTTTGCTACATGTAGATAACTTCTTAAGGTACCTCTGTGATTTTTTCCATAATTTTAAAAGACATGAAACTGTCCGAAACAGTCCCAAGAAAAACATGACAGAAGCTTTTTTAGGGTTTTTGAACCTTTAACATTCCAAGTGGACTGTTTTGGGGAAAATAGCCCCAAAGGCTTCAAAACTTACTAGATTTGTGTTCTATCACTTGGGTTTACTAGATAACTCATGAATCTAGCACCCCCCCTTCGACGGATCACAAATCTAAGTTGAAAAACTTGAGTTACACAAGATTTAGTGGAAGAAAACAAGAGTTTTCACCCTTGGAGAACATATGCTCATATTCTTCCTCTAAGCCCTTGATCTAACACTCAAGATACTTAGTTCCATACATGATGATATGTAGGACTAGGGTATCTTGAGTATTTGTTCATAACTCCAACAAAACTCAAGCTATAAAATAAAGTAGAAGAAGAAAATGAAGGTTAGGTTATACCTTGATTTAATGGTAACCTTCCTTGATTTACCAAAGTAAGTGATTAACTTAGGATGCATGAACAAACTAGCACTCCTCTCTCTCTATATATATATATGGTCGAACCTCTCTCTCTCTTTTCTCTATCTTGAAATTGCTAGCTTGGGAGAAAAATTAGAAGAAGAAGAATGAGAGAAAGTGGAGTATTCTAGCAAATGGAATGGTTGATTCCTTATTTTGACAACCCCAAAATAGGTCCATTCCATCCAACCCATTCTGAGTCGTCAAATACATGGTACAGAAAATAACTACAACTTTATTACAACAATTGTCGTGCAAAATACAACAACACATATGCTGTGAGTTTGGATACAAATATATACCAAATGTGACATTGGACACCATCATGTATCAGCACCTCACAAAGACACCTTACATAAAGGTATAGTCAAAAACTGTTTTAGAAATTAGAATCTTTGGGAAGTGCTCAAGGAAATCCTTGTACATGGGAGGCCATGCTTCTAGGTTGTGATAGATATCATATGGCCACAGAATTATCCTTGGTTGACCCAATAGACCCCAAAGAAAAACGAGAAGATTACTATCATATTCTTCCCAATGGTGAGTCTTCTCTTGACTTATCATTATCTCCACTGTCTCTAATCGTGAATTATACTTCAAACAAACACCAAGATTATATAGGTAGTGCCCGTATATATACTCAGCAAGTGGATGAGCACAACCCTGTCTTATGATGACACGAGGTTGTATGTCATTAGACATCTTGTATGATAGTGACAAAACACCCTTCCAACGTTGGGTTCGCCTCACCCTATTTTCTTCACCAAATATAACTACTAAATGATGACCACCGTTCTATTCCCCTGTTACCCCCGCTCGACCCAGCTACACTCTTATTACCTGAAAGGAATTGTGAAGCAAAAGGGTGAGCACAACTAGCTCAGTAAAGAATATCATGACTAAAGATAATTCAATTATCAATAGCCTTCATCAACAATAAATCAGAGATTTAGAACATATGGTAAATGATAAAAATTTCAACCATAGTTGCAGCGGAACGAGCAATCCATTAGAAGAGTCAAATAGACTATAAAGTCTATTATCTTCTCCATGTTAAAAATCCACCAACAATGTTTTATCCATGTAACATCACTCAACAGTTCCTTTCCACAATCATATGAATAACTCATAATCATAATTGTGACTATAAATTTTTCTTCGCACCCAGGACGAAGAATATTTTCATCACCTGTCTTTACCTGAAACATCAAAGATCATGGTTATACCAAATCACAATTCCTGTTTATAATCATACTAACAAATCCATCTTTGCACTACGGGCCAAAGATATTCATCAACAAACCATCTTTGCACTACGGGCCAAAGATATTCAACAACAGTTCATCTTTGCACTACAGGCCAAAGATATTCAACAACAGTTCATCTTTGCACTACAGGCCAAAGATATTCATCAACAAACCATCTTTGCACTACGGGCCAAAGATATTCAACAACAGTTCATCTTTGCACTACAGGCCAAAGATATTCAACAACAGTTCATCTTTACACTACAGGCCAAAGATATTCATCAACAATTCATATTTGCACTATAGGCCAAATATATTCATATCTCAAAGAAATATATAATCATTTCAGAATTTATATAAACAATAATTATAACCATGTTGATCAATTCACCTTTGCACTTAAGCTTAAGATATTCAATTATAAATTCAATGGTCATGATCATACCAGTCACAATTCAACTTTGCACTACAGGCCAAAGAGAACCCTAGTCATGATCATACCAATAATCTACCCATCTTTACACTCCAGTGAAAGAGAATTTCAACATCAGGGTTATAAAAATGTTATATATGATGATAAAAATAATATGATCAACATATAGTTTTAATCTCAAGAGTAATATTCGTAACTCATGAATAGTAACCCCGACACAAAAGATAGAAATTCTATAATAAAATTCATACCAATATTTCGGTATAATGATATTGAAAGAATAACATTACTTAAATTTATAAACAATTTATTTTAATTGTTTACACTTTACTAATTAATGCATTTAATCATCATAAAATGCCAACTCTTACAATTTCATCATCAATAACCAAAACCCTCATCAAAAATCTGCATATACCTCATATAGGATTCTCAAGCCATAAAATCCTATTTTTCAATTTTCTTTCTTCACAAAACATATTTAATTCATTTACTCATAACTAGACCATTTTCATGAAAAATACCAAATCAGTTCCAAAAATATTTCTTTTCTGGGATTTAGCATAATATAGTCCCATAGTGAACATATATTTTTCTCAGAATTTTTAAAAGTCATTTACTATTTTTCATATGGCCAAAATAGCCGAATATTTAGACATTTATCAAAAATTGTACTTTTGTCTAAAAATTCTGAAATTTACAGAGTATACTTCTATCATATACATGTACTCCCAATAAAAATTTCATCAATTTTGGAGTTAACCACAAGGAATTATAAGCGGTTACTTTTAAAATAGTCTTTTCCCGTAAAATTCATAACTCTTAATCTATACATCCAAAAATCACCATTTTTGGACACAATCAATAAAACTCATCAAAATATCATTTCAAATTTTTCCAGAATTTTTGAAGATCAGAAAAATTACGAAACTGAAAATCATAACAACCCTTAAAATCCCTTAATATCCCTTACCTCAAAAGTGCAGTATTTCTGACTGGAATGCAAAGCCGAAGGAAACTTGCACTGAATAGCAACTCTTAAAGTATCTAAATACTCACAAAATATGCTTCATAATATAGAGAGAGAAAGAGAGAAAGCTTATGTTTTTGGTGTGATTTTCAATTCTAACTTAGCCCTCTATTTATAGGAAAATTTTGGTAGGTTTGACCTGCAACCTGATGGCTTTACCTGCTACTATTCCCACCCACCACATTTGAAATATAATTCAGCACATTTCTTCACCAACCACAAGTGGGGCCCACCAATTCTAGAATTTTCCACCAAAATGATAAACTCCAAAAATTCAACAATTTCTGAACCAGTCATCTCGTAAAATTCATAACAAATCATACGTTCATTTTTAACGGTTCAAAATTTGTGGACATATACTCAACTTATATATGTATAACATATCCAAATATTACCACGATCCAACGGTCGGATTAAAAATTATAACCCTCGCAAAATATCTCAAAAACCCTAATTTTTAATACCTCCATTCCAACAAAATACTGATAAAAACCTCAACATTAACTCCTTCATTTTTAACCACAAAAATATATCCCTCATTTATATCCACATAAAATAAATATTTCCTTATCATATGAATCAATAATTAATTATTCACAAATAATATTACAGAATCACATTTATGACAACCAGGCCGTTCCCAGGAAAGAGGGGGCTTTCCAATAAGAATTTCTCCTTACTGGCGCGCAATTAGATGACCAAACCTCTCCTTAGACAGAACTTTCTAGACATTGTCAATAATGCTATCTAATAATATTATTTAAATAATATGAATTATTGATCTGATAATGGAAAATACTGTGCAGCAACAATTATTGAAACAACAATAATATAAAATATCAATGCAGCAATTATTGAATCAATAAAATAAAATATTGAACAGTAACTACTGTAACAATTATTGAGTAGTGCCTTCTTACGTAAGAATCAATAATTTCAAAAATACTGTGCAATACCGTGTGCTACTGTGCAATAACGCGTATTACTGTATTTTAACCACCGGGTATTTCAACAGTATTAACGGTAACAACTACGCCGTTATTTATAAAAACTCAAATTTGTCGTTATCTTCATCCGACAGTTATTCGTTATGGGGCCCACAAATAGCTGCGCCGTCGTACGAATATTCTCCGACAGAAAGAATATTCCACGACCAACGAATATTCCCCGACAACAATGATTATTTTATAACCACTTGTTTATGTTGAAAAATTTTCACATTTCACCCATAACTTTAACTTTTATCAATTTAACCATTTACTGAATTGTAATTTATAAGAAAAATTGAATACTTTTATTTCATAAAATTCGGGGTCTTACAATCTCCCCTCCTTATGAAATTTCGTCCCCGAAATTTACGTACCTGGTATTTCAAAGAGTTGAGAATACCTTGCTTTCATTTCAGATTCCATCTTCCCTGTCATCATAATTTCTCCATTGCTCATCTCCTGTATTTCAGATATCATTCTAGAATACAGCTTCAAAACAAGGGTTAATTGAACAAATTAACATATCACATAATATCTCGATATTATGATTGACCAACAAATAAGCTTAGGTAGGACACACTAGCGAAGGATTTACTCATCTCTCCCCTCCTAGTTGTATTCCCCGATCTCCGCCAGAGATCATATCCCTAAGCTCTGATACCAAATGTGACAACCCCAAAATAGGTCCATTCCATCCAACCCATTCTGAGTCGTCAAATACATGGTACAGAAAATAACTACAACTTTATTACAACAATTGTCGTGCAAAATACAACAACACATATGCTGTGAGTTTGGATACAAATATATACCAAATGTGACATTGGACACCATCATGTATCAGCACCTCACAAAGACACCTTACATAAAGGTATAGTCAAAAACTGTTTTAGAAATTAGAATCTTTGGGAAGTGCTCAAGGAAATCCTTGTACATGGGAGGCCATGCTTCTAGGTTGTGATAGATATCATATGGCCACAGAATTATCCTTGGTTGACCCAATAGACCCCAAAGAAAAACGAGAAGATTACTATCATATTCTTCCCAATGGTGAGTCTTCTCTTGACTTATCATTATCTCCACTGTCTCTAATCGTGAATTATACTTCAAACAAACACCAAGATTATATAGGTAGTGCCCGTATATATACTCAGCAAGTGGATGAGCACAACCCTGTCTTATGATGACACGAGGTTGTATGTCATTAGACATCTTGTATGATAGTGACAAAACACCCTTCCAACGTTGGGTTCGCCTCACCCTATTTTCTTCACCAAATATAACTACTAAATGATGACCACCGTTCTATTCCCCTGTTACCCCCGCTCGACCCAGCTACACTCTTATTACCTGAAAGGAATTGTGAAGCAAAAGGGTGAGCACAACTAGCTCAGTAAAGAATATCATGACTAAAGATAATTCAATTATCAATAGCCTTCATCAACAATAAATCAGAGATTTAGAACATATGGTAAATGATAAAAATTTCAACCATAGTTGCAGCGGAACGAGCAATCCATTAGAAGAGTCAAATAGACTATAAAGTCTATTATCTTCTCCATGTTAAAAATCCACCAACAATGTTTTATCCATGTAACATCACTCAACAGTTCCTTTCCACAATCATATGAATAACTCATAATCATAATTGTGACTATAAATTTTTCTTCGCACCCAGGACGAAGAATATTTTCATCACCTGTCTTTACCTGAAACATCAAAGATCATGGTTATACCAAATCACAATTCCTGTTTATAATCATACTAACAAATCCATCTTTGCACTACGGGCCAAAGATATTCATCAACAAACCATCTTTGCACTACGGGCCAAAGATATTCAACAACAGTTCATCTTTGCACTACAGGCCAAAGATATTCAACAACAGTTCATCTTTGCACTACAGGCCAAAGATATTCATCAACAAACCATCTTTGCACTACGGGCCAAAGATATTCAACAACAGTTCATCTTTGCACTACAGGCCAAAGATATTCAACAACAGTTCATCTTTACACTACAGGCCAAAGATATTCATCAACAATTCATATTTGCACTATAGGCCAAATATATTCATATCTCAAAGAAATATATAATCATTTCAGAATTTATATAAACAATAATTATAACCATGTTGATCAATTCACCTTTGCACTTAAGCTTAAGATATTCAATTATAAATTCAATGGTCATGATCATACCAGTCACAATTCAACTTTGCACTACAGGCCAAAGAGAACCCTAGTCATGATCATACCAATAATCTACCCATCTTTACACTCCAGTGAAAGAGAATTTCAACATCAGGGTTATAAAAATGTTATATATGATGATAAAAATAATATGATCAACATATAGTTTTAATCTCAAGAGTAATATTCGTAACTCATGAATAGTAACCCCGACACAAAAGATAGAAATTCTACAATAAAATTCATACCAATATTTCGGTATAATGATATTGAAAGAATAACATTACTTAAATTTATAAACAATTTATTTTAATTGTTTACACTTTACTAATTAATGCATTTAATCATCATAAAATGTCAACTCTTACAATTTCATCATCAATAACCAAAACCCTCATCAAAAATCTGCATATACCTCATATAGGATTCTCAAGCCATAAAATCCTATTTTTCAATTTTCTTTCTTCACAAAACATATTTAATTCATTTACTCATAACTAGACCATTTTCATGAAAAATACCAAATCAGTTCCAAAAATATTTCTTTTCTGGGATTTAGCATAATATAGTCCCATAGTGAACATATATTTTTCTCAGAATTTTTAAAAGTCATTTACTATTTTTCATATGGCCAAAATAGCCGAATATTTAGACATTTATCAAAAATTGTACTTTTGTCTAAAAATTCTGAAATTTACAGAGTATACTTCTATCATATACATGTACTCCCAATAAAAATTTCATCAATTTTGGAGTTAACCACAAGGAATTATAAGCGGTTACTTTTAAAATAGTTTTTTCCCGTAAAATTCATAACTCTTAATCTATACATCCAAAAATCACCATTTTTGGACACAATCAATAAAACTCATCAAAATATCATTTCAAATTTTTCCAGAATTTTTGAAGATCAGAAAAATTACGAAACTGAAAATCATAACAACCCTTAAAATCCCTTAATATCCCTTACCTCAAAAGTGCAGTATTTCTGACTGGAATGCAAAGCCGAAGGAAACTTGCACTGAATAGCAACTCTTAAAGTATCTAAATACTCACAAAATATGCTTCATAATATAGAGAGAGAAAGAGAGAAAGCTTATGTTTTTGGTGTGATTTTCAATTCTAACTTAGCCCTCTATTTATAGGAAAATTTTGGTAGGTTTGACCTGCAACCTGATGGTTTTACCTGCTACTATTTCCACCCACCACATTTGAAATATAATTCAGCATATTTCTTCACCAACCACAAGTGGGGCCCACCAATTCTAGAATTTTCCACCAAAATGATAAACTCCAAAAATTCAACAATTTCTGAACCAGTCATCTCGTAAAATTCATAACAAATCATACGTTCATTTTTAACGGTTCAAAATTTGTGGACATATACTCAACTTATATATGTATAACATATCCAAATATTACCACGATCCAACGGTCGGATTAAAAATTATAACCCTCGCAAAATATCTCAAAAACCCTAATTTTTAACACCTCCATTCCAACAAAATACTGATAAAAACCTCAACATTAACTCCTTCATTTTTAACCACAAAAATATATCCCTCATTTATATCCACATAAAATAAATATTTCCTTATCATATGAATCAATAATTAATTATTCACAAATAATATTACAGAATCACATTTATGACAACCAGGCCGTTCCCAGGAAAGGGGGGGCTTTCCAATAAGAATTTCTCCTTACTGGCGCGCAATTAAATGACCAAACCACTCCTTAGACAGAACTTTCTAGACATTGTCAATAATGCTATCTAATAATATTATTTAAATAATATGAATTATTGATCTGATAATGGAAAATACTGTGCAGCAACAATTATTGAAACAACAATAATATAAAATATCAATGCAGCAATTATTGAATCAATAAAATAAATTATTGAACAGTAACTACTGTAACAATTATTGAGTAGTGTCTTCTTACGTAAGAATCAAATATTTCAAAAATACTGTGCAATACCGTGTGCTACTGTGCAATAACGCGTATTACTGTATTTTAACCACCGGGTATTTCAACAGTATTAACGGTAACAATTACGCCGTTATTTATAAAAACTCAAATTTGTCGTTATCTTCATCCGACAGTTATTCGTTATGGGGCCCACAAATAGCTGCGCCGTCGTACGAATATTCTCCGACAGAAAGAATATTCCACGACCAACGAATATTCCCCGACAACAATGATTATTTTATAACCACTTGTTTATGTTGAAAAATTTTCACATTTCACCCATAACTTTAACTTTTTATCAATTTAACCATTTACTGAATTGTAATTATAAGAAAAATTGAATACTTTTATTTCATAAAATTCGGGGTCTTACATTATTATCCCCCATACTTTCTTTAACCCATAGATAAAAGCTTTGCTTATCACTTTAATTAGTCTAATCATGATTAAGGATGCTTAATAAAGTGGCAACCAATGGGAGCTTGACAACCATGTCCTTGTGTGTAAGAGTTACTACTAATGGACATTGTTTAGCTTAATCATCCTGCCATAAAAAGCCTAATTGGCCGGTCCCTCTAGCCCCATTTTATCTCCCAATTTACTTTTATTTTAATTCATAAATTTGAGTAATCAAAAGTCTAAAGTACCCTTAATTAAGTGGGCTAAGTATTGGTTTGCATTTTATTTCCTTTGGGCCCCCTCCTTAATTGTTTTGGGCTATGTAATAAACATAGTCTAGCAATTTTAATATATGTTACCCAATTTGATTATTTAGGGTTTCCATTCCTAATCTTATGAAATTTAATTACCTATACATGTGACTTTAGCTTATAACCTAATTAGGTTCACAAAAATTAGGTTTAAAATTATTAGTCACTTGAAATAATAAGATTATCCACTTAAGTTAGTGTACATATTAAATACTAACCTCTCCTTAATACCATAACCCTTAGGTTATTTAATTGTCTCACCTAATGTATAATTAGGTTACGAAGCTTTCATTTTTAATGGAATCTATAAATGTATATATCCATACTATAGTATATATGTTAATTGACCAATGCACCACTTCACATATGTTATCACATATTAACTCACTATATAACACAAGGTTTTAAATATCAATAATGTGCATACATATATAGTGACTTAAAATTCACGGTTATTACAAGGAGCATGAGTAATGAAGCTATAAGGTGAGCTGAGCCCTGAACACGGTTGGATGCCAAACGGATCTCTGATCCCTACCAAGAATACCGACCAAGACATAGCGTCTATACACTCCGATGGCTGAAAGGAGTAAGACATAGCTATATCATGGGTAAAACAGTGCCCGTGTCGTCAGAAATTGCCAATCGGTCTCAAGTGTGACATAAATCACACATATAACTTGACCAAGCTGCCTGTAAATACCCCTGTAGGGTAGGTGCTGCAAAATGTGGCCAATCTCAACGTCTCAGCCATAATCATCGGAATGATGGTGTGACCCTCCCTGAGAGCTCTCACTGTCATGATGACACCTATGTCCAACTCATCCATATATCGTGGCATGTATACATAGGCCACTATGCACATCACAAGTACATCCACTCTGGCCACATGCCACTGATCCTCTGGTGTGGTAAAATCCCCGGAGTGCTGCGCATAGCTGTCCACTGAGCCAAATATGTCCATCAGGAAATGCTGGGGCAATACATGGCCGGATGTAATCTCATCCTCTACTACTCTACGCCATAACCTGGTGAGGGTCATGAACTACCGGTGTATATCTCCGATAGCCATACGAGCATAAGGTCTGTCTAAGGGCAAAGCCGTCAATCGCTCGTACTCCTCTGATGTAGGAGTCAACTCCTGGGTACCAAACCGAAAAACCTGTCTCTCCGGCATCCAATGCTCCAGCATAGCCTCTACAAAGCCTACGGGAACCTGAAACATCAAGAGGGTCATAGAATGTTGTAATAGATGATCTACAGTCACCCTATCTGTAGGTGACACACTATCATACCACGACCTCAGACGTGAGGCTATCAACACTAGTGGGGTGTGATCTATGCGGCAGACTGTCGAAGAAGACATCTGTGTAGGCCGTATCATAAGACCATCCAGGGGTCAATGCTGAATATCTCTGGACATACATACATATGATGTAAGGAATGGACAATAGTACATACATTCCAAAGTACATCATCATCATACTTCATCTCTGTACAGCTAAAAATACAGGGAAATGGGGCACAAACGCCCTACTACTAATAGAGGCCTATCAAAAGATATAGCGAGAATGGGGTACAACCACCCAATATCTAACAGAGGCCTATCAAAAGAGATAACGAGAATACACATCAGAAGAAGACAATGGTGTCAATATCTAGATCATAAATCCTATCCACCTGATGTAACTCCTCTTGAGTCACTGGATCTCTACCAACAGGGATGTCAAGCCTATACAAGGGAGGATCTGCACTGGGAAAACCATATGGGTCACCTGAGGGACCAGCGCCTAAGCTAGAAGGATCAAAAGTATCTTCCTCTAAAGGATCTCTACCCAAGTGTCGAATGAAAAAGTATGCCCGGTCCAACTGCCGGGTCAAACGATCAATCTGTGTCAAATGAGTCAGATCTCGGACACAGGTCAGCCAATCCGTCATTATCACGGATCCATGAACCATATCCCCTATAAATTGAGTGGCGCGGGTCTGGGCTCCAATGGTACGAGGGGGCCACCAGTGATGAAATGTATCCTGAGTATGTGAACCCTATGACAAAGTATATCCGTCAATACCCATCAATGGGATATCATCGACGAGTGACTGCAACACAGGCCAATAACGCTTGGGAGGAGGCAAGATCGGTACACGAATCTCTCCTATGGTTCTCTTAATAGCACGCTCTCCTAAACAGAGCTCCCATCCTCTATCAGTGAAGAGAGGAATCCTACGGGTAGATATCACGTGCTTGACCTCAGTCGATAATCCATCCTCAAACCCAACGGTCAAATGTTCCCCAGAGTAGGGAACCCAAGTGATGACATCAGCTGTCAACAACTCCAATTGTAAGCGACAGTGGGTGAAACCTTCAGCTACAGGAACCTCCACCATAATGGAGTGATGCCATCGCCGTCCTCGTGGATAGGTATCTAAACCTAACACACTCATAGGACGCAAACATGAAAGCCTCTCATAGGCCCAAAACTGCCAACATAAAGGCAAAACATCTGCTGTCAGTGAACACTCTTAACCTGTACACGGGAAATCAAAAGAGAAATACTCACCAGAAAAAATGGGTAAAATCCTAGCTAAGCCTCTGTCTAACCTTGCGATCGTATGCGCATTCCCCTGAGGAAATAGGCACAGGTGTAGGAGCCCCAATCATACTCTCCAATACAGTCCACCTTCTGCGTGGCGTTGATCAAAGCGAATGACACCGTAGAAGAATTATCAGCTATAAAACAACCCCTGATGATAACCAGGAACAATCGCCGAAGAATGCGATCCCTAACTCTCATATCAGCGGGCATGGGCTCACTCAACAGCCCACTCATAGCATCTACGCTCAAAGAACCCGTGCGGATAGTCCTACCTTTGAGCGCCTCAGTTGGAACTCCCAACAAGGATCTAACGACAGTCGGGGTAATATTTGTCGTACATGGTACTGGCACCCCTCCAAACTCCATACCTGTGATAAATTGCCAATCCATCAGCGTTATCATCACCTCATAATCTAACAAATAGAGAGACTGAGTCTGGTGAAACCAATGCTCAGACAATGCCCTGAAGTAATCCTAGGGACAACAGCGGGGTAGAATGGAAAAGAACGCCCCAAAGCCCCAATCATGCGCAATACCTCGAAAATCTCGATGCAGAGCCTGATACAGGGAATGTATGCTAAACTAGTTCCCTCGAGGCTGTATAAAGTTGGGAACCTACATCACATGCAAATCAATGTCAAAATCCTTGCTCCTCCTTAACAGGAAAAAGGAAGATAAAATCCAACTTTTACCTCATTTGCATGCAAGTGAACTGAGGGGTGGCAACTCAAATCACCCTGAAGCTCTGGAATAGCAACCTGAATACCTGGGAGATCCCTACGGGGAACATTAGTAGCAAGAGCTGGAACCGCTACCGGTACTTCCTCCTCCTCGTCCTCGACATCTGGTACATCAACCCGGATAGGACGAATCACCGCCTTCGCCAGACGATGAGGCTGTCTAACTGAACATGGTCAAGGCACTTCGGAAGCCCCTCTCCGCACACCAGAAGTGGTCCTGCGGGAACTACTTGGCTAATCCGGATCCATAATATCTGGAACACCTCTCCAAATGATCTCAGAAAGGGTATGGTAAATTCTAACTTGGAGCATTTTTGTAAGACCCCGAATTTTATGAAATAAAAGTATTCAATTTTTCTATTTAGAAAATGGTTAAATTGATAAAAAGTTAAAGTTAAGGGTGATATATGAATATTTTTCAAAATAAGCAAGTGGTTATAAAATATTCATTTTTGTCGGGGAATATTCGTTTGGTTGGGGAATATTCTTTCCGTCGGGGAATATTTGTACGACGGCGCAGCAATTTGTGGACTCCATAACGGAAAGCGATTGGATAAAGAAAACGACAAAATTGAGTTTTTATAAATAGCGACGTAGTTGTTATCGTTAACACTGTTGGAATACCTGGTGATTAAAATACAGTAATACGCGTAGTTGCACAGTAGCACACGGTATTGCACAGTATTTTTTTTAATTATTAATTCTTACGTAAGAAGACACTACTCAATAATTGTTACAGTAGTTACTGTTCAATATTTTATTTTATTGATTCAATAATTGCTGCGTTGATATTTTATATTATTGTTGTTTCAATAATTGTTGATGCACAGTATTTTCTATTATCAGATCAATAATTCATATTATTTAAATAATATTATTAGATAGCATTATTGGCAATTTCTAGAAAGTTCTGTCTAAGGAGAGGTTTGGTCATCTAATTGCGCGCTAGTAAGGAGAAATCCTTATTGGAAAGCCCCCTCTTTCCTGGGAACGGCCTGGTTGTCATAATTGTGACTCTGTAATATTATTTGTGAATAATTAATTATTGATTCATATGATAAGGAAATATTTATTTTATGTGGATATAAATGAGGGATATATTTTTGTGGTTAAAAATGAAGGAGTTAATGTTGAGGTTTTATCAGTATTTTTATCGGAATTGAGGTGTTAAAAATTAGGGTTTTTGATATATTTTGTGTGGGTTATAATTTTTAATCCGACTGCTGGATCGTGGTAATTTTTGGATATGTTATACATATATAAGTTGAGTATATGTCCACAAATTTTGAACCGTTAAAAATGAACGTATGATTTATTATGAATTTTACGAGATGACTAGTTTAGAAATTGTTGAAGTTTCAGAATTTATCATTTTGGTGAAAAATTCTAGAATTGGTGGGCCCCACTCTTGGTTGGTGAAGAAATGTGCTGAGATTTTTATTCAAATATGATGGGTGGGAATAGTAGCAGGTAAAGCCATCAGGTTGCAGGTTAAGTCTGTTTCGGCGTGCTAATATTTTCCTATAAATAGAGGGCTAAGTTAGAATTGAAAATCACACCAGAAACAAGTTTTCTCTCTTTCTCTCTCTAGATTATTGAGTATATTTTGTGAGTATTTAGATACTTGGTGAGTTGTTATTCATCAGTGCAAGTTTCCTTCAGCGTTATATCCGATATCCGGTCAGAAGTGCTGCTATTTTGAGGTAAGGGATAGTAAGAGATAATAATGGATAGTAAGGGATATTAAGGGATGTTATATTCTTCATAATGATGTTATTCTTTTAATATCATTAGACTGAAATATTGGTATGGATTTTATTGTGGAATTTCTACCTTTTTGATCGGGATTACTATTCACGTATACGACATTATTCATGTATATGGCACTATTTACGTATATGACATTATTTACGTATACGCTACTATATACGAATACGGAATACTACTCACGAGTTACTATTCATGAGTTACTATTCATGAGTTACTATTCACGAGTTACTATTCACGGTTACTATTCACGACAAAAAATTGGTTTCTTTTTCTAACCAAATTATAGTTGATTTATGAATATTACTCTGGAGATTAAACTATATGTTGATCATATTGTTTTTATTATCATATATAACATTTTTATAACCCTGATGCTGAATTTCTCTTTAACTTGAGTGTAAAGATGGGTAAATTATTGGTATGATCGTGACTGAGGAATATCTTTGGCCTGTAGTGCAAAGATGAATTGTTAACTGGTATGATCATGACCATTGAATTTATAATTGAATATCTTTAGATTAAGTGTAAAGATGAATTGATTAACATAGTTATAATTATTGTTCTGAAATGATTATATATTTATTTGAGATATGATTATATTTGGCCTGTAGTGCAAAGATGAAATGTTAATGAATATCTTTGGCCAGTAGTGCAAAGATGAACAGGTGTTGAGATGAACATAACCAACTGGTGATACAAATGAATATCTTTGGCCATAGTGCAAAGATGAAGTTATTAGTATGATTATGAACATGAACTGTGATTTGGTGTAACCATGATCATTGATGTTTCAGATAAAGACAGGTGTTGAAAATATTCTTCGTCCTGGATGAGAAGAGGAATTTAGAACTACAATTATGATTATGAGTTATTCATATGATTGTGGACCAGAATTGTTGATTGATGTTACAGGGATAAAATATTATTGGTGGATTTTTAACATGGAGAAGATAATAGACTTTGTAGTATATTTGACTCTTCTAATGGATTGCTCGTTCCACTGCAACTATGGTTGAAATTTTTATCATCTACCATATGTTCTGAATCTCTGATTTATTACTGATGAAGACTTTTGATAATTTATTTATCTTTAGTCATGATATTCTTTACTGGGCTAGTTGTGCTCACCCTTTTGTTTCACAATTCCTTTCAGGTAATAAGAGTATAGCTGGGTCGAGCGGGGGTAACAAGGGAATAGAACGGTGGTCATCATTTAGTAGTTATATTTGGTGAATCAAATAGGATGAGGTGAACCCAACGTTGGAATGGTGTTTTGTCACCATCATACAAGATGTCTAATGACATACAATCTCGTGTCATCATAAGACACGGTTGTGCACATCCACTTGCTGAGTATATTTACGAACACTGCCTATATAATCTTGGTGTTTGTTTGAAGTATAATTCACGATTAAAGACAGTGGAGATAATGACATGTCAAGAGAAGACTCACCATTGGAAAGAATATGATAGTAATCTTCTTGTTTTTCTTTGGGGTCTATTAGGTCAACCAAGGATAATTCTATGGACATATGATATCTATCATAACTTGGAAGCATGACCTCCCATGTACGAAGGTTTTCTTGAGCACTTTCCAAAGATTTTAATTTCTAAAACAGTTTTTGACTATACCTTTATGTAAGGTGTCATTGTGAGGTGCTGTCCA
The DNA here is from genome assembly GCA_016801055.1 of Panax notoginseng. Lineage (NCBI taxonomy): Eukaryota > Viridiplantae > Streptophyta > Magnoliopsida > Apiales > Araliaceae > Panax > Panax notoginseng. Next base: position 149,236,814 of record CM029019.1, on the reverse strand, counting down.
CGGTTGGGACATGAGTCACATTTGGTATATATTTGTATCCAAACTCACAGCATATGTGTTGTTGTATTTTACACGATAATTGTTGTAATAAAGTTGTAGTTGTTTTCTGTACTATGTATTTGGCGACTCAGAATAGGTTGGATGGAATGGACCTATTTTGGGGTCGTTACAATTTTTATGCATTTTATGACTATGTGCATGCATGCATTACTTTAACATACGCCTACAGTAGAGTTAAAAATGCTTGTGTCTACCCAATGCCTAGACTTTTGGAAAATTTTTGACAGAGTCTCCTTTGTAAATTGGACTATCCACATGCACATCAGCATGACTAGGTGGCCATTCAGTAGCACACCTACCCACATTCATAAAATCCTATAATGCATGAACATACAAAGTCATGGTCCATGACGGTAGATTAAATACCAGGATTGCTTTGCTTACTTACCTTTGCTTATTTGTCCTCAAATAGGATAAGAAATAGCAGAAAAAAGGTACAAATTTGATTGTTTCAAAAGTCGGTTTTTTTCATATCATTATGTTTTGCATAGGTTAATACTAACATTTACTATGTTAAATATTTTTTATCAAGACATATGAGCATGCATATTCACTACTATGTGTTTGGACGCATTTTATATAAAAAGTCATTTTCTAACAGATAGAAACTGGAAAAGAAGACATGCATACGTTACCAGGATAGTGTAGAACACTTGTACGATGACAGAATTTATAGAAAGATACCCGAACTCAGCATATCCGAAGAAAAGCTTTCGGATTTCCTGTGCGGTGTAGCTTGAAAATGACTTGCGAAAGCCACAGCTGTAGCTTAAAGGAAACCCACGGCTGCTGTAGATGTACCTACGATTCCCCTGGGTAGGGCCCACCCCTCCGGCTCAGCCCAATTTGAGTTGCAAAGGAGTTCTCATAAGCTGAAAAGTCCAAATCAGGAAAAAAGATGCTACACGATTGAGAGGATTAGCCTAAAATCCTGGTTTTCATGGACCAAACTACAGGTCTACATGTCATTCATTGGTATTCGCTCGGACACAGGTTTACTATATCAATGATCACAACGATTGCAAACTACATTCGATAATACCTAACGAAGGTCTGATGCCGTTATTTTGGGGTCGCAACGCCAAACACTAATACCCGGCGGGGGTGTCACGCATTTTCATTCGTTGATG